>JAPPVO010000017.1:125230164-125741108 GCA_030407325.1 Camellia japonica | reverse complement strand
GAAGTAATGGGAACAGTTAAAGTTCAGACAAAGGTTGGGCGGGGCAGCACGAGATAGATTTCCATGTCTTAGAGGTCCCTGCAACCTTCAATTTGCTTTTAGGACGGCCGTGGCTGCATCAGGTGAAGGCAGTGTCATCTACTTTGCATCAAATGGTGAAATACCCCTACGGGAAGGGAGTAGCCATTGTCTTTGGGAATTCGTCAATCCACCCACCACCAGAGGTATCCACGCCTGTTCTGGAAATTGAGCATGGCATGGAGGATGTATTCATATCAGGTTTTACCTTGGCCGAGGCTCAGGTCGTACAGAATATCATGGCTACGAATGAAGGGATATATGTCAGTGCCAAGCAGTGTATCTCATGAACAAGCTCCAATACATCCCCGGGATGGGATTAGGAAAGAGCGGCCGTAAGGGCATTGCAGCATTGGCCGAAGTGCCGCACAACCCCCATACCTTTGGCCTGGTTATCTGCCCACCAAGGAAGATTGGGTAAGAAAAGGAAAGAGATGGCTGGCAAAGAGCCAAAGCAAAACAGATGGGAAAACCTTTTGAATTGATGCATCGGCCCATCCGAGGTACCCTGAACGGACGCTTCGTCCGGGAGGGGGAGGATTTCCATTCTGTGGTTTTCCGGAGCCATGGTGGAACGCAGAGAAGAAGCGCGTGCCGGGGTTCGAAATTTTCTTTGACCTACAGTTATCTGGGGATGATGTTGTTGAAAAGCAGACAGACCCAACAGTTGAGACTGGGCATAGCAAGGAAGCAGAGTCTGCGGACACAGAGTTTGAAATGGGGGTAGCACTGGCATGTCTACTTTCAGATCCTTCGATCGACCAGTTGTGCTTGGGGGATAACTCCTCGGTGTCTATGATCGGAGATGAAACGGCTGCGAGCCACCAGCAGCTATTTTGGATGCATCCATCGCACCCTCCCTCACCTGGCAGTACGAGGAGGGATTTTTATCTAGCAGCACCGGGTCAGGTAGTGAGCCGGAATCTGATTCCACCGAGTCTTGTGAGTCGGAATCAGGTTCCAGCTCGTCTGAGTCTGAGTTCGGTATTCCTGGGGGTGATAACCCGGATGCCACAGTCCTGTCCAGGTCGTCTTTTTCTTTCTCTTTTGAGTCTGTTGTAACAGAAGAATTGGACGGTTCGGAAGTATCTAATGAGAATGAGGTGACTGT
Source organism: Camellia japonica (assembly GCA_030407325.1). NCBI lineage: Eukaryota > Viridiplantae > Streptophyta > Magnoliopsida > Ericales > Theaceae > Camellia > Camellia japonica. Next base: position 125,739,919 of record JAPPVO010000017.1, on the reverse strand, counting down.
GGTTTCCGAGTACTTTTCTGTGCCTTTGGTTTATTGCTTAAATCAGGACTTTCAAAATTTTGATGAAAACGACGAGGACGAAATTCCTCCGGTTTTGCAACGACTAATTGAACAAGAGCAGGAGAGGTTTGTTAAACCCTTAATGGATGAAATCACTACCGTGAACATTGGTACTGAGAAGGACCCGCGGCTGGTCCAGATCGGGTCCACGTTGTCTTCAGAGGAACGCGAGCGCTTAGTCGCTTTATTAAAAAGTTTCAAAGATGTTTTTGCGTGGTCCTACGAAGACATGCCTGGAATCGATCCTGAGATTGTACAGCACCGGATCCCTCTTGACCCCGAGGCCCGACCTGTCAAACAGAAGCTCAGAAGGATCCGCCCTGATTGGGCCATTAAGATCAAGGAAGAGGTCACCAAGCAGATTGACGCAGGCTTCCTGCTGGTATCCGAATACCCGACTTGGTTGGCCAACATTGTTCCAGTACCGAAGAAGGATGGCAGAATCCGGGTATGTGTGGACTTCAGGGATTTGAACAGAGCCAGTCCGAAGGATGACTTTCCCTTGCCGCATATCGACGAGTTGGTAGATTTCACAGCGGGGCATGCTTTGCTTTCGTTCATGGATGGCTTCTCAGGTTATAATCAGATAGTAATGGCACCCGAAGACCGGGAGAAGACTGCTTTTACCACCCCGTGGGGTACATATTGCTACAGAGTGATGCCATTTGGGTTGAAGAACGCTGGGGCTACATATCAACGGGCTGCAACCACAATATTACATGACATGATCCATAAAGAGGTCGAGGTGTACGTGGACGACATGATTGTCAAGTCCAAAGAAAGAGAGGGCCACTACACCGCCTTGCAAAAGTTTTTCCAAAGGATCAGAAATTTCGGCTGCGGTTGAATCCTCAGAAGTGTACATTTGGTGTTACAGCGGGGAAAATGCTGGGATTTCTGATTACACAAAGGGGCATCGAAGTCGACCCTTCCAAAATCAAGGCCATCTTAGAAATGCCACCACCAATGACTGAAAAGGAGGTGCGAGGCTTTCTGGGTAAAGTGCAATTCATAAGGCGGTTTATCTCAAAACTAACCTTAACTTGTGAACCACTTTTTGGTCTTCTGAAGAAAGGAAATAAGTTCCAATGGGACAGCCGATGCCAAGCTGCATTTGAACAGATTAAATAATATCTACAGAATCCGCCCGTATTGTCACCACCAAAGCCGGGAAACCGTTGATACTGTACCTGTCAGTGACTGAAACTACAATGGGCTGCATGCTCGCGCAAGAGTCGGAAGATAAAGTGGAAAGGGCCATCTACTATCTGAGCAAGAAGATGCTGGATTACGAGACCCGCTACACTCCGTTGGAGAAGGCTTGTTTGGCCTTGGTATGGGCTACCAGGAAGCTGCGGCACTACCTGTTAGCTCACTCTGTAATGTTGGTTTCACGACTTGATCCCATCAAATATCTTTTCGAGAAACCAGCGCTTACGGGTAGGCTAGCTCGTTGGTTGCTGTTGCTCTCCGAATTTGATCTCAAGTATGTGACGCGCAAGTCAGTAAAAGGAAGAGCGGTAGCAGAGTTCCTTGCCGACCACCCGGTTGAAGGGGATGAAGCGGTTGAGTACCTGTTCCCAGATGAAGCCATTCTGCACATCGAAGATGAAACTTGGACGATGTACTTTGACGGAGCGTCAAATCAATACGGGTATGGGATAGGGGTGTTGCTGATAGCGCCTGACGATTCCCGTATCCCTTTAGCATTCAAGCTTCGATTCAAAGTCTCAAACAATGAGGCAGAGTATGAGGCATGTATTGCCGGTCTAGAAGCTGCCCTAGAACTAGGGGCAAGGCGATTGGACGTCATTGGGGATTCGAACCTAGTTGTGTCTCAAGCTAAAGGAGATTGGAAAGTAAAAGAGGAAAAGATGATAATTTACCACCAGACCTTGGATTTGTTAATTCCGCGGTTTGAAAAGCTAAATTTCACTCACCTAGTAAGAGAGAACAACAGGTTTGCAGATTCGCTAGCAACTCTATCTTCCATGATAGACATCCCATCTGGGGTCCGGATGCGTCCAGTCATTATTGACCAGAAATTTGCACCTGCCTACGAGTCAATCTCTGCCATAGATGAAGTGCAGGATAACAACCCTTGGTATTACGACATATGGAACTTCTTGGAAAGGAGGCATATCCACCAGGGGCAAATGCCAAGGACAAAAGGGCAATTAGAAGAATGGCTGTTCAGTTTATCATCTGCGGGGGTAAGTTGTACAAAAGAGGTCATCTGGGAATGCACAAGCTGTGTGTGGAAGCCGAAGAGTCGAAGCGCCTGATGGAGGCCATCCATGGAGGAGAATGTGGGGCACATATGAATGGGGTAATGCTGGCACGAAAGATCCTCAGACAGGCTACTACTGGTCTACCATGGAGGAAGATTGTATCGGCTTTGTTCGGCGATGCCACAAATGCCAGATTCACGCAAACCGCATGAACATCCCGCCGTCAAAGCTGTACAACATGACGTCACCATGGCCATTTTCAGTTTGGGGGATCGATGTGATTGGAGCTGTTACCCCGAAGGGGTCGAATGGGCATGAATTTATCTTGGTAGCAATAGACTATTTTACAAAGTGGGTCGAGGCCCAATCTTATGCCGTGTTGAAGGCTTCGCATGTCGCAAAGTTTATCAGAAACAACATTATCTGCCGTTATGGAGTCCCGAATGAGATCATTTCGGACAATGGTTCTCACTTCAAGAAGGAGGTGACTGATCTGTTGGAGAAGTATAATGTGGCTTTTCATAAGTCATCCACGTATCGGCCGCAGACCAACGGAGCAGTTGAGGCCGCCAACAAAAACATCAAACACATACTGCAGAAGATGGTGGAAACCTATCGGGACTGGCCAGATAAGTTGCCGTTTGCTCTGTGGGGCTACCGAACTTCAATTAGGACTTCTACCGGGGCGACTCCGTATTCCTTGGTATATGGGATGGAGGCCGTTCTACCTATAGAGATTGAGGTTCCGTCTTTACGAGTATTGGCTGAGTGTCAAATAACTGAGGCAGATTGGCAGCAGAGCAGATTCGAGGAACTCATGCTCTTCGATGAAAGAAGATTAAAAGCACTGTACCATGTCCAAGGATATCAACGCAGAATCGCCCGGGCTTTTAACAAGAAAGTTAAGTCTAGGAATTTGAAGGAAGGAGATTTGGTACTCAAAGACAACCGAGCTCCCATCCACGACCCAAGGGGCAAGTTCAGACCAATTGGACTGGTCCCTATATCATCAAGTCTATCTGGTCAGGTGGAGCTGTGGTTCTGATGGACCTAGATGGCCTAGAGTTCTCCCAACCGATCAACATGGACAAGTTGAAGAAATATTACCCTTGAGAGGCTCGCTGGCCGAAAACCCGAAAGGGCGACCTAGGCAAAATTCAGAGCACAAAAAATTAGAAATATAAAAACTGAGCTCGCAAGGTTGAAAACCCGCAAAGGGCGGCCTTGGCAAAAGTTAGAGCGCAAAAGGAGAGTGAAAATACTCGAGTGAACCCAAGCCTGAACTACGTAAGGCTTGATTCCCATCATTGGGATACGTAGGCAGCTTCATCCCGAAGTTCAGCCATAAACTTTCCCCGATCAACTTTGTCCATTTGATCATCTTGGTCATCTTTGCCCATCAGCATTTATCGCAATCTCCGGTACAGTGCTATTCAGACTAGGGGCAACTTTCCGTTGCCGTACAGTGCCGCGGTACCATTCAAACAAGGGGCAACTTTCCAGTTGCTAGGATCCGGGGTTGTGCATCTCAGTGACAGATCTCAAGCGTGTCTAGTTCTGATCCATATCGAAAATAGTTTTGAAAAGTTTTAATAAAAGTGACTTTGTTCAAATAAATCTTTTTACAACTAAGACCATTTCTGGACCAAAACGGAAAATTTTCAGTACCACAACCTTCAATTTCATTGATTTCAAATAGAGTTCTCTTGCTCTTGCATACAATTGAAGTTGCTTTTTATTACATTCATAAAGAAAACTTGAAAGTACTAATAAAGCAATAAATCCGGGGCATGGTCAAGTCAAATGTCCCTGCGCCCCCTCCCAGAGCTGGTCGAAGCCTCTGATGCCAAAGTGGGCCCTCCTGTGCCTCTTCATTAAGCCAATCCAAGCACTCATCAGACAAAGTGCAACTGAAAGCGGGAGCGGGGCCAGGAGTTCTCTCGTCCTCCATGCTGTGGCATACCGGGCCAGCTGTGCGCCTCGAATCGGGAATGTAACCGGGTACTCTATCCCTTCCGGCGGACAAGTCTGATTATGACCAAACTGGCGCAGGATACGGAATGGGAAATAGAAGACACAGTGAGTCAAGCCAATCAATTGGATCCCGGGTTGACGGGTCATGCTGTAACTCATCATTGGAAGATTGAGCCAAGGGCACCGCCAAGCAATGCGGTCTGCGGACAAACTGCACATCCATTCAAACCACCAACCCTCATCAAGGGCGTCAACTAGGCGTTGCCTGAAGAAGTAGCCGCGAGCTGAATATGCTGGGCAAGAGTCCACAACCTTCAGTTTATCCATCAACCACACCTGGGGAGGGATGAAAAATGAGAGAATAAAGAATAGAGAGATGTACGATGAGAGAAAAAGTGAGAAAAGGGTTTTGTGAGAAAAACCGAGCCTGAGGGCCGAGTGATGTGAGCAAACATAAACGTAAGATTGGGTGGGAAACATTACCTGCAATAATAGTGGACTCCCTGCTAATCTGATCGTCTCTCGACGATAAAAGGCGTCTAAACCCAACAATGTCTCAGCTAGAATCATGGCAATGCAGCTTTTGCCCTCCTTCAAGCCTTGGGCAACCTCAATCAACCGGACACTAGGCCCTCCAGAACCAGAGATAAACAGAAAATGAGACAGCAGGCATAAACAGAGGGCGTGTCGCCGAAAACCTTGCCAGTGATGGTCGCCGCGATCACCAGTCTCGGAAAAACGACAAACCAAGCTCGGAACATCTAATGTCCCGTCACAAATTAGAGAACGAGCATCGGGCATTGAGAGCCCACACATTTGTCCCAAGGCTTGAGCATGGCCAAAACGAAGTTGGGGCAGGATCTCCTCATCGCGCTCAGATTCCATTAGAGCTTGGAAATCTTCAAAAGTGGGACACACCTCTTGCCCGCTAAAGCTAAAGACATGTGTTACCGGGTTCCAAAACCTTGCCGCGGCATGGAGGAATGGAAAATGCAGCGGGGTACGGCGCAAAGTGAATAGTGCGTTTATGCCGAAAGCCCGAAAATTCAGCTTTTCCGAGCCATCCAAGTTGTTAATCCAAGTTGCGAGATTTTGGGCAAGAAATTCTTCCATTTGGAGCAAATCAGTGTGGAAATGAAGAGAACCACGAAGTTGAGACCCTTTTGAAGAAGATAAGGTTGAGTGAAGGACAGATGTCAACATTCTGCTGGTGCTGACATTTTAGTGCCGACCGGCCAATTATAGTGCCGACCGGCCATCTGTTTCGGCCGGTGGATCCCCATTTCGGCCGATGGCCATTCCTCGAGGCCGGTAGCCTTTCCTCTTGGCCGGTGGTTCTCTTCCTTGTCCTCTGAGCTGTTTATGCTAGGAATTTGGAAGATCCCACCACTTTCGATGCCCTCCAGTGATCAATTCTTACGAGGGCGCACCCATTTGCTTATCGAGTTGTTGCATATTTGCTTATCGAGTTGTATTTCACTCTCTTTGAGTCTTTGTAATGTTTGTCAAGGTGTACTCGCATTTGGCTAGTTTGCTGAGTCACCCTGTTTTGCTTATCGAGTTGTAATTGGTTTACTACCTGATTATTACGATGCGATGCTTTGGTTTTCAAAACACGGTTTCAATTTCAGTCACATTGTTGTGTGATGCCTTGCGATGCGATGCATAGAACGTGCAAATATAGCACTTTTTGAACAAACAGTTGTTTCATTTCCATCATATGTTTTGCAAAAACACACGCTTTTGAGAAATAAAACCTGCCTAAGGCAGTGCAATGTGCTTAAACTCCTAGTAAAAAGGGAAGTAAAGTAGAAGAATAGCAGGGTAGCAGAGTGCTGGGTTTGACACCGGTAACCTCCCCCCTTTTCGGTCATCGTACCTTTCACGCCCCTGTTCGGGTCAATTGTGTGGTTTGGCACCTTCATCACTCAAGGCAATACAAGAAAATGCACTGTCAGAATGAAAGTGGACTTTCGAGTTGACCTCAAGCCATGACTTTTGTGAAGCGATGCTCGATACATGCGAAGGACGATCCTTCCCGTATCCTTTTATATCTTGTGAATTCCGTAAATCATTTCAATCATACTGCGCTGCAACACGTTGCGTTTCGGCATCATGTTTTACCATGTTCAATTTCAAGTTCCCTTTTGTACACATTGCATTGTATGCGTGCTCTGCTTTACTGATATGTGTTCAAGTTCCCTTTTATACACATTGCATTGTATACGTGCTTTGCTTTACTGATATGTGTTCAAGTTCCTTTTTATACACATTGCATTGTATACGTGCTTTGCTTTACTGATATGTGTTCAAGTTCCCTTTTATACACATTGCATTGTATGCGTGTTTTGCTTTACTGATATGTGTTCAAGTTCCCTTTTATACACATTGCATTGTATGCGTGCTTTGCTTTACTGATATGTGTTCAAGTTCCTTTTTATACACATTGCATTGTATGCGTGCTTTGCTTTACTGATATGTGTTCAAGTTCCTTTTTATACACATTGCATTGTATGCGTGCTTTGCTTTACTGATATGTGTTCAAGTTCCTTTTTATACACATTGCATTGTATGCGTGCTCTGCTTTACTGATATGTGTTCAAGTTCCCCTATATACACATTGCATTGTACGCGTGCTTTGCTTTACTGATATGTGTTCAAGTTCCCTTTTATACACATTGCATTGTATGCGTGCAACTGCTTTACTGATATGTGTTCAAGTTCCTATATACACATTGCGTGCATGTGTGCATTGCTTTACTGATATGTGTTCAAGTTCCTTTATATACACATTGCGTGCACGTGTGCATTGCTTTACTCACATGTGTTCAAGTTCTCTTTCCATACACATTGCGTGCATACGTGCATTGCTTTACTCACATGTGTTCAATCCTACTATCTTGCTGTACACATTGCATGCATTGTCACGCACTTTCGACTGCCTTGTCATGCATGTTGATAACAACATTGTACCTGTTAAGTTTGCTTTCTTTGCAGGCACGATATTGTATGCACGGCTCATTTGAGGCCGGCGCAACCGGATGAGCCGCACAGGTATTGTATCCTCCGCGTGAGACGTTTTGAGAATTACATAATTCTCTTACATCCTTTCTGCATTGTAGTGTAGATTGGCGTATGCTAGCTTATAACTGTTGCATGCGTGCTTCATTACAGCTTTCCTTGCATGATCATAAGTTATGATTCAGCTTCTTGCATCGTCTTGCATTTTGCCCCTGCCTTCGGGCGCTTATCTTGTTTGCCTTGCATGTTTGTCCAAGTCTTCGGCCTTCTCAAAAATGGGTCGTCTCTGGGCTTTGACATTCACTCCCGTCATTGTTATGACTTTCGAGTTCTGTCAAAGAGGGGCAACTGTAGACACCCCATTTTTTACCGTCCTCAAGACTTGGACGTCACCGCTTGAACACCCGGTGATTATCCATGTTTGTGTTTGTTTGGAGTTCTCGGAGTTCTCGGCTACGCGCCTTGCCTCAGGATCTCCGAACTCGACTCTTTCGTGTCTGGTTTTGCACCAAACACTTTTGCTTTGCCTTGGAGGGGCAGGGAATGCCTTTTGAGGCATCCCCACACACCACCGGCAGTGGCTAGAGGCCACCGGCTGGTTGGTGTTGCCACCGGCACTATATTGTGCCGGCCGGCTCTCTTTTGTGCCGATCGGCAGTCAATTTTGTCAAAATGACAATTTTGCCCTGCCGACTACTATGCAGCTGCTTTTTGAGATATTTTTAAGCAGCTGTCTATCACTTTCTTCCCCTCCATACATGTGTATGGAGGGATGAGCCTCTTGGTTGCTAAGCTTACAAGATTGCCTCCTCTATAAGAGGAGGCCTTGTCTTCTTAGCTAGGGGGTGAGCCATTTGAAGAGATCAAAAACCAGAGCTTATATATTCTCTCTCTCTATATCTCACTCTCTCTCATTCTTGTGTGTGTGTTTTGTGGCCAAATAGTGCACTTTTACCTTACTTTTGCACCATTACACACACTATTACACTTTATTTCGAGATTGAGGGACTTGGAGGGTTGTTTGTTGTGATTTTGGACTGATTTTGACCACTAGAGAGTGGCTGGACCACCTGTTCTTCAAGGGATCTTCAAGGGTAAACTCTTTACTTTAGTTTCCCCATTCTTGCAACTAGTTTCTACCCCTCTTGCTTTGTGTTTTAAGCTTTGTGTATAACATAAAAAAATCTTGTTTTTACTTGCTTAAGAACTTTCATTAAGGTCACCTTTTGATTTGAGTAAGAACTCACCCTCTTAGGCCTTGTTTTGGCCCTTTTAGTGCCTTTTCTTTAGGCTTTGTTTGCTTGGTGTTTTTGGCCTTCTCACCACTGAAAACCAGTGGGTTTTCAGTGGTGAGGAAGATGGTTTCAAGTCTCATATAGGGGAGAGACACCCCTCTCCCCTTTGTCCCTTGTTTGCCTTGTTTTTTGACCTAAAAAGTAGCATGTGTGCATGGTCGGTTTTAGCTTCATTTCAGAGTTTTTTTGAGTGTTTTGGAGCATGTTTAACCTCTGTTTTTGGTCGGATTTATGACCCTTAGCATGTCTCTCATACTTGCTTTGAAATGCTCTCTTATGCTTAAAAGTATGCCATGCATCTAAGCCATGTTCTTTGCATGTTTTAGCATAGTTCCATGAGGGCATTAGCATCATATTGCTATGTATAAGGTCTGTTAGTCACTGTTTTGCCATGTTTGGCATGTTTGGTATTGTTTTCTTGCTTGTTGGCTTGTAAGCCTTGGATGTGTGAGCCCCTAGCATGTTTAGCCTACCTTGATCTCATGATTTGGCATCATTTTAGATAACCTTTCAGTCCTTATATCATGCCTATAAGTTTCCATTTACCATCTCATTCATGCTTTGAAATGTTGTAATGTTATACCTAGGAATAGGCCATTTGCATGCTTCCATGTTTCAAGGCATTTTGGGACTGCCATATAAGGGGATTAGGTGTAATTTTGCATGCTAAGAAACTGTTTTTGGTTGTCCAACATGTGCCATGAGTGGTCATATTGATGGTGGTTAGATGCTCTCTTTGGTGCCCTTGGTTTTGGGCCTATTTACTTGCATGTTTGTGTAGCATTTTGCTCATGTTTTGGGGCACCTTTTGCCACTGTTTTGGGGAGATTTGAGGGCTGCCCCATTGTAGTTAAATCCACCATTGTATGCTTGCGTTATGTTTGTTGCATACTTGTTTCATTAAGTGTTATAGCATGATGAGCCTATGCTTGATTTGTCCATGTTTACATTGCATTTGCACCTTGCATGTTGCATTATATTTAGCATGTTGGCATTTTAGCATTGGATTGTGTTATGGAGTCATGTTTGCATAACATGCATTGCATTACTTGGTTTGGGGTTGTCAAACCAAGCATAAGGGTTGAGGGAAGTTCACACTACAAGTGGTGCAACTTGTTTCGACTCTTGGCCACCAAGACCTTTGATCCATACATGATAAGGTTTTGGTCTCATTTGTGTGTTGCATGCATTACCATTAAAATGCAACCTTGGTTCCTTAGGCCATCATGCATCAACATGCATAATTGATGGCCCAAGAACCAAGGGTCATGCTTCCTTGACTTCCCAAAAATGATAGGAGGCAATGGCTGTGCATAAATATGCCTAAAAACCCATGCCATGCATTGCTGGTCTGCTGCTGCTGTCAAACTGCCCCCTGCAGGAACTTTCTGCCGACCGGCAGTATAATGTGCCGACCGGCACTGTATTTTCAGCCGATAGCCTCCAGAGAAGCCGGCGGTCAATTTGAGCAGCCGGTGGCCATTTCCTCTAGCCGGTGGTGTACTGCAGTGCATTTGGAAGATGTACTGGGACTTTGGGAGTATTTCAGAAAGGCAGGGTAGTGGAAACAGAGGCAGCAGTGGTGCGGCATGGGCTTTCCGGGCAAGTTGGATCGAACATGCATCATTCACGCATCCCGAGGCAGGGCTGAGGCCCCTTTCTCTTATGTTAACATTTAATTTGATAATTAGAAATTTCTGTAATAATTAATTTATTCTGTATTTGGACTGTATTATTTCTGGACTGTGTATTCTTTTGGTCCCTCCGTGTGAGGGCATAATTTGTAATAAGTGTGCGTGAGTGGTGTGTATGTCTTCCAACCCCCACTTCTTTCTTCCCCTTTTATTTACCTGCTTACGATGGTAGATTAGGGCACGTTTATTTTAGCATACCTTATGCTATGCATGCGTGCATCCATACATTTGTTTACATGCACCGGGCTCGGTACATCATACAAACTGCATCGTACTTTCAATTCCAAATTGAATACGTGTATCGAATGAAGTGCATTCCATATGCCATTTTTAGGGTTAGCCGAGCCTACTCTAAATTGCATCCTTGCCTGTGTTGCATTAGCCACTTAACATGAACTAGGTCATGCATGTCTGCTAACTAGTTTCTTGTTTTGGCACGGAGTACGATGTAAGTATTTTACGCTTTAGCATACCACATGCGTGTGAATGTTGCCATGACAGTATGCTTACCATGCGGCTAAGTGCTTATGTGAGATAAACTGTTTGAATGCCTGTGGGTGGAGGTTGGATTGCTTGAGTTGGAATAACTCATTGAAATCCATATTTTAGCCTACTTGCGAGTAGCAAATTCCAAAGCATTTTTAAAACGAACGGATATGCAATGTTTGTTTCCAAATTAGGCAATCTAGTCTATACTTGTTTGCTGCGCGCATAACATAGTAATTCTAGGTTAACAATTGGAACAAGAGCATGTAATGTTTTCAAAATCAGATATCACGGTTAGTAGAGGCCGGTCTTCGGACCGGGCGAAAGGGGGTGCTCATAGCTAACCTTCCCCGATCGTACCCAAGCTCCCGAGCCAAGACATTTGGTGATGACGGACACGTGGCCTTCGGCACCGAGTCAAGGTTTCCTAAATTTCCCATTTTAAAATATTTAGGTGGCGACTCTGTAATCTGGCAAAGCAGTCCATGTTTGGCACTACTTTTCAAAAAAATCTGTTTTTCTCAAAACAATTTGCCAGAGTTGGACTCTTTGGTTCAAGATTTAAAACCGCAACACAAACAAAAGAGAGTCCGAGCTGTAGCGAGGTCCCCCGCGGGCTTGTTACATGGTGCGAATGGATGTGCAGCCTATCTACTGTCAACATTGCTTGGCGCTGCCCCTGGCTTAATCTGCCGGTGATGAGCTACAGCATGTCCCGACAGCCTGGGATTCAGCTGATTGGCCTGATACACTATGTCTTCTACTTCCCATTTCGATTCCGGCATCAGTTTGGGCATGATCAGATCTGTCCGGAAGAGGGGATAGGGTACCCAGCTTCATTTCCGATCTGAGGCTCACAACTAGCTCGGTATGCAACAGCATGGAGAACAAGAGAACTTTTGGCCCCTACTCCCAGTTTCAGTTGTGCCCTTTCTGGCGAGTGCATAACTTGGCTTGAAGATGAGGCACAAACGGAGTCTACTTTGGCATCAGAGGCTTCCACCAGCTCTGGGAGGGGACACAGGAACACCTGACTATGCCCCAAATTTATTGCTTTAATCTGTACTTCCAAGTTTTCTTTATGAATGTAATAAAAAGCAACTTCAATTTGTATCGAGAGTTAGAGAACTCTGTATTGAAATCATTGAAATTGAAGGTTGTGGGTACTGAAAATTTTCCGTTTGGTCCAAAAATGGTCTAAGTCGTAAAAAGATTAATTTGAGCAAAATCAACTTTTATTAAAACTTTTCAAAACCATTTTCGATATGGATCACAATTGGACACGCCTAAGATTTATCACTGAGATGTATAACCCCGGATCCAGTAACTGGAAAGTTGCCCCTAGTCTAAATAGCACTGTACTGGGGATCACAACCGACCTCTTGAATGTAGAAAAGACAGAGATGACCAACATGATCACATGGACAAAGTTGATTTTGGAAGTGTTTTTGGCTGGACCTCAGAATGAAGTTGCCTACGTATCCCAAAGATGGGAATCAAGCCTTACGTAGTTCGGTTCAAGTTCACTCGTGTATTAGCACTCTACTTTTGCGCTCTAACTTTTGCCAAGGCCGCCCTTTCTGGGTTTTCAACCTTGCGAGCTCAGTTTTTATTATTTCAAATTTTCTGTACTCTAATTTTTGCCTAGGTCGTCCTTTCAGGTTTTCGGCCTAGCGAGCAACTCAAGGATAGTATTTCTTCAACTTGTCCATGCTGATCGGCTGGGAAAACTCTAGGCCATCTAGGTCCATAAGAACGACAGCTCCACCCGACCAGATAGACTTGATGATGTAAGGACCAGTCCAATTAGGTCTGAACTTACCCCTAGGGTCGTGGATGGGAGCTCGGTTGTCTTTAAGCACCAAATCCCCTTCTTTAAAATTCCTAAACTTAACCTTCTTGTTGAGAGCCCTAGCAATTCTTTGTTGATAACCCTAGACGTGGTACAGTGCTTTCAGCCTTCTCTCGTCAAATAGCATGAGTTCTTCGAATCTGCTCTGCTGCCAATCTGCCTCAGCTATCTGGCACTCAGCCATTACCCACAATAAGGGAACCTCAACTTCAATAAGCAGAACAGCCTCCATCCCATAGACCAAGGAGTACGGAGTTGCCCCAGTAGAAGTTCGAATTGAAGTCCGGTAGCCCCAAAGAGCAAATGGCAGCTTATCTGGCCAGTCCCTATAGGTTTCCACCATCTTCTGCAGAACATGCTTGATGTTCTTGTTGGTGGCCTCAACAGCTCCGTTGGTTTGCGGCCGATATGTGGATGACTTATGGAAAGCCACGTTGTACTTCTCCAACAAGTCGATCACCTCCTTTTTGAAATGGGAACCATTATCTGAAATAATCTCATTCGGGACCCCATAGCGACAGATGATGTTGTTCCTAGTGAACTTAGCAACATGCGATGCCTTCAGCACGGCGTAGAATTGGGCCTCGACCCACTTTGTAAAGTAGTCTATCGCTACCAGAATATACTCATACCCATTCAACCCCTTCGGAGTAACTGCCCCAATTACATCAATCCCCCAGACTAAAAACGGTCACGGTGAAGTCATGTTGTATAGCTTCGACAGCGGAATGTTCATGCGATTTGCATGGATTTGGCATTTGTGGCATCGCCGGACAAAGCCAATACAATCCTCCTCCATGGTTGACCAATAATAACCTCGTCTAAGGATCTTCTGGGCTAGCATTACCCCGCTCATGTGTGCTCCGCACTCTACTCCGTGGATGGCCCCCATCGGGCGCTTAGATTCTTCAGCATCAACACACAGTTTGTGCATCCCAAGATGACCCCGCTTGTACAGTTTATCCCCGTAGACGATAAACTGAGCAGCCATCCTTCGAATTGCCCTCTTGTCTTTGGCGTTGGCCCCTGGTGGATAAGTCTCCTTTTCCAAGAAGTTACAGATGTCATAATACCAGGGGTTTTGATCTCGTACTTCATCATTGGCGGCAATCAACTCGTAGGCCGGCACATACCGCTGTTTAATGATGATTGGACGCATCCAGACTCCCAAAGGGATGTCTATCATAGAAGATAGAGTTGATAAAGCGTTTGCAAACCTGTTGCTCTCTCTCAACAAATGGGTGAAGGTTAACTTCTCAAACTTGGGAATTAGAACGTTCAGAGTTTGGTGATAAATTTTCATCCTTTCTTCATTCACCTTCTAGTCTCCTTTCGCCTGAGACACAACCAGGTTCGAGTCCCCAATGACGTCCAACCTTTTTGCCCCTAGTTCCAGGGCTGCTTCTAAGCCAGTGATACATGCCTCATACTCAGCTTCATTGTTCGATACTTTGAACCGGAGTTTGAAAACTAGGGGTATGTGGGAATTGTCGGGTGCTATCAGCAACACCCTTATCCCATACCCGTATTGATTTGACGCTCCGTCAAAGTACATAGTCCAGACCTCTTCTTCAAGCTGCAGAATGGCCTCGTCCGGGAACAGATATTCTACTGGTTCATCCCCTTCCACCGGGTGATTGGCTAGGAACTCCGCTACCGCTCTCCCTTTCACAGACTTGTGAGTCATGTACTTCAAATCAAATTTGGAGAGAAGAAGCAACCAACGGGCTAGCCTACCCGTAAGTACTGGTTTCTGAAAAAGATATTTGATGAGATCTAATCTCGAAACCAGTATTACAGAGTGAGCTAACAGGTAGTGCCTCAACTTCCTGGTAGCTCATACCAAGGCCAGACAAGCCTTCTCCAGCGGAGTGTAGCGGGCTTCATAATCCAGCATTTTCTTGCTCAGGTAGTAGATAGCCTTCTCCATCTTATCCTCGGATTCCTGCGCAAGCATGCAGCCTATTGTCGTGTCGGTCACTGATAGATACAGAATCAACGGTTTCCTCGGCTCTGGCGGCGACAACACAGGTGGGTTCTATGGATATTGCTTGATCTGCTCGAAAGCAACTTGGCATCGGTCATCCCATTAGAACTTCTTTCCTTTCTTCAAGAGACCAAACAGTGTTTCACAAGTCAAGGTTAATTTTGCAATAAATCGTCTTATGAATTGCACTTTACCCAGAAAGCCTCGCACCTCTTTTTCAGTCCTTGGTGTGGCATTTCTAAGATGGCCTTGATTTTGGAAGGATCGACCTCGATGCCCCTCTGTGTGATCAAGAACCCTAGCATTTTCCCTGCTGTAACACCAAAAGTACATTTCTGAGGATTCAGCCACAACCGATACTCTCTGATCCATTGAAAGAATTTCTTCAAGGCGGTGTAGTGGCCCTCTCTTTCCTTGGACTTGACAATCATGTCGTCCACGTACACCTCGACCTCTTTGTGGACCATGTCATGTAAAATCGTGGTTGCAGCCTGTTGACATGTAGCCCCAGCATTCTTCAAACCGAACGGCATCACCCTATAATAGTAAGTTCCCCACGGGGTAGTGAAAGCAGTTTTCTCCCTATCTTCGAGTGCCATCAAAATCTGATTGTAGCCTGAAAACCCATCCATGAATGAGAGCAGCGCATGCCTAGCAGTGAAGTCCACTAATTCGTCGATATGTGGCAGAGGAAAGTCGTCCTTCAGACTGGCTCTGTTCACGTCTCTAAAGTCCACACATACCCGAATTCTGCCGTCCTTCTTCGGCACCGGAACTATATTGGCCAACCAAGTCGGATACTCAGATACTAACAGGAACCCTGCATCAATCTACTTGGTGACCGCTTCTTTGATTTTCAAAGCCTAGTCCGGGCGAATCCTTCGGAGCTTTTACTTAACAGGTCGGGCATCTGGGTCAAGAGGGATCCGGTGCTGTACAATCTCAGGATCGATTCTAACCATGTCTTCATAGGACCACGCGAAAACATCTTTGAAATCTTTTAATAAAGCGGCTAAGTGCTTGCGTTCCTCCGAAGACAACGTGGACCTGATCTGGACCAGCCGCAGGTCCTTCTCAGTGCCAACATTAATTGAGGTGATTTCATCAACCAAAGGTTTTGTAAACCTCTCCTTCTCCTGATTAATCAAACGTTTCAAAATCGAAGGAATTTCGTCCTCGTCGTTTTCATCAAAATTTTGAACGTCCTGATTAACGCAATAAACTAAAGGGACATAAAAGTACTCAGAAGCCACAGTTGTACCATTCTCATTAACAACATCCAGTTCGTCTGATTCTTCGGTTACAACAGACTCGAAAGAAAATGAAAAAGACGACCTGGACAGCACAGTGGCATCCGAGTTATCACCCCCAGGAATACCGGACTCAGACTCAGACTCAGACTCAGACTCAGAAGAACCAAAATCTGATTCTGACTCCACAAACTCTATGGAATCAGATTCTGGTTCACTACCTGACCTAGAACTGCTTGATAAAAAGCCCTCCTCGTACTGCCAGACGATGGAGGGTGCGACGAATGCATTGAGAATGCCAGACAATGAGCCCACAGCCGCGCTATCTCCAATCATGGAAGCTGAGAAATCACCCTCTGAGCACTTCGGTGTGATCTAAGGATCTGAGAGGAGACAAGCCAGTGTTACCCCCATCTCGATTTCTGTGCTCTCGGACTCACCCTCCTTGCACTGCTCAGTCTCAACTGGTGGGTCAGTCTGCTCTTCCGCAACTTCATCCCCTGATAACTGAAGGTCAAAAAAGATCTAGAAGCTAGGCAAATGCCACTTCTCTGAATTCAACCATGGCTTCGAAAAGTCACAAAACGAGAAATCTTCCCCCTCATGGACAAAGTGTCCGTTTAGGGTTCCCTGGATAGGTCTGTGCACCAACTCGTAGTGTTTTCCGGCTTTTTTAGCCTTGGCTCTTCCGGCCATTTCCCTTCCATTCCTTGCCCAATCCTCTTTGGTAGGCAGATAACCTAAACCAAAGATATATGGGTTGTATGGCACCTCGGTCAATGCTACGACGCCCTTCTGGCCACTCCGTCCTAATTCCATTCCGGGCATGTGTTGAAGCTTGTTCATGAGGTAAACAGATTGCGTATTGACGTACAGCCCCTCATCAACAACCAGCAAGTCCTGTACCACCCGGGCCTCAGTCAAGGTGAATCCCGATAGAAAGACATCATCCACGCCATGCTCAATTTCCAAAACTGGTGTAGAAACCTCTGGCGGCGGATGTATTGAAGAGTTCCCAAAAACAATTGTCACCCCCTTCCCGTGGGGGTACTTCAACATCTGGTGTAAAGTGGAAGAGACGGCTCTCACCCGGTGCAACCACGACCTCCCAAGGAGTAGATTGAAAGTAGCTGGAACATCCAAGACATGGAACTCGATGTCCTACTGCCCCGGACCAACCTGAGTTTTGATTCGTACGACCCCCATCACCTCGCGACTGGTGTTATTGTAAGCCCGGATTACTTGGGCTGTTGGCGTAAAATCTGCGGGCTTCAACCCGATAGCATATATCGTTCGTGACGGACATACATTGATTGCAGATCCCGTATCAACCTGGACCACCGGTATTCATTTTTCATTACACTCCACAGAGATATACAGCGGCTCGTTATGCTCAGCGCCCTCAGGTGGTAGTTCTTTGTCTGTAAAGGTCAAGGTTGGTGAAGCTCCACCCGGGAACACCAATCCCACCAACTGCTCGGGCGTTGTATCAATCGAAAGCTTGGCTCTGTCCATGGCTGAAAGGACGGCTTGTCTATGAACCCGCGAGGCCATAAGCAGCCCCCAGATGGAGATGTCTGCTTGAATTTTCTTTAGCTGTTTCAGCAAAGCTTCCTCCTCTAGCAGTTTTTCTTTTTGCTTTTCTACTTCTTTATCTTTCCCGGATACCTCTGGCTGGTCTAACTGTGGGGGCTTGAAGTACCGCCCACTTCAGGTCATATAGTCGACCTCCTCAGTGTACCAGGTGTCATCTGGTTGATTCTACCCCCAGTCCTCGTTAGTGTGGGCAAGATGTAAATCATCGTCTTCCCACCACATCCCATCGGCAACCGATAGACAGCTATCTGGTTCGTTGTAGCTGTTTATGTGCTCACAATACATTCTGCGCCTTCAGGTGCCTTGGCTTTTCTAGCCCTGTTGTCATTCTCAATCCTCTCTTGCTCAAACCTCTTTAATGCAGCCTCCTGTTCGGTGTCTGCTGTGCACAAACTGCCCAAGTCCCGAGCAAAATTCTTAGCACCGGTGCTCTCCGGCGATTCTCCCTGATTCTCGGCCGTTCCGGCCACTACAGATGTTCCAGTTTCTGACGGACCCTGTTCTGCTTGAGACACCTCAACAACATCAGGCTCGTCACTGAGCCACCCTGCATTGTCTGTCGATCCATTCAGGTCAAACCAATTGATGCTTACATGCCCTGGATCCTGCTCGTTAAAGAACTGCAGACTAGTGATGTCCTCCTCCAGCTTAGCCAGATCATCTAGTCCTTGACTCGGCCCATCCTCCCGGACAACATGAATCTCTACCCCAGTCGGAAACTCTACCCTCGGCTTGGCCTGATCTGTTGACACAATATAACCGCACGGGTTGTATGCTTTCTCAGTAAAACTCCCAAATCCCTCAGGTTCCGAACCAAGATTCTCATTCTCCTCCAAAGTCATCCTGGCTTTGTCTTCGACAGTCACCACCACTGGCTTAGGTTGGGTTAGGAGGTGCTCATCATGCACAGGTCTATGCTGTCTGGAATGAACACCTCAGTCTTGGGTAGGTGGGAAGGAGTGATATAGATGCTAGGGTCGTATGGAACGGTCATGGTTTGGATCAAGTTTATCTGCCTGGGCAGAGATGGGGGGTTATTATGTGGCGGGAGAGGGTTAGTGGTGACATTTGGCTTCTCGGGAGACGCAATCACCTTGTTGTCAATGAGATCCTGGATCTCATGACGCAGTCTAAAGCAAAGGTCGGTGTCGTGACCGTGCTGCTGATGAAAGGCACAATATTTGGTCGGGTCATGCTTTGGAGGGAGAGGAATAGGTAGAGGCCGTTGTTCTAACGGTTTCAGATGTCCTTTCTTGAGTAGGACCCCTAGAGCTCTAGACAAAGGCATATAAAGTAGGGTGAAAACCCTCTTGCCTCGGGGAGGATAGTTTGAAGCTGGGGTGTTTGGATTGGACGTACCAGTGAAGGGTGTGGCTGTTTTGGGTGTGATGGTGACCATGCCGACATCAGAAGTTCTTGCGGTTGCACTACTACTTGTAGCTGTATTCGAACCATGTGTAAACGCCCTCTTAGGCTGCTCCCTTTCCTAGTCGATCAGACCTTGCTTCATAGCATCTTCAATCTGTACCCAATCTCGTGCAAGTCAGCAAAGGTGAGGAGGGGTAAGACGATCATTTTCTGCATTAGCTTGTGTTGCAGGTTGCGCACAACCATCTTTATCTAATCCTTTTCGAGTGGCCGAGTTGTCATCATGGAGGCCTTAGCCCTCCATCGAGTGATAAAGTCAAAAAAGCCCTCTTTCAGCTCTTGCCTAGTCGCCTCGAGATCACGAGTCGTGACCTCGATTTGGGTATTGTAAGCATACTGGGCGATGAAGGCCTCGGCCATCTCTTCCCAACTTCTCTTTACTGAATCCTCCAGCTTGGCGTACCAGATGGTCGCAATACCCGATAGGGTCCAACCGAAGAGAGAAAGTTTCTGGAGTCTCTTCAAGCCCATCGAGGGCAGAATATCAGAAAACAGCCTCAAATGGACCACAGGATCGCCTGAGCCGTCAAAGCGATCTATGTGAGACATCTTGAACCTATCCGACAATGTCACCACTGAATTAGTGTATCCATCCTCAATATTCGGGATCGAGTTAACTCCTTGTGCTCGCATGAACAGCTTTTCAAGCTTAATGACTTTCAGAGCGGTTAGATCTACCTCAGATTCAAACGGTGTATCTGTTGGGAAGGCTGGCGTTTTTGAAGTCTGTGGTAGAACTGGTGGTGGGACTGGCCCTGTTGGAACGTCCGTATTCTCCTAGACGGTAGCTGCATCCCCGGGTATCGGAACCCTAGGCGGGGGCGGGGGTGGATGCGAAGCAGATGTTTCGGCTTGTTGTGGTTGCTACTGTTGTTGAAGCCTAGCAATTAATTTTTCTTGTTGGGCTACAACCTCTGCCTGACAAGCAGCATCCCGCTGCATGGCTTGCATGGTCTCTTGGAGTTGACGCATCATGTCCTCCATACTGACTGTAAAGTGCTGATCTGACTAAACAGGTGTGTAGTCTCTCTCTGAGGCGGAAGCAGATATCTCAACCCAACTGCGCACAGGTGAGGTAGACAATGACCGCTAAACTAGTGATTGCTGTACTGATGATCTGTTCCTGGATGACCTCCGTCTCGTAACCAGGGGTAATGAAACAAACACTGGTTGTCCGTCAACTAGATCCTCAGATTGATGAATTCTCCCAACTCTAGTCCAGAGTGCTCGGGGGGTATCTGCCTCGTTGGAAGCAATGATGAAACACTACCTTGCAAAAAGATAAATAAAGCAAAAAGAAAAAAAAATCAAAAAACGGACAACATTTCGGCTTAGATAAAGACAACACACAGTTGATATCACAAGCTGAACAAACTGCACTCAAACACTAATCTCTGCCCCCAAATCACTGCCCCAAATCTGATACCCTTAGGTAAAACTGATACCCTCAAACACTGATGTCCTCAGATATGATACCCAGACTTGCAACCTTGATACATACATTCTCTGTAGAGTCACACTCCAAAAGCACATATCAAGCAAGTGAGAAGCAAAACACCCCTATAGTGGGGTGGGGTTTCCCTGTCCTAGTTTCCTCAGGAGCTAGGGTTTCACTACGCACGCATGCGGTTTCAAACAACCTACATTCGGGTAAGCAACCAGTCCTAGTTTGGAATGGTCTCTATGGCTTCCGATATGCAACTAGGTCGATTGGTCAAGAAGGGTGCCTCAGCAAAACCGAGGTTTATGTTCCCATCGTGGCAGAGCCCGTAACCGGTCAGCCTTATGGTATGCTTTTCCAAGCAAGCCTCTGGCAAACCGTTCAGGAATAGCAGATGGCAAACACTGTGACTTAGGCGCACCAATGCAAATACAATGCAAAGAAACATATAAGTGTAAACAAAACAACATATCATGAGTTTCGAGTCAAGTTCTCTAAATCCCCAGCGGAGTCGCCAGAAACTGTAACAAGCCCAGGGGGTACCTGCGCGCGTTAAACAGTTCCGGACTCCCTGTCACGGTTCTGAATCTAATCTCACATAGTGCAATGTAAGACTGATAAATCACCAAAGAGTCCAAATCTGGCAATTGGTTTTGAAAAATCAATTTTGAATCAAAAAGCGCCAAACATAGACTGCTTTACCAGATTACAGAGTCGCCACCTAAATATTTTGTTTTTGGGAAATTTAGGAAACCCTGACTCGTGCCAAAGGCCACGTGTCTGTCATCACCAAAGTTGCCTCGGCTTGGGAACTTGGGTACGAAAGGAGAAGGTCATAACATGAGCACCCCCGCTCGCTCGATCAAAGGATCGACCTCTACTAAGCATGATCTGTTGTTTTAAAGACACATGTGTTCTTGTTCCGATTATTAGCTAACTTACTATGTGATGTGCACATCATACAAGTATAGACTCAATCACGAGAATTGGAACAAAACAACTCATGGTTGTTTTCGAAAATGTTTTGAAAGTGCCACCCTCAAGTGGGCTTAAAACATGATTTTGCCACCTCAAGTGGCCTTAAAACTCACATTTGATGAATTGTCCCAATTCAGGCAATCAAGCCTCCACCCACAGGCATTCATGTAGTTAATTAATTAAGCAAATAGCCTCATGGCAAGCATGCTATCATGGCAACACTCACACTCATGCAAGTATGCTAAAGCGTAAACACTTACAGTGTACTCCGAGCCAAAATAGAAAACTAGTTAGAAATCATGTATGATCCTAGCTATGTTAAGATGCTTAATGCAACACATGAAAAAATGCAACTAAGTAGGCTCGGCTACCAAAAATGGCATATGAATGCAACATTTGATAACATGATGTTAAACACGTATTCAAATAAGTATTGAAATACAATGCAGCTTGAATGATGCGCCGAGCCCGGTGCATGCAAGACAAATGAATGATGCAAACATGCAAACATAAGGTATGTTAATTGAAATATGCCCTAAACTAACCATCGAAGGCGGTTAAGTAAAAGGGAGAAAGACGTGGGGTTGGAAGACACACACACACACACACACACACTTATTACAACATTAATTTGCCCTCTCGAAGGAGGGTCCGAATAAACAAGCCAACTAGCTACGTTAATTAAGCTAACTATTACAAACCAACTAATTAACTAATCTAGCTAATTAATTATTACAAACCAAATTGAATAACTAGCTAATACTAAGCTAATTAGAATATTACAAAGATGAATTAAGCTAGCTAAGCACATTAACTAATTAATTACAAAACCGTTAAATTAACTAGCTAAGCAAAGCAGTAAAAATGGCCTCGAGGGGAGAGAGACAAGCATGCTCGGTTTGCTTCGCCTGAAAATGCATTGCCTTGCCATGAATTGCCTCTGTTTGCACTCGCGGTGATCTCAGAACATCATACGAACTTCCAGATTGTATCTGCCCTAACACAGGAACACTTTGGACGATTTTCCCTGCAGGTGGCCGGCCGGCCACCTCAACTGGTCGGTAGGCTACCTAAACTGGCCGGCCGGCCAGTACAAGTGGTCGGTAGGCTAGTGCAAGTGGCCGGCCGGCCACTTCTCTTTCCAAAATCCGGCCTTTGCTATAACAGAGAGCAACAGAGCCAAGACAATGTATTTGGCAAGACATGTGTGTACAACCATCCTCCTTGTCATGTCTCAAGCTCAAAGGAGTGTGGTACTTGGCTCTCAAGCCACCAACCAAGCATTTCAACACATGATGGCCCAAGAACCAAGCTTGTACAAGCTTTAGTGAATGTGCACATAAGACTCAAAGTGTCGTCACCCTATCATGTATGATCAAGGGTGACAACGACCAAGAAACACGACACGTTTCATCACTTTGAGTATGAAACGTGCCACATTTCTTGTGTTTGGATTAATGTCTGATCCAAACACATGCAATGCAACACACATATGTTATCTTGCCATGTTTTACTTTGCTCAATTCTTGTTTACTCATTTTAGCTTACCAATTAGTCTATTAACCGGTTAAGTTCAATATACAAAGTCCTCTAATTTGAAAGACGACCTAAGCTTCGAGTGCCTTGAGCATGAAGAAAGTATCATGCTATTGGTTAGTAGAAATCCTCGAGAGAGGATTAAAACCATTAGACATGAATGCCTCAAGTTCATGTTCAAGCCAACAAGGGGCTTGAGGCCACTTTCAAGGTGAATGAAAGTTTAAAACAATGGAGTGCAATGACATATATTTCAGCACTTAAATAGTATGCTAAGTGACTTAAAACTATGCAAACAAATCATGTAATGCATGTTGAAAAGCTTAAGCATCAAAGCTAGTGAAGTGTATTACGCTAGAGGCATGCAAGACAATGCTCAAAGGGCCAAACCAGCTCTGGACAAAGCTTAATCATGTCAAAATAATGGTCTAAACATGCTATGATGGAAGCCCAAAAAGACTAAGAGAACATGCACACATGTTAGCCCATAAGCAAGGCATAATACACAACCCTCAAAAGCAATGAAGAAGTGAAGTATGTAAGAGTGTGACTACACTATATACACTGAAATTACATACCAAATGATGCCAAAACATGCAATCATCACATACACAACATGTTAAGGGCCTCAAAACTCAAAGCTAGTCAAGACCCTTTACACTTCAACCATACAAGACAAGCCTCAAAGGACCAAGACCACTCAAAATAGAGTTAAAGCATGCTAAAACATTAGTAAAAACATGCTAGGATAAAGCTAATACATGCTAGAATGATGGACTAACTCTTTAGGCACTCAAGGCTATTGAGTAAGATTACACTACAAGTGTAAGAAGCAAGCAACCAATGACTAAACTAGCCTAAAATAGAGTTAGAGCAGGTCCAAAAAGTCACAAAAACATGCTGGTACTAAGCTTCAAAAGGGGAGAAAAACATGCTCATTCAGTAGGCCATCAAGACATGCAAACAAGACAAGAGGAGAAGGGACCACCCCCTCTTATTTTGGACCTCAAAACCACCTTTCCACCACTAAAATTCCTCTGGAATTCAGTGGTTAAAGGGCAAAAAGGAGATGGTTTCAAAAGCTTTAAAGGATGGCCCAAAAGCTTAGCAAATAAGCAATAAAAGAGGTTGGATCACCCCTAACTCCAACAAGGCCTCAAACCACCATTTTAAACACTTCAAAATAGAGGTTTTTGTAGTTGACAAGTAGGCCTAAAACTGCATGCAAAGGTGGCCAAGATTGTGTAGAAAAATAAGCTTAAAAGAGAGAGATGCTCACCCTTGAAGAACAGCAGCAAGACAGCAATAATTCTGAGCCAAAACAAAGTCTAAGACCTCAAAACAAGCTTCAATGGACCTCAGCTCCAAAGTGAAGGTGTGTGACTAGGTGTCTTAGTGCAAATATGTAAAGAAAACACACTTTTAAGCTCAATATAGCACAATATAGAGAGAGTGAGAATTATAGAGGGAGAGAGAAATTTCAGCTCTGAAATTTTGTGAACCCCTCTAAAGGGGGGAGGGACCTCCCCTTATATAGAGCAAGCAAGCAAAAAGCTTGCTCCATCCCTCCATACACGTGTATGGAGGATGAGTTTCAGTGAGCAACAGCTGGCTCAAAATATCTGAAAATATCTAAAAAGGAGAAAAATTGGCCGCCGGCCAGTTAAGGTGGCCGGCCGGCCACCTCCTTTAGCCGGCCAACCACTCCAAGTGGCCTACAAGAGAGAAAAGTGGCCGGCAGATGCCAAAAGTGGCTGGCAAGCCCTTCCTCTCCCTCAGGCAAGAGGGATCAAGGTTTGGCCCAAAAACCAAGGCCAAAACACAAAGTGTTAAGAGGCTCAAAGACAAGACGCTCAGCCGAGACCCTCGGGCACCTAAAACAAGCACAAACATGCGCAATCATCGAGTGCACAACCGATGACGTCAAAGTCTTGAAGTCGGTCAAAAATGAGGTATCTACAGCATGTTACAACCACGGTGCTAGTATTCTAATCCTTGAGCAATACCAACTGCAATTTGGTACAAAGCTTCTATGTCAAGGAATTCCCATCATGAATGAATTTCTCAAGAGATCCATTAGGCGTGAACTCATATATAAGAGCTCTGTTTTGACCGTCAAAACAAAACCCCATAAGAGTGACAATATTAACATAAGAAGTCCTACTAATGGTTGCAACCTCGTTAATGAACTCTTCTCCGTTACCTTTCAACCCTTGTAGAACCTTCACTGCCACAAGGCATCCATTGTCCAGCTTTCCTTGAAGACACAACCATGGCCTCCTTGACCTACTTTAACTCTGAAGGAGTTGGTCATTTTCTTGATATGAGAATACGTGTACCTTTTTTGAGCAAGATATCCATAATTCTGTACAAAGGCCTCAACATTTTGATAGCTCTTTGTTTTTATTCTTCCAAAAAAATGCAGATTTATCATTTTGTGCGAGTTTCTTTATGATGCAAAACAATAGGATTACTATAATCCCAATTCCAACAACAGCTAAAGGAGTTGCAAAACGAGAAAAATTAAGCTAATGTGGTAACACCAAAAAATTAGCTAAAAATACTCAAGCATATAAATATTGATAAAAAAATGAATATTACCTGTTTCGAGAATCAATGTCAACTTCCTGCCTTTTGAAACCATTATTAAGGAGAAAAACATCAGTTAGGTGTTTAAAAAGAAGGAAAAAAAAAAGTTGAATTCAAAGCAAGTTACTTTCCATGTTCTGGATGCACTCGAGCTTTATTGAACGATAAACTATTCTTAATTAAAGAGACTTAGCTTCTCTAGTCCATTATTTGATTTGGAGAGTGTCATTGGCTCATTTAGACTAGAGGGTGTTGTTGGCTCATTGTGGGCCCTACGTTGGGTCCACTTCGTATATCTAAATAATTCATCTTGTAAGGCTTACTAAGAAATTATTATTTCAAAAAATCAAGTTGATCAAGCATTGGTAACCACATGATCGGATTACAAAATTATTCAAAAAAAAAAAAAAAAAAGGACGGCAAATATGATTTTAAGAATAAGAAGTTAATTTTTTTTTTCATGATTTTATAATCCAATCATATATCTATTAATGTTTGATCAACCTGATTTTTTGTATAAATAGTTTCCTTGCGGACTTACAAAATAAATGAGACAAATTACTAAGCATCTCCAATGATTATTGCTATAATATCATTGCTATTACCATAATTTGGCAATGAATAGTGCTATTTTGTCAAATTGTAGTAATGGTGCTCCAATGGTCACTTGCTTTTTTGGCAATTCTCAACCTTCCCTCCAAGTTTGTAGGTGTTGTTTGGATATAAGTTTTTTTGTAATTTTATTTTTGTTTATTTTTTGTCTTTTATGACCTTTTTTAAACTATTTGTAAAAAAAAATTATATATTTATATTATTCCCGACTAGACAAATATAAAAAAATGAAATTTTTTTGAAAAAATAGAAAAAAATTAAATATAATTCAATTTGAAAAATTAAATAGAAAAATTAAATTTGAAAAATTATTTGGTTTTCTACTATTTCAATTATGTTTTTCCAACTGAATTTGGAGCCACAAATATGTTCATATTTGCTGATGTGGCATATTTGGCAATTGCTATTTTACTTGCCAAATTTGAGAACAGATATGACATATGCCATCTTTGGCAAGTAAAATAGCAAGTCATTGGTGTGGGGAAATGGGTTGGAAATACTCTTCCGATCCTGGGAGACGCTGGTGATCCTCTGCTAGTCACCTGCAAAGACACGAATACTCCGGTCGGGGGTACCGGAATTAGCACTCCGACGGACAAGTCAGTTTTCCTCAAGAAAGCTTGTTTACTAAGTTTTTAGAAGTGATTTTCTTACATACCTTTTACAGATCTGAAGCTCTTGTATTTATATCCATTTTTCGGGCCTCGGGGCCAGAGTCTACTTTTTTATTTGATATTCCTCCTTTTGTCCTGTCATGCCTTTTCAGGTATATTCGGCCTTACATTCGTAGTCGGCATCTCAGTTGAGCCGAATGGAGCCGTTCAATTCCTGGCTCCCCGGGTATATCAGATTTCGTCTCCCCATGAATTCGGCTCCCACAATTGCCCCCCAAGCATTCTCTTAACGACAGTTGAGTGAGATGCTTGGTTCCAATTTTCAAAGTCTCTGAACCGAAGTTCGGGGATCAGACTTATCACACAGAAGTTTAATTACAACGCCTTTAATCATCGCCTCGACTCCCCGACCCTTTCGTACACGCCTATTTATTATGATTTTAAAATCTGATGTCCTTTCGAATTCATATTCTATGACGCTGATTGCTTAGTCGCTCTTTGAATCGTTCTTGCAATTTTTCCGTATGTGATACTTTCTTTATTATTGTAAGTTTTCTTCCCCCTTGCTCTGAAGTTTTTCCTATTTTGTTTATTCTGTCGCGTTTTTTCATAGACAGTAGGTTATGGCGAAACATTTGAAAGACCTACTTTCGTCGGACCGAATTGTTGGCTTTAGGCGCCATTTTTCTGTTCCTGACGATGTCCACTTGTCGTTTGTGGCGGACGGCACTCTCGACATGGAGATGGAAGACGAAACCACGATTGTCTTTCCCCTCTTGTCAATCGCAGAGGGTGGCGTCCGCTTTCCCCTTCACCCATTTTTGAGGGCTGTTCTTCGCCATTGGGATTTGATCCCCTCCCAACCCAATGTGAATTTCTTTAGAATTATAATGGGGGTTGTGGCGCTGAACCGCTGCCTTGGGATTAACCTTGGCATCCCTGCCATTCGGCATTGTTATGCTTTGGCCAAGTCTTCTGGTCGGCACGGGCGTTACTTCCTCAGAGCCAAGGATACAGACCATCAGTTAGTCACTATGCTTTCCAGTTCTGGGAAACGAGTTGATGATGTTATGGTCGTCATTCGTGGCAACTGGGAGTTCAACGAAGGGGAGGACCGCGTTGATCCTGTTCCTAGACGTAGGGGCGAACCAGGTCGCCGAATGCTTTCTTGCTTGTGTTATATGCTCATATCTGCCATACCGTTTTCTTGAGTCTTATGGCTTGTCTTTTGCAGGGAGCAATTTAAAGAAGATACGAGCTTCAACTGACGACGCCGTTCTTTCGGATATTAGGGTTGCTCTTAGTTATTTCGGCCGTCGTAGTCTTCGCAGACAGGGAAGAGCGGCTCACGTTCTGCTTTGCTACGAGCCTACTTATACGACCTTTTCGGCTGCGGAAAACATACCGATTCCGGAGGGGGAAGATTTCCTTGTTGCTCGTATTTTTTCCGACTTCAAAAATTTGAGACGAATAGGTCTTGAAGGGTCCGATTCGGATAATACTGAAATATCCCATTCTGCCGAATCAGATCAGTCCGAGGCCGAATCGGAAGAGGTATCGGATTCTGCCGACCCTCCTTCCACATCGGGGCGGGGGAACCTTTCTGTTGGTGACGTTCTTCAACGTGCAGACAACCTTCTCCTCTCCGGATCTACTGACATGGCTGGGTTAAGCCTGACAAAGCTCGCTAAGAAGGCGAATGCGGAGAGATTAGTTGCACGGCGAAGAGCGGAGGGTCATTCGACCGAAACGCCCACCAGTACATCTCAATATTCCCTCCTAGTTACCAAATCGACGTCTTTAGAAATTGTTGAGGGGACGGCCGCAGATAAGAATGCCGAATCCGGTTTGGTTGGGAAAGCCGTTCAGGACGTTGATGGAAAGACGGAGAAACGCGATAGGGATCATGAGACCGGCTTTGAAGATCTCGGCGGCAAACGCCCTCGAATGGGGGAATCGAGCGAGGTTGTGCCCTTTGTGATTCGACCAATGGTAAGGAACACGCCGGTTCCTTCGGATGCTTCTGCACGTAAAGACCCAGAGGTTGCGTTTGGCGTGGCAACGTCTTTGTCGTTGCCGTCTGATATGGAGGCTTTCCAGTTGGAATCGGATTTAAATGCGACAATGTTAGCCGCACAGTCGGCCCTTTTGGTGCGTATTTTGACTTTTCCTTCACCCAAAAATCGTGCGAGTTGTGTTTTCTGACTTTTTCTTTTGCAGACCGTTGGTAGATAGCCGATGTGGGCCGCCGTCATCTCGACACCGTCAAGCAGATTAGTTATTTACGAAAGCAAGTTGAGGACCAGAGGAAGAGGGCCGAGGACGAATTTTTAAGAGCGCAACAGGAAGCTTCTCGGGCAGAGGACGAGGTAGAGAGAGCTCGTCACGCGGATAAGTTGAGAGCAGAGTCCGAGAAGAAGGCCGACGATATGGAAGCTGCACTTGGCTTATCCCAAAAGGCGGTTGCCAGACTGGAGGCAGAGTTGGCTGAAACGAAAGCGGCAAAGGAGATTGCCGATTCCAAAAGGTTCGAAGCCGGGAAAGAGGCTGGACTCGCCGAGTATGTGGACCAGGTCTCTAGGTTTGAGAATCGGGGCTTCAAGCATGGTTGGGAGAAAGCCCTTGCTGCAGCTGGAGTTTCGCTGAATATGCCAATACCATATGAGCAAGTGGACATCGATCCGTTGGAGACTGATTCCGAGGGTTGATCTTTACGATACACAATTGTTATGATTTCGAGAAAGTACTTTTTCCGTTTGTTTTTGTTTTATCGGACGTTTTCCGTGTTTTTCATCCGGGTTGATATTATAAAAGTTATGATACAGAAATGGACGTCGATACTTTTTTACAGTTATAAAATGTTATGAATGCTGCTCGATGTGCTGATGTTTCTGTAATTTTATGGTGATATTGTTTTAATAAATAGAGCGAGGCGACTAGATTAATAAATCTGCCCTTGCCTTGGCCAGGGCGCGAGCGCGAAGAGCCTAATTGGTTCGTGCTCGTGGGCTGGCCTAGGCATTCTGAAAAGATGGCCGAGTAAAACGAGGCTACTAGATTAATAAATCTGCCCTTGCCTTGGCCAGGGCGCGAGCGCGAAGAGCCTAATTGGTTCGTGCTCGTGGGCTGGCCTAGGCATTCTGAAAAGATGGCCGAGTAAAACGAGGCTACTAGATTAATAAATCTGCCCTTGCCTTGGCCAGGGCGCGAGCGCGAAGAGCCTAATTGGTTCGTGCTCGTGGGTTGGCCTAGGCATTCTGAAAAGATGGCCGAGTAAAACGAGGCTACTTGATTAATAAATCTGCCCTTGCCTTGGCCAGGGCGCGAGCGCGAAGAGCCTAATTGGTTCGTGCTCGTGGGTTGGCCTAGGCATTCTGAAAAGATGGCCGAGAAATCGTGAAATCCACGAAGGGCATTCCGAATCCGGAGACTTTGACGGCCCTAAGGTGTGCATCAAATGGGCTAATCGGCCCTAAAGGATTATGCCCCAAAGGGGGCTCCGAATCCGGAGACTTATTTTGGCCAATCGTGACATCCACGAAGGGCGCTCCGAATCCGGAGACTTATTCGGCCCTGAGGTGTCGTGCACCAAAGGGCGCTCCGAATCCGGAGGCTTATTTTGGCCAATCGTGACATCCACGAAGGGCGCTCCGAATCCGGAGACTTATTCGGCCCTAAGGTGTCGTGCACCAAAGGGCGCTCCGAATCCGGAGGCTTATTTTGGCCAATCGTGGCATCCACGAAGGGCGCTCCGAATCCGGAGACTTATTCGGCCCTAAGGTGTCGTGCACGAAGGGCGCTCCGAATCCGGAGACTTATTTTGGCCAATCGTGACATCCACGAAGGGCGCTCCGAATCCGGAGACTTATTTTGGCCAATCGTGACATCCACGAAGGGCGCTCCGAATCCGGAGACTTATTCGGCCCTAAGGTGTCGTGCACCAAAGGGCGCTCCGAATCCGGAGACTTATTTTGGCCAATCGTGACATCCACGAAGGGCGCTCCGAATCCGGAGACTTATTCGGCCCTAAGGTGTCGTGCACCAAAGGGCGCTCCGAATCCGGAGGCTTATTCGGCCCTGAGGTGTCGTGAACCAAAGGGCGCTCCGAATCCGGAGACTTATTTTGGCCAATCGTGACATCCACGAAGGGCGCTCCGAATCCGGAGACTTCTTCGGCCCTAAGGTGTCGTGCACCAAAGGGCGCTCCGAATCCGGAGGCTTATTCGGCCCTGAGGTGTCGTGCACCAAAGGGCGCTCCGAATCCGGAGACTTATTTTGGCCAATCGTGACATCCACGAAGGGCGCTCCGAATCCGGAGACTTATTCGGCCCTGAGGTGTCGTGCACCAAAGGGCGCTCCGAATCCGGAGACTTATTTTGGCCAATCGTGACATCCACGAAGGGTGCTCCGAATCCGGAGACTTATTCGGCCCTAAGGTGTCGTTCCACGAAGGGCGCTCCGAATCCGGAGACTTATTCGGCCCTGAGGTGTCGTGCACCAAAGGGCGCTCCGAATCCGGAGGCTTATTTTGGCCAATCGTGACATCCACGAAGGGCGCTCCGAATCCGGAGACTTATTCGGCCCTAAGGTGTCGTGCACCAAAGGGCGCTCCGAATCCGGAGACTTATTCGGCCATAAGGTGTCGTGCACGAAGGGCGCTCCGAATCCGGAGACTTATTTTGGCCAATCGTGACATCCACGAAGGGCGCTCCGAATCCGGAGACTTATTCGGCCCTAAGGTGTCGTGCACCAAAGGGGGCTCCGAATCCGGAGACTTATTTTGGCCAATCGTGACATCCACGAAGGGCGCTCCGAATCCGGAGACTTATTCGGCCCTAAGGTGTCGTGCACCAAAGGGCGCTCCGAATCCGGAGGCTTATTCGGCCCTGAGGTGTCGTGAACCAAAGGGCGCTCCGAATCCGGAGACTTATTTTGGCCAATCGTGACATCCACGAAGGGCGCTCCGAATCCGGAGACTTATTCGGCCCTAAGGTGTCGTGCACCAAAGGGCGCTCCGAATCCGGAGGCTTATTCGGCCCTGAGGTGTCGTGCACCAAAGGGCGCTCCGAATCCGGAGACTTATTTTGGCCAATCGTGACATCCACGAAGGGCGCTCCGAATCCGGAGACTTATTCGGCCCTGAGGTGTCGTGCACCAAAGGGCGCTCCGAATCCGGAGACTTATTTTGGCCAATCGTGACATCCACGAAGGGCGCTCCGAATCCGGAGACTTATTCGGCCCTAAGGTGTCGTTCCACGAAGGGCGCTCCGAATCCGGAGACTTATTCGGCCCTGAGGTGTCGTGCACCAAAGGGCGCTCCGAATCCGGAGACTTATTTTGGCCAATCGTGACCTCCACGAAGGGCGCTCCGAATCCGGAGACTTATTCGGCCCTAAGGTGTCGTGCACCAAAGGGCGCTCCGAATCCGGAGACTTATTTTGGCCAATCGTGACATCCACGAAGGGCGCTCCGAATCCGGAGACTTATTCGGCCCTAAGGTGTCGTGCACCAAAGGGCGCTCCGAATCCGGAGACTTATTTTGGCCAATCGTGACATCCACGAAGGGCGCTCCGAATCCGGAGACTTATTCGGCCCAAGGTGTCGTGCACCAAAGGGCGCTCCGAATCCGGAGACTTATTCGGCCCTGAGGTGTCGTGCACCAAAGGGCGCTCCGAATCCGGAGACTTATTTTGGCCAATCGTGACATCCACGAAGGGCGCTCCGAATCCGGAGACTTATTCGGCCCTAAGGTGTCGTGCACCAAAGGGCGCTCCGAATCCGGAGACTTATTTTGGCCAATCGTGACATCCACGAAGGGCGCTCCGAATCCGGAGACTTATTCGGCCCTAAGGTGTCGTGCACCAAAGGGCGCTCCGAATCCGGAGACTTATTTTGGCCAATCGTGACATCCACGAAGGGCGCTCCGAATCCGGAGACTTATTCGGCCCAAGGTGTCGTGCACCAAAGGGCGCTCCGAATCCGGAGACTTATTCGGCCCTGAGGTGTCGTGCACCAAAGGGCGCTCCGAATCCGGAGACTTATTTTGGCCAATCGTGACATCCACGAAGGGCGCTCCGAATCCGGAGACTTATTCGGCCCCAAGGTGTCGTGCACCAAAGGGCGCTCCGAATCCGGAGGCTTATTCGGCCCTGAGGTGTCGTGCACCAAAGGGCGCTCCGAATCCGGAGACTTTGTTTTGGCCATAAATGTTGAGCGCAAACATGTGAAAACACGAAACCCTTCATTACAACGACATGCGTACAAGTATCGAGCCCACAGGTCGGGTCATTGATAAAATTTGCGTAGATGTGTCGAATTCCACGGCCGGGGCAGGCTTCTTCCTGACATGTCGGAGAGCCGATATGCCCCTACGCCTGCGACGGAATCTATCTGATAGGGGCCGTCCCAGTTCGGACCGAGCTTTCCATCGGCTGGCCTCCGTTCGGCTGGCAGTACCTTCTTTAGGACCAGTTCACCTGGGTTGTAGCGGCGCAACTGAACTCGAAGATTGTATGACTTGGCAAGCTGCTGCTGATATCGTGCCATGGACGCTAAGGCGCGGTCTCTCCGTTCTTCGATCAGAACCAGGTCTAGTGCGAGCATCATGTCATTTCGGCCTGTGTCGAAAGCTTGCGATCTTAGAGTTGGCAAGCCGATCCCTAGGGGTAAGATTGCCTGGGTTCCGAAGCATAAGGCGAACGGCGTTTCTCCGGTAGATCGTCTTGGCGTTGTTCGATGGGCCCACAGTACACTCGGCAACTCTTCAACCCATCTGCCTTTGGCATTTTCCAGCCTCTTTTTAATGCCGTTTAGGATGGATTTGTTTGAAGCTTCCGCTTGACCGTTACTTTGGGGGTAGGCTGGCGTAGAGAAGTAGGGCTCGATACCATATTTGCTGCACAATTCTCGATATACACCACAATCAAACTGAGTACCATTGTCTGAGATCAATGCTCGTGGTATGCCGAATCGTGTAATGATGTTCCTCCACACGAAGCGCTTAATGTCGGAATCCCGTATATGGGTTAGGGCCTCCGCTTCGACCCACTTTGTGAAGTAATCGGTTGCTACGATCAAAAATCGCTTGTTCCCTGGGGCCCTTGGCAATGGTCCCACGATATCGAGTCCCCATTGAGCAAACGGCCAGGGGCTTGTGATAGAATTCAAAGCTTCTGCCGGCTGATGAGTTAATGGGGAGAACTTTTGGCATTGTTCGCATTTCTTGACATAATTTTCTGCGTCGGCTCTCATCGTCGGCCAATAATATCCCTGTGTTATCGCCCGATGGGCCAGGGAGCGTCCCCCCGAATGGGCACCACAACTGCCATCATGTATCTCAGTGAGCAGCTCCTCTACTCTGTCCGGGTGCACGCATTCCAAGTATGGTCCAGAGAGGGACTTTTTGTAGAGCCCTCCTTGTGGATCTAAGTAATACCGCAGGGCCTTGTTTCGCAGTTTGTGTGCTTCTTTTCTGTCCTCTGGGAGTTGCTCAGAAGAAAGGAATGCAGCAATGGGGTCCTTCCAACTTGGAGCGGATTCTATAATATTGATGTGGGTTTCCTCCGGAGGGCCGATACTTGGTTTTGGGACGAAACCTACTTCGATGGTACGCTTGAGCTCAGAGTTGATGGCGGAGGCTAAGCAGGCCAGGGCGTCCGCGTGTGTATTTTGATCGCGTGTTATTTGGTTTAGTTCATGATGGTCGAATTTTGTCAGCAAGGAGTTAGCCGTTTTCATATAGGCCGCCATACGCTCGTCTCTCGCCGCGTACTCCCCCTTTAGCTGGTTGATTACCAATTTTGAGTCGCAAAACACCAACAGCCGCCGCGCGCCGAGCAGATGCGCGTTCCGCAGTCCGGCTAAAAGGGCTTCGTATTCGGCTTCGTTATTTGATGCTTCGAAGCCGAGCTTGACGGCCTGCTCAATTACTGCGCCATCTGGAGACATAATTACTACGCCGGCGCCGCTGCCCCGTTGGTTAGATGACCCATCACAGTATAATTGCCAAATGTCCCCAACATAAATTCTCCAATCTGGCTTCGACCGATCTTCGGCCTTTGGCTGGAGGTCATCAGGTTTGAGGTCGGCAAGCCCTCCTGTGAATTCGGCAACAAAGTCCGCAAGCACCTGCCCTTTGATTGCGGTTTTGGGTAAGAACTGAATGTCATATTGGCCGAGTTCGAGAGCCCACTTCGAAACACGCCCTGATGCTTCTGCATTCCGTAGTACTGACCGGAGGGGATAGTCTGTTAGCACCCTAATGCTGTGTGCTTGGAAATAATGCATCAGTTTTCTTGCTGCCATGACCAAGGCTAGGACGAGTTTTTCCAGCGGTAGGTAGCGTGTTTCGGCGTCCACCATTGCCTTGCTCACATAATACACTGGTTGTTGCTGCCCTTCCTCTTCTTTTAATAATACGGCGCTGACAGCCCTGTCGGAGACTGCCAGATATAGGATGAGGGGGTCGCCAGTGGCGGGCGTTGTTAGAAGAGGTACTGTCCGGAGGTAGGTCTTCAAACCGTTAAAAGCTGCTTCGCATTCGGCGGACCATTCGAAAGCTCTGCCCAATCGTAGTGTTTGAAAGAATTGTCTGCATCGGTCTGTAGAGCGGCTGATGAACCTGTTCAGTGCAGCAGCCATTCCCATCAACTTTTGAACTTCTTTCACAGAACGGGGGGAACTAGCTCCAAAATTGCTGTGACTTGCCTCGGGTTGGCTTCGATTCCTCGGTGGTTGACGATATAACCCAGGAATTTGCCGGAGCCTATTCCGAATGCGCACTTGGAAGCGTTTAGCTTCATTCCGTATTTGCGTAGGGTATTGAAGGTCCTTTCCAGATCGGCTATATGGTTTTGCTCTTCTTTGGATTTGACCACCATGTCATCGATGTATACTTCCATAGTGTGTCCCAGCTGTTCTTTGAACATTGTGGTGACCAATCTTTGGTAAGTCGCCCCTGCATTTTTTAGTCCAAAAGGCATAACCTTGTAGCAGTAGGTACCTCTTGGAGTGAGGAATGCAGTTTTGTCCTGATCATCCGGATTCATGGCGATCTGATGGTAGCCCCTGTAGGCATCGAGGAAACTCATGCGCCGATGGCGTGCCGTCGCATCGACGAGTTGGTCGATTCTTGGTAAGGGGAAGCAGTCTTTGGGGCAAGCTTTGTTCAGATCGGTGAAATCGACGCACACTCGCCAAGTTCCATTTTTCTTTTTCACCACCACGGTGTTGGAGAGCCACGTGGGGTAGGTGACTTCTCTGATTGCCCCGGCGTCAAGCAGTTTGTCGACTTCTTCTACAACGGCGGCGGTGTGTTCTGCGGAGGATCGCCGGCCTTTCTGAATGATCGGCTTGCACCGGGGGTCGACATTTAAATGGTGTTGTGAGACTGACGGGTCTATTCCCGGCATCTCGTATGGAGTCCACGCAAAGACGTCGAGGTTGCCGAGTAAGAAAGTGATCAGCTGCTGTCTGTCGACCTGGCTCAGAGAGGCGCCGATCATAAAAAAACTTTTCTGGGCTTCCATCAATGTCGACCCGGTCTAAACCTTCCGTGGCCTTTTCGTTTGGTTAACGCCCGACGTCATCCAGAACCTCTCGATTGGGCACTTCGATGGAATTTACTTGCAGTTCCTTCGGCGTCTTAGCGGCGAGAAGATAGCATGTTTTCGCTGACTGTTGAGAGCCACGGATCTGCTCGACGCCGTATTCCGTTGGGAAACGTAGTAGCTGGTGGTAGGTGCTTGGGACGGCCTGCAGGGTATGCAGCAATGATCGCCCCATGATGAGATTATACGGGGACGGTAACCTAACGACCAAGAATTCCACGTCCACCGTTCTGGAGCCGGCTCGAACGGGTAGACTGATCTTTCCCAATGGGTACTCCGGGTTGGCGTTGAAGCCAAATAGTGGATAAGGAGCGGGAGTCAGATCCGAGTCGTTGAACCCGAGTTTGACGAAGGTTTTATAGTACATAACCTCCGAGGTGCTTCCCTGGTCAATAAGGACGCGTTCGACGGTGAATCTGTTTACGCGCAGCGCGACAACCAGAGGATCTACATGGGGGAGTGTTATGCCGCTCAAATCAGAGTCGTCGAAGGTGATGCTTGGCGCTTCTCGGAGTCGGGGTCGCTTTGTTGGTGTGAGCTGATGCTGGGGGCCTGGAAGTGACTGGATTGCATGTACAGTTGGGGCTATCGGCAGGCTGTATATCATATGTACAGTGTCGAGCGGGACGTCTTTTGGGTGACGTGAATCCTCCGTTATCGCGTCAAGGTGATCGGTTAAGGCGCGGTGACTTCGAGGTCGTCGAGGGCCTGCCCTTGGGGATCGCTCAGGAACTTTGAGCTTTGCCCGATCGGACTTTGCTTTTTCTAAGGCCAAATCGCGGCGAAGGCGTTCGTTCTCAGCGATGATGTTGTCCAAACTCTG
This sequence comes from Camellia japonica, assembly GCA_030407325.1. Classification (NCBI taxonomy): domain Eukaryota; kingdom Viridiplantae; phylum Streptophyta; class Magnoliopsida; order Ericales; family Theaceae; genus Camellia; species Camellia japonica. Next base: position 125,702,844 of record JAPPVO010000017.1, on the reverse strand, counting down.
TTGGATCTGTCTGGCTTGTTCTACGGTCGCTTGTATCATTTCCTCCGTTGGAGTCGTTGGTGAGTTAGAGCTCGAGATGCGTCGCTACGCGCCAGTTTCCTTTCCGAGCGTATTTGCCGGAGCGAAGTCGTCTCTCTGTGCAGTTCCGTCGGTGGCCATCGGAGGATCTTCGGTCACGTCTTCCATGGATGTATTCGAGTATTTCCCACAGACGGCGCCAATTGTGGGGAAATGGGTTGGAAATACTCTTCCGATCCTGGGAGACGCTGGTGATCCTCTGCTAGTCACCTGCAAAGACACGAATACTCCGGTCGGGGGTGCCGGAATTAGTACTCCGACGGACAAGTCAGTTTTCCTCAAGAAAGCTTGTTTACTAAGTTTTTAGAAGTGATTTTCTTACATACCTTTTACAAATCTGAAGCTCTTGTATTTATATCCATTTTTCGGGCCTCGGGGCCAGAGTCTACTTTTTTATTTGATATTCCTCCTTTTGTCCTGTCATGCCTTTTCAGGTATATTCGGCCTTACATTCGTAGTCGGCATCTCAGTTGAGCCGAATGGAGCCGTTCAATTCCTGGCTCCCCGGGTATATCAGATTTCGTCTCCCCATGAATTCGGCTCCCACAATTGGAGACCCATTTTTTTATCACTATTACTAAATTATTGTTTTGACAAGTTTTTTAAGAGCTCCATTAGAGATGCTCTAAAAGATGGCCCAAAATGGGTCTACAACAAACTATAGCTAGTCCATGGCTTTTTTCCCCCTCATTATAAAACAAAGATGAACAGCTTTTTTTCTCAAGTGTTTGCTTGCCCAGAATTTTGATACCTGAGAAAAAAAGTAAATAAAATAAGTTAGTGTGTGAGTGATTTTCTGACCACACTGCTCTCCTTAGGAATTCAGCTGTAGAACACAGGCAGAATAGATGGCACCTTGCTGTCCTGCACAGAAAGAAAAGGCTCTGGCGGTGGTTCTTCCACCCGGGGAGACTCCGACGATCAAGTCAGTATATCTCTTCAAGATAATCAAGTATTCAACTCACAAGCTTGAGTATTAAAAACGTACCTTTGACCCATGGGGGTGCCTCTCTTTTATAGTCAATACAGTCCTAGTCCCAACAGGAGCCTACCTCCAATGGACTCAGGATTACTGCCAATCTAGAACTCCCAGTGGGATTAGGATAAACCCTCTAAGAGTTTCATCTTTACCCAAACTGAAGTCTTCTCTTAATCTAGGACTCCTGTCCTTTATCTGCTCATCCCAGATTCTGATATCTTCGGAGATAACCTCGGCAACTCCGAGATTACCTCGGCATAACTTACCACGACACGTGGCACCTCGGCTGACACGTCAGCGTCACCTTGCCACATGTTGGTACTTCAGAAATATATCCCCACAATTGCCCCCTAGGTTCTATTATCTCGGCATTCTGAGGTGATGGAACCTACACCGTTAGTTCCTTTCAGTATGTCGGCATAAAAACTCTTTAGCCGAGGTCATTCTACCAAGGCCGACATGTCTTCTTTTAAGAACAAGAATTCAAATGAACTCCTTCACGCGCATGAGCTGTCATGCATCACTTCTCAACCGTTTCTCTTACGTGTTTTATCTTCATTAGCCCGTGCCTGTAATGCGCTGGTTAGCCGTCTTTCATCCGTCCGCGCCGTCTGATGCGTGCGTTGCCCTAGGCACAATAATTGCCTTATTTTGCCGCCGTTTCACTTTTTTGACAAAAACTCTTGCCTTTCCTTTTTTTCTTCACTTTTGCATATCAATTTTCTCTTGCTTTCTCTCTCTTTGAACTCGTTCCTTTGAATCTGCCATTGTTTAAGCTCGAAGCGCTGCAACTGTCTTCATTCTTTCATTCCTGCGAAGCTCTCGCTACTGTTTCAACCGTCGTCTGTCCTCGGCGAATTTCATTCCGGCCTCACTTGATCTGGTAAGCAACTAGCCCTTCTTTCCCAGTTCTTGATTGTTTCTGGAATTTCCTGTTTTTACTGTTCTGTTCAAGCGTTTAATTTGCGAGTCATTCACCTGAATGTATCTTATTTCATGATTTTGCACATGTCATGAATACTTGCACTGTTTTACCACTGTTCTTGGCCTTCAACTCTTTGTGTTCTTGAATCTGAAACTTTGTTTTTGTTTTCTGCTTTTTTGTATCTTTTCCAGATCCGTGCCTTTGATCTTCGTCTTCATAGTTTTTAGGTTTGGGATTTGTTTATAGAACCTTCAGTTCTTAGGAAAAACTGAAACAAGCTTTATCAATATATACCTGAGTCTAAGCCGAGGTCCCAAAAACCCTTTAAGAGCATCCTGTTTCTGTAGCCAAGTACCTTTATACCAAAATTATGGGTATGTGGAGACATAGGGTAAACACCCCAACCAAACTTGAATTTTTTAGGCAAGAGTTCTCTATTCCTGATGACGTCCACCTTAGGCTAGCTGGGGATGATGATTCCATCATGCCTATAGACAATACAATGCCTTTCCCTGTTGTAGCTTTTGTTGAATGTGGACTTCGGCTCCCACTTAATCCCCTCTTTCGTGAAGTTCTTCACTACTACACCTTGAACCCTATGCAACTCACCATCAACTCCTATAGAACACTTAATGGTATTATAGCCTTAGCTCGGCAGGAGAATGTCAGGATCACTCTCGCCGATATCCAATACTGTTATACTATGTGCGCCCTTAACCTGAAGGAAAAGGGTTATGTGTATTACCTCAAGCCGAGGTCTACCGAGTTTAAAATCGTAGCCGACCTCCCAGACTCCAACAAAGGGGCTGGAGACGATTATCTTATTGCTTCTGGAAATTGGGAATTTGGCCCAGACGAAGAAGTCCATCTCTACCCTCTTCCTCGAACAGTTAAAGAGGGCAAGGGTAAGAGCCCAGTGTCAATCACTTAGTTGGTCTTTCCATATCCTCAAGATTTTGTCTCTCTAATGTCGTGTTTTTCTTTGCAGACGTTCGCAAGCCACCAAAGGGCTTTCGCCAATCCTACTTCCTAGGCAAGGATTTGAAGAAGCTCCTAGATTTGCCAATCCATAAGCGCAAAGCTCCATTGCTGCTGAATTTCATTCCATCATACAAATCAACCTTGCCCGACGTCCCAAGGAGGAAGAAGAAGAGCCTATCTCCTCCTTCGGCTACCACTCTACAAACAGCATCAATATCTCGGGCTGATCAAGGGTCAACCTCTGATCCAGCCGATCAACCATCCACTTCAGCCCCTTACCTGATTCCCATACCCGAACGAAAACGTCGGCGTAGACTAGTAAAAACTGCCGAAATGGTTCGCCCAAAGCCTGTTGTGCAAGATCTTCTGGCCGACCTCCCAGTCGATGCCGATGCTATACCAGCTCAAACAGTGCTTCCGCCAAAACCAAAAAGAACCAAGAAGGCCCAGCCGAAGTCCAAGGCTATTGAGGCTGAGGTTGAAGATGCTCTGCCCATTTCTCAATTGGCCGAGAGCAAGAGGACTGCTTCTACTTCGACAAAAAGGTCTGCTAAAACTCAACCAGCAACGTCCCAGAAATCAAAGAAGCCGAGGTCTTCTTCTGCGACGAATTCAAAGTCCAAGGTGCCAAACGTCCCCTGGACGCCTGCAATTACTCTGGAGGACAAGCCTGTCCGGGCCAGTGATAGCGCCGATGATATAAATATCAGCGTTGCACTCAGTACAGCTCTTCTTCTTCCAGGTGATCTGGAAAAGAATGCTGAAATGAGTGAGTACGAAAATTATGCCTTTATGCTTCAACGATGTGTGCAAGTAAGTGTCTTTCCTTGGTAACTTGTTTTATCCTTATCTCTTCATACTTGTAGAATTCTATAATAACTTTTTGTTTTGTGCTCTTTCAGGCTGTCCAGCATGCACATTCCTTCTCCATGCAATCCTTTGAGACCAGGGAGAAGTTGACCAATTTGACGTAGGATTATTCTGCCCTGCAGAAGATCAACAAGGGTCTTCAAGCAAAGATGAAGAAGTTGGAGGACCAAGCTGAGGCTGCTACTCAAGCCCAACAGTTAGCCGAAGAAAAGGTTGAATCGACCGAGGCTATAAAGAAGGTGGCTGAAGCCCAAAAGAAAGAGGCCGAGGAAAAAGCAGCCCAAGCCGAGAAGGAACTCCAGGAGGCTTTGGCCACCAAGGATGCTGAGATCAAGGCGGCTGATGATAAGGCATATGCTCAAGGCATGGCCGACGTTACTAAGGAATACAAACTTCAAGTCAGGCAGGCATGCAACAGGGGCTTCTCCCTTGGTTAGATGTCTCTTGTCAAGAAGCTTAATATCCCAGATGACTCGCCATTGCGCAAGGCTGATGCTATTCCTCTTCCCTTTCCTCCTCCTCCACCTCCAAGTCAGGCTGAGGAAGAAGCTGAGTCTGAATCTGAGGCTGAAGACGAGGATGAAGACAATAATGATGAAGAGGCCTTGGTGAGAAAATCTAAGGATGCTGCTGAGGTCAAGTCTCTTCCTCAAGTTGAGCAGATCCTAGACTTAACCCAAGATGAGGAGACTGAGATGGTGCCCAAGGAAGCTGATCCAGTTCATTTATCATCTGACCTTCCTCTAGCTGAAAGATGTCTTGATAAAACACTTGCGGAGATCGACGCCGAGATTGCGGCAGACAAAGATGTCGAGGTCTCTGTAGAAAAAGATGCAGAGGTTGTGGGGGAAAAAGATGCCGAGGTGGTTCTTCCAGAGCCCTCCGAGGTCCTAGCCCAACCATCTGTTAACGCTGAAGAAGATTGAATGTCTTTTGTACTTTTTTCTTTTTTGTACTTGTGTTTTCAGAACAATGTAAGCTTCCTCTTTATGGCCGACGCGCCTTTCTCTGTCACTTGTGAACAATTAACTTTTGCTAGGCCATGGTGCCTTTATTATATACAACTAAAACTATTTTTCTCTGAATGCTTTAGTCTTTAATTTCTCTTTATTGCTTCTGTATGGTTTTACACTTAGAATATCTTGTATGATTTATATAACTCTTCCTTTGCACAATCTTCTCGGGGTTACATACCTCAGGTATAATAACTGCAAATTTTACTTCGGCAAGACATTGACCTGCAATCTTTTCATAAATTTCAACAAGTATAAAACATATACTATTCAATGTTAACTTTGCAGACTTTTCTCAAGTTTCAACGAGTGTTTAAACAGCAATCTCAATCTGTCCCATTTGCAAATTGCTATAAATTTCAACAAGGATTAACATATACAGTAAACTTTTCTCAAGTTAGAATAAGTATTAAACAATGATCTACTTGTAAATTGCTGCAAATTTCAACAAGGGTTTACACAATTATATTTACCTTAACCTGTAAATTGCTGCAAATTTCAACAGATGATCATATGTCGGCTTAACTTTAACTTGTAAATTGCTACAAATTTCAACAAGTGTTAAACATCTTCTTTGGTTTATCCAACCAGTAGATTGCTATAAGTCTGTAAGCAATAACCTCGGCTTCACTTCGACTTGTAAATTGCTACAAATTTCAACAAGCGAAGAGAAACAAATATCTCGGCTTAACTTCAACTTGTAAATTGCTACAAATTTCAACAAGTGAAGTTAAGGAACCATCTCGGCTTACCTTTAACTTGTAAATTGCTACAAATTTCAACAAGTGGTAAGCTTTGTATCGGTTTGACCAACTTGTAAATTGCTACAAATTTCAACAAGTGGTAAACTTTGTATCGGTCTGACCAACTTGTAAATTGCTACAAATTTCAACAAGTGGTAGACTTTGTATCGGTCTGACCAACTTGTAAATTGCTACAAATTTCAACAAGTGGTAGACTTTGTATCGGTCTGACCAACTTGTAAATTGCTACAAATTTCAACAAGTGGTAGACTTTGTCTTCTCTGTGCCCCCAATGTGAACTTAAGTTCCACTTGGGTTCTCATTTTTTGTCTTCCAGAAACAATGTTAAGTATCTTAATCAATCATATGTGCTTGAAGAATTCTGAAAAGATTTTATTGATGACATCGGTCAAAAATAATGAACATCTCAATGATAGAAAAATTTCAAATTACAAGTGTTCCAGGGTCTTGGTAATGCTTTGCCCTCATTGTCTTCAAGCCGATAAGCTCCATTGCCTAACACCGAAGTAATTCTGTAAGGTCCTTCCCAGTTTGGGCCAAGCTTGCCCTCTCTGGGATCTTTCTTGTTGCCGACGACTTTTCTCAAGACTAGGTCGCCGACTTGAAAATCTCTTGGGTTGACCTTCTTGTTGTAAGCTCTGGCAAGCTGTTGCTGGTATACTGCAAGCTGAATTGCAGCCTTCTCTCTTCGCTCTTCTAAAAGATCCAGATCTCGGGCTAGGAGTATGTCATTAGTCCCATTCTCAACTCCCTGGGTTCGGATCCCTGGAATGCCGACTTCCAGTGGAATTACTGCTTCTGTGCCATAGGCCATGGCAAAGGGGGATTCCCCCGTTGATCTCCTCGGCGTAGTCCGATATGCCCAAAGTACGTTGGGCAATTCGTCTACCCACTTCCCTTTTGCTGCCTGCAGCCTCTTCTTTATTCCATCCAAAATTACTTTGTTGGATGCTTCTGCTTGCCCATTACTTTGGGGGAAACTTGGTGTTGAAAAGTAATTCTTGATCTTGAATTTTGCACAGAAGTTCTTGATAAGTTTGCTGTCAAACTGCGTTCCGTTGTCGGCAACGATGGCTCTAGGGATGCCGAATCTGGTGATAATGTTTTTCCATATGAAATTCTTGACGTCCACATCTCGGATTTTGGCAAGAGGTTCTGCCTCTATCCACTTTGTGAAGTAATCTGTTGCTACCAGCAAGTATTTTCTCTGCCCAGTTGCTTGGGGGAGTTGTCCAACCAGATCCATGCCCCATTGGGCAAACGGCCAAGGGCTGGATACTGGGTTCAGGTCAGCAGCTGGCTGATGAATCAAAGGTGCGAACCTTTGGCATTGTTCGCACTTCTTCACGTATGCTTCTGCATCTTTTTGCATGTAGGGCCACCAATACCCCTGGGTAATGGCCCTATGGGCTAATGATCTGCCCCCAATGTGGCTTCCACAAATCCCTTCATGAATTTCATATAAAAAATCTTCAACTTGTAAAGGATGTACGCACCTTAAAAGAGGTCCAGTGAAGGACCTTCTGTAGAGATGTCCGTCCGCAGTTAGGCTGAATCTTGCCGACTTCAATCTGACTTTGTGCGCCTCCTTGCGGTCTTCTGGCAGCTTTCCTTCTTTCAGGAATGCCACAATTGCATCCATCCAGCTTGGCCCCATGTCCACACACATTGCCTCTTGCTTTGCGTTCTGTGGTTCTATGCTCGGGCCCGACATGTAGTCGATCATAATTGTTCTTGTCTTTCCAGTCTGCATTGAACTTGCCAGGTTGGCCAACGCGTCGGCGTGGCTGTTATCATCTCGGCTTACTTGAAGAAGTCGGCAGTTCTGAAATAACTCGGCCAATCTGATAACCTCTTTTGCATATGCCGACATCCTCTCGTCTCTGGCTGCAAATTCTCCTGTTGACTGGTTAACAATTAACTGTGAATCACAAAAAACTATTACCTCATCTGCTTCTGCTGCCGCTGCCAGCTTTAGTCCTGCAATTAATGCTTCGTATTCTGCTTCATTGTTTGAGGCCTTGAACCCCAAACGGATGGATTGCTCTATTATTTCTCCATCTGGGGATATCAGCAGCACTCCTGCCCCCGCTCCTTGTCGGTTTGAACTTCCATCGACAAACAGTCTGAATGAGTCGCCGATGTAGATGTTGCAGGGTCTGAGCTTTTCCTTCTTTTGTTCCTTGGCCTTTGGCTGGGATTCTCCCTGCTTGCTGGGACCTCGCTCATCTTGGCTCAACGGAGCCCGATGTTTGATGGACTCAGGTGTGAACTCTGCTACGAAGTCGGCCAGAACCTGGCCCTTAATCGCTGTCCTGGGCCTGAACTCCAAGTCATATTGGCCCAAGGCCACTGCCCACCTTGCAATTCTTCCTGTTAAGTCTCCTTGTTGCAACAAGGACTTCAGTGGGTGCTCTGTAAGTATCACAATCTTGTGTGCTTGGAAGTAGTGGTTCAACTTTTTTGAGGCCATTACTAAGGCCAGCATTAACTTTTCTAGCGGTAGATACCTTGTTTCTGCGTCGGCCAAGGTTTTACTTACATAATAGACAGCCTTCTGCTCTCCCTGCTCTTCTCGAATTAACACTGCACTTACTGCGTGTTCTGACACAGCTAAGTACAGAAACAACTCCTCCCCAGGTTCAGGTGTTGAGAGGACTGGGGCCGTGGTCAGATACTTTTTCAGGTCGGCCAAAGCGGCCTCACATTCTTCAGTCCATAGGAAGTCTGCGGTCTTTTTTACCAGGTTGAAGAAGGGTTTACACTTGTCTGAACTTCGGCTTATGAACCTGTTTAGGGCTGCGGCCCTGCCAGTGAGCATTTGAACCTGTTTTGCCGATGTTGGGCTCTGTAGATCTAGGATGGCCTTGATCTGATCTGGGCTGGCCTCTATTCCCCTTCTTGTTACCAGGTATCCTAGAAACTTACCAGATCCGACTCCAAACGCGCATTTAGATGCGTTGAGTCGGAGCCGGTATGTTTTGAGTATTTCAAATACCTCTTTCAGGTCGGCAAGATGACTCTTAGGCTCCTTGGTCTTCACGACCATGTCATCGATGTAGACTTCTACTGTTTGGCCTATCAGGTGTTTGAACATTTTGGTTACCAGCCTTTGGTAGGTTGCGCCTGCGTTCTTCAGCCCAAAAGGCATCACCCTGTAGCAGTACAAGCCTTTTGGGGTGATGAACGCTGTCTTCTCCTCGTCTGGGGGGTACATGGCTATCTGGTGGTACCCCCTGTAGGCGTCCAGGAAGCTCATCCTTCCATGTCCAGATGTGGCGTCTACTAATTGATCAATTTTGGGCAGATGAAAGCTGTCCTTGGGACAGGCTTTATTCAGGCTTGTAAAATCTACGCAGACCCTCCATTTACCGTTTTTCTTTTTTACCACCACAGTGTTTGATAGCCATGTTGGATAATTGACTTCTCTGATGGCCTTGGCTTCCAGGAGTTTGTCTACTTCTTCCTCCACTGCTTCGACGTGCATCAACGTCGGTCTTCTAGCTCGCTGTATTACAGGTTTAGCCGACCTGTCGACGTTTAGTCTGTGACATGTGACCTCGGGGTCAATGCCAGGCATTTCATAAGGTGTCCAGGCAAACACCTCTATGTTTGTTCTTAAAAAAGCTTCCAGTTCTTTCTCTTCTTCTTCGGCTAAGCCTGAGCCGAGAAGAAAGAAGCGCTCTTCATCGCCCTCCTGGACGAGGATTTTCTTCAGTGTTTCCTCGCTCTTCTCGGCCGGCTCCTTGCCGACATCATCTAGGACTTCCACGTCCTCATCTTCAATTTCTACCTTCCCTGGTTCTTGTATGCTGCAGGTTGTTTTCATTGCTGCCATGGAGCAATTTTTGGCCTGTAGCTGGTCTCCTCTGACTTCTTCAATCCCATGTTCTGTTGGGAACCGCAATAGTTGATGCAACGTTGAGGGAACTGCCCCCATTGCATGCAACCATGGCCTTCCCAATATGATGTTGTAAGGAGAAGGCGTATCAATCACGATGAATTCTGTCCTGATCTTCTTAGTGCCGGCCTGTACTTCCAAGTTTGTAGCGCCCAGTGGCCACGTCGGCGTTCCATTGAAGCCGACCATCGGGCCATTTGATTGCTCCATGTCGTCTGGGTGAAGGCCTAGTTCCTTGTAACATCTAACGTACATGATGTCACAAGAGCTGCCTTGATCTATTAGGATGCGTTTTACCTGGCACTCCCCAACCTGGAGAGATACTACCAAGGCATCATTATGTGGGTGCTGTACCATCTCTAAATCGGCTTCGGTGAAGGCTATCATCGGTCCTTGGCACTCCGCTGGCCGATGTCTCTTTTCCCCGACTTGGTAGACATGTTGCAGATGCCTTACCCTCTGAGTCTCTCCTCTGACTTCGTTCTCGTTAACTTTTGAGTGAATCACATTAACTATCCGAGGTCCTTCTGCCCGAGGTTGCGGAGGCGGTGGGGCTGCTGGAGCCTGAGGCAGTCTTGCCTGCTCTTCTCTTGTTCTGGTTTCATCGACAAGGTCTCTCAGGTGGCCTTGCCTTACCAGATCTTCCAAGTGTGCTTTTAGGGCTCTGCAGCCCTGTGTTGTATGTCCGTCTTCATTGTGATAAGCACAATGTCTGTCCATGTTTCTTCCCATGAATTCTCCTGGTTCCCCCCTTGCTGGTGTTCTGAAATAGGGCTGGCTCCGAATTTTTCCTAGGACTTTTTGAATTGGAATTCGGAACACGGTTGTCACTGCCTGTTTAGCCCTTAACTCCATCTCTGTTTTGCTGAATCCGTTGTTACTTCGGCCTTGCTTCGGCGAGCCGCTCCCTTTTTCCTGTTTGACTTCCTTGTGGGCCAATGTATCCTCCTCGGCTCGTGCATACTTTTCGATTCTTGCCATGAGCTCCTCCATGCTCTTCGGCAATGTCTTTGCCAAAGATTTCTGTAGTGAACAGTCATCTTTTAGGCCGTTCTTGAAAGACACGACCGCTACCTCCTGGTTGCATTCAGGTATTCGATTGAACACCTCGTAGTACCTTTTCGCATAGGCCCTGAGGCCTTCATCCTTGCTGATTTTTAAAGCCATTAGCGCGTCTACCCTTAATGGTTGTAGTTTGTTTGTTACGAACCTGGCCACAAACATCTCGGCCAGGCCTTCCCATGTCTTCACGCTTCCCTTTGGTAATTTATGGAACCAATCTGATGCAATCTCCCCAAAGGACGAGGGGAACACTTTGCAGAGTAGTGGCTCGTTTCCACTGTACAATGCCATTGAGTTCAAAAATAGTCCAACGTGGAAGTTAGGGTCTGACTTACCATCGTATATTTGAAACCTCGGCATGCTGAATCTTTTCGGTGCTTCAAATTTGTCCAGTTCTACCGAGAACGGTGTCCTCGGCTTGACGGGTGAGGTTACCTCGGCTTCAGCGTTCTGTTCCTTCCTCTTGAGGTAGTTTCTCAAGTCTTCTTTACTCCTCCCTGGAGCTCGGCTGTCTTTGGACTTCAGTCTCTTCGGCACACTACTCTCGGCCTCGTGATGGGCCCGTTTCGATCTTTCTCCGTGGGTTGTGTCAAAGCAGAGCGCCTGCTTTTGAACATGCCGATGTTCTCTGGGTTCCTGATCCTTCGTTTGATACGTTCTCTGGGACTTCTCTTGTCTTGGCTCCTCTCGCCTGACCTCCCCGGAGGGTAGGTGAGAGTGCCTTTTGCTCCTGGAGTGTTGTGGTGCTTCGGGAATTATTTTCCTTCCTCCCTTCTGAGTATTAACTGCTGGAATTGGCGTGTCCTGCAACGGGTATGGTGGCTGCATGACATTGTTTTGCATCATGAAGTTGACGACCGACTGTAGGTCAGCCAACTTGTTTGCCAGTTCTTTTACTTCGTTGTCCCTCCGTAGGCACCTATCCCTCCATACTTGGAGGTTATCTTCGTTGTAGTATTTGTCCTGGTTTGTCTTCTTTGAGGTGTCGTGCTCCTGGCCGACGTTTTTTCCTCCATGCCCCTGGTCGCGGGTTCCTTCGTTGTGGTTGTCACCTTTGACGTCAAGGTCGATAGGCCTGCCACTCCCAGTGGGAGCGTCGTCCCCAACCTTCTCGTTTTGTGCGTTACTGGCCATCTATTCGTCTTTCTTTCCCACAGACGGTGCCAAATTGTGTGAGTGATTTTCTGACCACACTGCTCTCCTTAGGAATTCAGCTGTAGAACACAGGCAGAATAGATGGCACCTTGCTGTCCTGCACAGAAAGAAAAGGCTCCAGCGGTGATTCTTCCACCCGGGGGGACTCCGACGATCAAGTCAGTATATCTCTTCAAGATAATCAAGTATTCAACTCACAAGCTTGAGTATTAAAAACGTACCTTTGACCCATGGGGATGCCTCTCTTTTATAGTCAATACAATCCTAGTCCCAACAGGAGCCTACCTCCAATGGACTCAGGATTACTGCCAATCTGGAACTCCCAGTGGGATTAGGATAAACCCTCTAAGAGTTTCATCTTTACCCAAACTGAAGTCTTCTCTCAATCTAGGACTCCTGTCCTTTATCTGCTCATCCCAGATTCCGATATCTTCGGAGATAACCTCGGCAACTCCGAGATTACCTCGGCATAACTTACCACGACACGTGGCACCTCGGCTGACACGTCGGCATCACCTTGCCACGTGTTGGTACTTCAGAAATATATCCCCACAGTTAGTAAATAACTTCACTCAACTAATTTGTTTGAAGAACGCAGCGTTTTAATATTTTTTCTTATTTTACTTTATCTCTTTTCACTTTTTCTTGAGGTTTAGCTGAATTCCATTTCAATATAGTTTTAAACTTAATTTTCTTCATGAATTTTCTTTTTTTAATTTATTATAATAATTTAAAAAATGCAAAATTGTGGTTATTATTTTTTAATATAGTTCCACACGTATTTACCTGACCACTAGTTTCTAATTGAAAGGCAAGATTGAAGATTTTTGTATAGGGTTTTTGGATTAATTCAAAAAATAAAGTGTGTTTGGTTTGAGTTTTTTGGATTAAATTTTTTGAAAACTAAGTTTTTTGTTTTTCGTTTTTTTTTATTGAATATTTTTAAAATATTAAGCATTTGTTTTTACTTTAAGTAAAAATTTTGTGAAAAAATATTTTTAAAAATTAATAAATATATAAAAATAAAAAAAATATACTGAATTCTTGTATTTTTTTATATTTTTGGTATTTAGTGAATTTTTAAAATATTTTTTTCACAAAAATTATACGTTTTATGTATTTATGTTAGGTGTGTCTAAATATTAAAAAAAATTACTTAAAATATTAACAAAATTCAATAAAAAAAAACACGAAAAATAAAAAAATAAAATTTTTTAAAAAGTGTTTTTTAAAAACCAAAAACAAGCAAATAGTATGCATAAATTTCAAAGGTGTTTCCTAGTCACCTTCCTCAGTGACCCAGCACTACATGACTTGACCCATTATTGACTTTTAAAACCCCCTCTCAGTATTCTTACATGAATTTATCAAGAAATTTGAATACCTCAAGCAATCAGGAATTCTGAATTATTAGCTAAATTCATCCCCCAACCAAACCCCAACAGTTACGTGTTTCACAGAAACTTAAAACAGTGTTGACACAAAAACAAACTATGATATAGAAAAGGGTACGTTTTGATTGACTGAAATCAGCAAATGAAAACCTTGAAAATTGAAAACCGAAGCATACATGAAAATCTAAACTCTGAATTCAGGTTGTGAAATATTGCCAAACAAACAATTCTAGGCATAACAGCAGGTCATTAATTTGTAGTTATGTCAATACCTCCATTGGTTGCACAGTAAAATTTTTGGTTGTCATTTTGACATTGACCTCCTCCCTGGTAACACTTCTGACAATCCTCAGACGCGTGCAATACGAGAGAGAAGGTATGGGTTAACAGATTGAATGGGTCACTGACATTAGGATTCGTGTTTGATGAATGCACGGGCAGCTGAATTTTTTTTTTGATCAGCAGGGGCAGCTGAATTACTGAGCAGCAAGGTGGAAGACGAGCATGAAAGGATAACGGATCATTTGGATATTTACAAATTGTAGTCTTTGCAGTTTGTGTAATTATAAAAATCGTTGAAATGATCTTTGGGAGAAACAAGATCAACACTTTTGTTGCATTTGAAGAAGGTGAGATACGGATAGATTGTGAATGAGATATTATAAGTATTGGGAACACTCAAATTCCTGAAGGCATCACAACTTTCATTTTCTAATTGGGTTTGGAGAAATTGGTCATGGATTTGGAAAATGTTACCGGATAAGTTTTTCTCTATTGCTACTACATCATACCACGGCCCCTTCATTTCCCAGTTGGATTTTTGAAAGTGGTTCATCACAAGTTACCGTGCACAACCCACATTGGGAATACGTAGAATTGGAGAATGGAAAGCTTAGTGGTTGATGGAATGGTTTGCAGTCGAAGGATTTGTGTTGTCTTCTTGGGCCGAGAATGAGTGAAGAAGAAGAAGATGAGAGAGGACAAAGAGAGAAAGAAAGAAGGGAATATCAATTTGAAAATGGAAATTCCCAGAAAATAATCAAAAACCAAAGCAGCCACACACAAGCAAAAACAAAACAAGCAGCAATGAAATGATCTTCCTAAAAACTCATAACTTTTATATGTTTGTTTGTTTGTTAGTTTTTTTTTTTTTTTTTTTTTTTTTTTTGAACTTTCTGTTAGTGCAGAATTAAATACAATTCAGAATAAATGATGTTGAAAGATCTGCTCAACACGGCAGTCGACTTGAATGATCCCAATTGGCTCTCTCTATTTCTTCCTTGGAATGTTCGGTCGTGCAAAGACCCCAAATGCAAGAGTTTCTTTCTCACTCTCATTTTGATTTTTGAGTCCAAAAATGTTACAAATCTCAAAAAATTTATCAAAATTTCTATTAAATGTCTCACATGGTATGAGATCCATATGAGACTCATATGGTCTGAATCCTACACCCATATGGAATATTTAGTAAAAACTTTAATAAAACTTTTGAGATTTGTACCATTACTTTTTTTAGTCTGATTTTATTCACTCGTCAACACTCTTGACTCTTCTCTTAGGGTTGGTTTGGGATGTTCTAAAAAAGTACATTTTTTGACTTATTGGCTTATATGGGTTGGGTTTGGATTTGGATTGGGTTTGATGTAATGTGTTAGAGAGGTAATGTGATTTAAATAAGATGATGTGACTTAAATAGGATAGTGACTTTTTGACTGTTTGTATTATTTAGTAGATGTCAAACTTGGCCTTATTGGTTAGAACAGTGAGGTTCATTGCTTTAAAATGAGCCCATCTGCTTTAAAAAACTCCAATGAGACTATTTGATGTGGGATGTTTTGGGAACCTTAAAAAAAAGTAATTTTTTTGATTTTTTAATTTTTTAGTTAAAAAAGTTTTAAAAAAATAATTTTTTTAGTACAAAAAAATCAAAAAATCACAAAAAAGAGTCAAAAAAATTAACTTTTTACCAACTTTTTAAAATATCACGTAATTTATCTGAGTTAGTTATAGGTTTTTTTTTTTAAATTTTTTTATTTTAAGAGTATGTGTCGATTGTTTAGTGTAGTTTTTATTTACGACTTATTATATATAAATAACTTATATAGGTTGAAAACAATTGATTATCTAAAAGTTACCAGTGGTCATTTGTGCGATGCATGAAATTTTAGAAAGTCAATAATCACTAAAAAAATTGTTATTTGATTGTATTTCTTAATATTTTTATTAGTTTGTGTATATAAATCTTAGTTGACATCGTTGAAAATATTTAATATTTCACATTACTGAAAATTTTAAAAAAACTATCATACTTTAAGTAAATCAACACATAAATAATAGCTAATTTATCTAAGAATTAGTTTAGAAAACCAAAAGTAGAGTAATAGAGGCATATTATAATTAATCAAAATGACTAATATTAAATAAAAGTAACGCTAATTTTGTTTAATCAATAGTAGATATTACATTAACCAGCCAACATAATATAATGAATTAAAATAAAATTAATTTTAATTCTCATTATATTCAGTTAGTGGTTAAAATTTTTTTTACGTGCTATTTGTTTTTTTTAGTTATATTGATTCATTAAACATAAATAGATTTGGAATGATTAAAAAAAAAAAGTTTGAAAATGCATAAAGTTGAATTGACAAACATAAAGAATATAAATATTTAAATTATTAAGAAAAAACATTTTTAATATGAAATCTCTTCCATTTGCTCAAACTCTGAATCTGAATAATAAAATAAATAAAAAAAAGAGAAGAAATTTATGGTTTAGTTCTTAAAAGAAACCAGTTCCTGAAAATAAATTTAATCATGAGTTCTTTCAATAGGATAATCAACAATAAAAAATCAACTGTTAAATATATTTAAAGTATAAACCCATATCCAATAAATTTTGATGTGTTCTTCATTTTCCATCTAACATCTGCGCCAAAAAAAATTAAACACAAATAGACAATAAGTGAGAGAGTTACAAATTGATAATAGTAGTGCTTAAATTTTTTTAAAAAAAATCTCAATTAAATGATACATTATTAACAAAAAGAAAGAAATAAAGAAAAAAAACATATTGTAACCAAAAAATTTAAAATAAAATCATAATATCCATTTATATAAACTCACTTTCTCACAAATGCAAAAAGTTATGCAAGTATACATTTCAAATGTAAATCAAATATTTAAGATTTTTAGGCATTAAAAAGGAATCAAAAATGGCTTAATGTTGATTGTTTTCCCTCCCAATCTTCTATTCATGGTTCCATTTGCATAAACTTGTTTTTATATTGAAAAGATTGTGCTTAGACAAAAGATATACTTATATGAAATTCTATCATATTTCAAATTTATATGGATAATTAATTGATAATTTTAAAAGATAAAATATTAAGTTCAACTTGAAGATAAATTTTAAAAAGATTAAGATGAAATATATGGGAATTCTATATAAAAAAAAAAAAAAACTAACAAAAGATAAACATAGATTGTTAAAAAAATTATAATCTCCAATCTTAATCTTTTTTATTTAAATATTTTGTTATTTTTTATTTGAATTTTCATTTTACAGTTCAAATCTAAATAGTTATATTTCTATTTTTGTATATTTTTTTCATCTCTATTTTTTTGTTATTCATATATAAATAGTTATCATTTTATTTAAAAATTATTTGACTCGTAATCTTTTTATTTAAATATTAATATTTTATTTGAATTTTTATCAATTCAAAATATGGAATTTTATTAAATTTAAACTTTATATGGATAATTAATTGATGATTTTAAAAGGTAAAATAATAAGTTCAACTTGAAAATAACATTTAAAAAGATTAAGCTGAAGTATATGAAATTCTACAACAAATTCACAAAAGGTAAATATAAATCGTTAAAAATTTATCATCTTTTTAGAATTTATATCTTAATCTTAATATTTTTTATTTAAATGATTTTCATCAATTATTTGCATTTTTATTTATGGAATTTTATTATATTTAAAATTTATATGGATAATTAATTAATGATTTTAAAAAATAAAATATTAAGTTCAACTTGAAGATAGATTTTAAAAAGATTAAGCCGAAACATATGAGAATTCTACAACAAACTCATATAAGGTAAATATAGATCGTTAAAAAATTTATCATGTTTTTGGAATTATATCTCAATCTTAATCTTTTTTATTTAAATTTTTTTTATCTTTTATTTGAATTTTTATTTTCCAGTTCAAATCTAAATACTTAATATTTCTTTTATATATTTTTATCTCTATTTTTTTTGTGCATATATAAATAATTATCTTTTATTTTAAAAATTATTTTACTTGCAATATTTTTTATTTAAATATTTTAATTGTTCATATATAAATAGTTAACTTTTTATTTTTAAAATTAATTGACTGTCAATATTTTTATTTAGTTTTTTTTTTATCTTTTATTTGACTCTTTATATTATTTTGTGGTTGAAATTTGAACAGTTATTTTCTATTTTATTTTTTTATATTTTTATCTCTACCTCTTTGTTGTTCATATCTAAATATTTATCATTTTATTTAAATATATATAATCCTTTTGGCTTTTGAGATTTAAATAATTAACAAATGATTAAAAAATAGAAAAAATGGAAGGGAGACTTGAGAGGTGACACATAGGAGAGAGAATCCGTAAGAGTTTAATTGTTCATATATATAAATGAATCAAAAAAAAATATTTGTTCATATATAAATAGTTAACTTTTTATTTTTAAAATTAATTGACTCGTATATTTTTTATTTTTTTTATTTTTTTTACCTTTTATTTGACTCTTTATATTATTTTGTGGTTGAAATTTGAATAGTTATCTTTCTATTTTATTTTTTTGTATATTTTTATCTCTACCTCTTTGTTATTCATATCTAAATATTTATCATTTTATTTAAATATATATAATCCTTTTGGCTTTTGAGATTCCGATAATTGACAAATGATTAAATTTAGAAAAAATGGGAAGGGAGACTTAAGAGGTGACACGTAGGAGAGAGAATCCGTAAGAGTTTAGTATTAAGAGTTCTGAGAATTCTCATACTCCACTACATTTGTTTATATATATAGTATAGTATAAATAGACAGATAGATAGATAGATAGTGTAGATAGATAGATGAGAGATGTGCTTTTCTCTTACGTTTTCTAATTATTAATTTTTAACTTACATTGGTCCACTAAACAAGCCCAATGCATTCCTAATTGATTTAAGTTTGTTTCTTGGCTAAATTACATGAGCTCTATTTTTTTGTATGCTGTTTTGTAAAAACTCAAAAAAATATTTAAAAAATCAATTTTCAAACAAACCCTTAGTATAACTACATTGGACTTTCTTAAGATTTCAATTCACATATAATTTAATTTTTTTTATTTATTGATAATTCGTTAGTTATATGAAATGGGAAAATAATATTATTATTTCTTTTACGCTGAATTTTATATTTTATCTTGTTTATTTTTTTATCTTCACACCATTTCCATTAGTTTCAATCTTTTTAACTTTTCTAAAAGGATGTCTATATAATTATGCCAAAATTATAAGACTTACGTTGTGTTTGATTGGGGGATTGTGGGATTTTGGGAGGGATTTGAAAAGAGAAAGGGAAAAGGCGTGTGAAACTAGGTAAAAATAGGTATATTTTATTCACATTTCACTTATTTTTTTCATTTTGCTTTCCAAATTCATTCTCAAATCTCCCAACCAAACACAATATTAATGCATTTTTTTTTAAAGCCTCAAAAGAAGCTACTGTAATTTAGCCTTAATTTTATTAATTTGCCTGATTAATAGTTTATAAATGAAATCCATCTTATTTTTCCAAGTAATGTTACACCTATCATATTTTTCTATTACATTTAATTTATCATGTAAAATGTCACAATTACATTAATAACATACATGACCCATTAAACCAATATAATAATGTGTGAAAAATTCTACAATACACATTCCATTTTTTGGATGTTATATGTAAGTTGTGACATTGTAGTCTTGATACTCTTTGTTTTATAAGTCACTTTCAATTATAATCAAAATCACCAGAATGGATAATAATCGAATACTATTTAAGATATAATCAAAAACAACATTGATCATAACTAAAATAACAATTATAATAAGTCATAACAAGGTTATATCTAACACCGAGTCATAATTACACACTATGTAACTCATAACTAAGACCACAAAAGATCATAATCAGATACATGATACACCAAAAATAATAATGCGTATTACAGAATTTCTCAATAATAACACATGAGATGATACGTATAATGTGGGGAAGTGGTTTGGAAATACTCTTTTAATCCACTGAGACGCTCGAGATCCTCAACTGATGACCTGGACGACCTGAAAAGAAACAAACACTCCGGTCGGGGGAGCCGGAATTAGCACTCCGACGGACAAGTCAGTGTATACTCTCTTAGTAACTTGTATTTTAAGTTAAGCGTACTAATTCTCACATACCTCTTTCTGGCTGATGCTCTTCTATTTATATCTTTTCTTTCTTGGGCCTAGGGGCTAGGCCCATTTTCAATTCGTCGTATAACTATTTACTCGACTCCTTTTATTGCACACCACTTTTCACTCGGCCCCTTACTCAACCGGCTATTTGGCCGAATAGGGCAGGATTTAAATGTGCAAGACGGGACCGAATGCGATGTATATAATTGGACTCTCCGGGTCCAATTACTCGGCCTCTTTATGACAAATAATATTCGGCCCCCACAATTGCCCTCCAAACACTCCACTAACGACAGTTAGCTAGAGTGTTTGGTTTCGATCTCGAAAAGTCAGAGCCGAAATTCGGCAGCTAACCTCATTCCAACGCGGATGTCAGAGCACACGTCTCTCGGTTATCATTTCAACTTCCCGCCCTTTCGTACGCTTCCATTTATTGTGATATAAAATCTTGTCGTCTTTTCGAACACACATTTTTGGATGCTTAGAGTTTTTGGACTCTCTTCTGACTCACCTCTGCAACTTCCATTCATCCTTTATTGTCCTCTCCATCTCTTGTAAGTTCTCTTTCTCTCTGCTTTGAATCCCTTTTCCTAGTTTGCCTTTAGTTTAGTACGCTCCTATAGGTTGACCGAAATGGCAAAACATCTGAAAGACCTCCTCTCCGCGGATCGAATCTCTGGCTTTCGATGCCATTTTTCTATCCCTGATGACGTCCGTCTGTCGCTTGTGACAGACGGCACCCTCGATATGGAGAGGGATGATGAAAGCACAATCGTCTTCCCTCTCTTGTCAATTGCAGAGGGCAGAATATATTTCCCGCTTCATCCATTTCTTAGGACTGTCCTTCGCTATTGGGGTCTAATCCCCTCCCAACCCAATGTCAACTTTTTTAGAATCGTAATGAGGATTATAGAGCTAAACCATCGCCTTAGGATTAACCTCGGCATACCTGCTATTCGGCATTGTTACGCCTTGGCCAAGTCTTCTGTTCGGCATGGATGCTATTTCCTTAGGGCTAAGGACTCCGACCATCAACTAGTGACTTTTCTTTCCAGCTCTGGAAGGCGAGTCGATGATGTTATGGTCGTTGTCCGAGGTAACTAGGAATTCAGCGAAGGCGAGGATCGCCTTGATCCTATTCCTAGACGGAGGGGCAAACCAAGTGGCCGTATAGTTTTTTGCGTTTATTTTTCTTATATTTATAAAGCTTCATTTTTGAGATCTCATGGTTTTGCTTGTGCAAGAAACGATTTGAAGAAAGTCTTGACTTCAACCGACGACGCCGTTTTTTCAGAAATTAAAGTCGCGCTCAAATATTTCGGCCGTCCGAGTCTTCAGAAGCAAGGGAGGGCGGCCCACATTCTCCTTCCATACGAGCCGACATATATGACGTTTTCGGTGGCAGAAAACATCCCAATTCCGAGGGGTGAAGAGTTTCTTACGGCTCTTATTTTGACCGACTTCAAAAACTTGCGGCAAATTGGTTTCGAGGGGTCTAATTCGGAGCAGGCGGAAGTAGCTGGGGTAGACGAAGCCGAAGCCAAAGTAGACGAGGCTTTGAAGTTGGCCTTTGAGGAAACCGGCCTCAATTCAGACAACCCTCCGTCCATTTCAGGCCGAGGGGACCTTCCATATGACGGCATTTTTACCAGTTTAGAAGATCTTCCCGGCACATACCCTGAAGAGATGGCTGGGTTAAACCTCACACAACTCGCCAAAAAGAAAAACATGGAAAGAATGGCCGCGCGGCGAAGAGCAGAGGCCATTCGATCTGAAGTGCCACCTGCCGCCGAAGCTCAACCCTCCTTGCTTATTATAGAGAAGGAAACAGCTCAAACTCGAAGTGTCGAGTCCGAGGCGGTTGTGCAGGTCGATCAAGAGGCTAAGCAAAGGGTAAAAAAGCATCCTGCCAAGGTCGAGGCTGGCTCAGAAGAAAATCGTGCTGACAAATGGCTGCGTTTAGAGGAGTCGGATGTGATTGTGCCTTTTTTCATTCAACTAAAGATAAAAAAACACACTGATCTCCTCTAACGCGTCGGCTATTAAAGACCCAGCCGTCGCGTTGAGCATGGCTACGTCCGTCTCATTGCCGACTGACAAGGCGGCTTTCCGGGTGGAGCCGGATCTGCTGGCAATAGCATTAGCCACTCAATCGACTCTTCTGGTATATACCTTGACCTTGTCTTTCCCTTTTATGCAAATATTGTGTTGGTTTTAATTTTCTATTTTGCAGACGGTCGGGAGAATAGCCGAGATAGGCCATCGCCAGCATGACGTCGTCGAACGAGTTGGCCATTTACAATCGAAAGTGGAGGGCCAGAGGAGCAAGGCTGATTTCGAAGCGACGAGGGCGAAGATGGAAGGCGCGAGGGCCGAGGCCGAGATGGAGAGGGCGAGAAATGCGGACCAACTGAGATTAGCCGCCGAGAAGAGGGAAAACATGAGCGAAGATGCGCTCAAGTTAGCCCAAGAGGCGATTGCCAAACTGGAGGCTGAATTGGAAGAATCGAAGAAGGCGAAGGAAGCAGCCAACTCCGAGGCTTCCAAAGCGTACGAGGCCGGGAAAAGCGCTGCTCTTGCAAATTATGGGAAAGAAGTCCCCAAATTTGAAAATCGGTGATTCAAACACGGCTGGCTCAAAGCCCTTGCTGCTGCTGATGTGACATTGGCTATGCCAATTCCATATGAGCAAGTGGATGTTGAGCCGCTGGAGTCTAACTCCGAGGATTAATTAGGGCGACACTTTAGTTGTTTTTGTTTAAGGATTTGGAATTTTTCGTTTAGTAGTTTTTATTTACGTGTAAAATGACTACAGTTTTTAGGTTTTTGCTAGGCGCCTTCATGCAAACTCGTAGCTTTTTGTTTGGTAGTTTTCATATGTAAAATGGCTACAGACTGCCCAATTTACTAATGAAAATCTACTTTATACTTTGCTATTATTTGTGCTTAATTTTGCTATTGATGAATGGTATTATTTTTTGCTACTTTGGATAAAACATTCATGTACACTTGCCGATTAGATAACTGGGCAATTTAACAATTTATCCTCGTCGAATAGCCGATCAGATTAATAAATCTGCCCTTGCCCCAGCCAATGCATGAACTCCAAAAAGCTGAATATTATTAGTTCATGGACTGGTTGCGGCTCACGTCGATCGGCATCGGGCTTAGATATTTGGCCGATTAGATTAATAAATCTGCCCTTGCCCCAGCCAATGCATGAACTCCAAAAAGCCGAATACTATTAGTTTATGGACTAGTTGCGGCTCACATCAATCGGCATTGGGCTTAGATATTTGGCCGATTAGATTAATAAATCTGCCCTTGTCCCAGCCAATGCATGAATTCCAAAAAGCCGAATACTATTAGTTCATGGAGTGGCTGTGGCACAGATCGATCAACATCGGGCTTAGATATTTGGCCGATCAGATTAATAAATCTACCCTTGCCCCAGCCAATGCATGAACTCCAAAAAGCCGAATACTATTAGTTCATGGAGTGGCTGTGGCACAGATCGATCGACATCGGGCTTAGATATTTGGCCGATTAGGTTAATAAATCTACCCTTGCCCCAGCCAATGCATGAACTCCAAAAAGCCGAACATTATTAGTTCACGGACTGGTTGCGACACACGTCGATCGGCATCGGGCTTTTGGAGTTTAGCATTAATGAAATCGCCTCGGGGCGCTGTATGCATTAGGGATAAATGAGGTGGGCTCTTCGCGCCAGTGATTCCACTTATTGTGTTCAGACTCAATTTAAACCAGTTTGTTGCGTAAGGTTAGATAAGTGCGAATGTCAAATAGACTATTCTTCAACAGCAGAGGAGAAGGGCGAACATTGGCTGAGCTTCACACTGAAATGAATCGCAGTAGCGAGCCCACACGTACGGGAGGTAGGACGTCCAAGGAACAGGAAAAATGTCAGCCCCCAAGTCGTCGAAGCAGATCACCCCGAATGGAAAAACAGCAACAGGGAAGCTCCCCACGACCACAACCGAGAAATGAGGCCGACGCGACGCCGCGACTGTTGAGTTTTGCGATTTTTGTGGGGAATAAACCGATGACGGAGGCGGATTCTATTGTCAACGACCTAGGTGTAGCAGTCGAGTTCGCTCGACAGATTTTTCCACCGGAAGTCCAGCAATCGATGGTTGGTCGACAGGATTTCGAAGTATTTCGAGAGGGCATCCACGGAGTAGTGAGAGGGCTGTACACCACCTATGAAGTCGGCATGCGTCTGCGCGCCGCGCGGTGGGAGATAGAGAAGAAGGACGAATGAATTCGAAACTTAGGCTCGTGCGGAGAAGGCCGAGCGTGAGCTAAGAAAGGCCCAAACTGCCGAACCGCGTATGGTCGGACAATCCAACCCGGTCGTTGATGAAAGAGTGACCCAACGGCTATTAAGCTATGCAATTGCCGATCGAGATACGGCAAGTATGTTCGCGCTAGAGAATGTGAAGGTCGCGGCCTATGAATGAGGCTTCCACAACGGCCGGAGAGTCGAGATAGAGAAGACCAAGGAGAAACTCGCAGAGGAGGTATGCCGATGCGAGAATCGGGGCTTTAGGCACGGGTGAATTAAGGCTCTCCAAGCCTCAGAGGCACTCCAAGGAGCAGGAGTTGAATCGGCATCGCCATTATATCAACGTCATCACTTTTCTTTTGGCGCTTTCAAAATTGAGAAGAGCGATGACGAGGGTGATGCCGAATAGAATTCAATATATATTGTAAACTCTCCAGCACAGATTGGGTGTCAACTATGTATCTATTGGCTAGTTTAATAAAATATTTTATTTTAAATGTTTGTGTTTCATTTTGAATGTTTACATGCTTAATTAGGCATCTCATTTCAAATGTTTGCATGGTTTAATTTGTTTATGCGGTTGCGCCGGCCCAACTCAACGAAGCATTCCACTTTGAATATTTGTATGCTTTAACCTTCGTCATGAAGGGCACTCCGAATCCAGAGTCTTAATCGGCCCAAAGGTGTCATGCACTTATGGGGCTCCGAATCCGGAGACTTGGCCAATCGTGATATCCACGAATGGCGCTCCAAATTCGAAGGCTTAATCAGCCCAAAGGTGTCATGCACCAATGGGGCTCCGAATCCGGAGACTTAATCGGCCCAAAGGTGTTATGCACCAATGGGGCTACGAATCCGAAGGCTTAACTTGGCCAATCGTGGTATCCACGAAGGGCGCTCCGAATCCGGAGGCTTAATTGGCTCAAAGGTGTCATGCACCAGTGGGGCTCCGAATCCGAAGACTTAATTGGCCCAAAGGTGTCATGTACCAATAGGGCTCCGAATCCGGAGGCTCAGCCAATCGTGATATCCACGAAGGGCGCTCCGAATCCGGAGGCTTAATCAGCCCAAAGGTGTTATGCACCGATGGGGCTCCGAATCCGGAGACTTGGCCAATCGTGATATCCACGAAGGGCGCTCCGAATTCGGAGGCTTAATCAGCCCAAGGTGTCATGCACCAATGGGGCTCCGAATCCGGAGACTTGACTTGGCCAATCGTGATATCCACGAAGGGCGCTCCGAATCCGGAGGCTTAATCTGCCCAAAGGTGTCATGCACCAATGGGGCTCCGAATCCGGAGACCTGATTTGGCCAATCGTGATATCCACGAAGGGCGCTCCAAATTCGGAGGCTTAATCTGCCCAAAGGTGTCATGCACCGATGGGGCTCCGAATCCCGAGACTTGACTTGGCCAATCGTGATATCCACGAAGGGCGCTCCGAATCCGGAGGCTTAATTGGCCCAAAGGTGTCATGCACCAATGGGGCTCCGAATCCGGAGACTTGCCTTGGCCAATCGTGATATCCGTGAAGGGCACTCTGAATCCGGAGGCTTTTGAACTGAATTACGCGATGAGGAAACGAGAAACTTTATATTGCAAAAGTGAGATATGTACACGGTGAACCATTCAAAACTAGTATCATTTCCCACAGGTCGGGTTTAATGATAGAATTTACACAAGTGCGTTGAATTCCAAGGGCGTGGCAAACTCCTTCCAGACATGTCTTTGAGCTGATATGCCCCTACTTCCGCGATCGAATCGACCTGATAGAGGCCATCCCAGTTAGGACCCAATTTTCAATCAGCCGGTTTCCTGGCAGTTAGAAGTACTTTCTTCAGGACCAACTCTCCTGGTGTGTAGCGGCGCAGCTGAACACATTGATTATACGACTTAGCAAGCTGCTGCTGATACCATGCCATGGATGCAAGGGCACGGTCTCTTCGTTGTTCAATCAGAATCAAATCCAAGGCCAGCATCATGTCGTTTTGGCCCATATCAAAAACTTTTGATTTCAAGGTTGGGAGGCCGATCTCCAGAGGTATGATTGCCTGGGTTCCAAAGCATAAAGCAAATGGCGTTTCCCTAGTGGTTCGCCTCGACGTAGTTCGATGAGCCCACAACACACTCGGCAATTCTTTGACCCATTTGTCTTTAGCTTTCTCCAGCCTCTTCTTGATGCCGTCCAAGATGGATTTGTTAGAGGCTTCAGCTTGACCATTGCTTTGTGGGTAAGCCGGTGTGGAAAAGTAAGGCCGGATACCATACTTGCTGCACAGCTCTCGGTAGACGCCGCAATTAAACTGGGTGTCGTTGTCTAAGATAAGTGCTCTTGGAATGCCGAATCGTGTTATGATATTTCTCCATACAAAGCGCTTAACATCAGAATCTCGAATGTGCGTTAATGCCTCCGCTTCGACCCATTTTGTGAAGTAATCTGTCGCGACAATCAAATATCGCTTGTTCCTTGGGGCCCTCTGCAATGGTCCGACGATATCAAGTCTCCACTGGGCGAACGGCCAGGGACTAGTGATAGAGCTTAACTCTTTAGCAGGCAAATGGGTTAAGGGAGAGAACTTCTGGCATTGTTCACATTTTTTTACATAACATTTGGCATCTGCTCTCATTGTAGGCCAATAATGCCCCTGTGTTACAGCTCGATGAGCCAAAGAATGCCCGCTAGAATGTGCGCCACAACTGCCTTCATGTATTTCAGTCAGAAACTCTTTGACTTTGTCCGGATGCACGAATTCTAAGTATGGACTAGAAAGGGATTTTTTATAAAGCTTTCCTTACGAATCCAAGTAGTATCGCAGGGCTTTGTTTCGTAGCTTGTGCGCTTCTTTCTTGTCCGCTGGGAGCTGTTCGGAAGACAGGAATGCAGCAATAGGGTCCATCCAACTCGGTCCTGACTCTATGACATTGACCTGGAGTTCCTCTGAAGGGCCAATGCTCGGCTCCGGGATGAAACCTACTTCGATGGTTCGTTTAATCTCTAAGTTAATGGCGGAGGCTGGGCAAGCCAGGGCATCTGCATGTGTGTTTTGATCTCGTGTTATTTGATTCAATTCATAATGGTCAAATTTTTCCAGCAAGGAATTAGTCGTTTTCATGTAAGCTGCCATACAGTCATTTTTGGTCGCGTACTCTCCCTTTAGCTGATTGATCACCAGTTTTGACTCGCAAAATACAAGCAAACGTTGAGCACCCAGAAGATGTGCATTCCGTAAACCGGTTAGAAGAGCTTCTTATTGGGCATCGTTATTTGATGCTTCGAAGCCGAGTTTGACGGCCTGCTCAATTATTGCGCCGTCAGGAGCCATGATCACTACTCCGGCTCCACTGCCCCATTGATTGGATGATCCATCACAGTACAACTGTGAAGCCCCTGAAAAATGTATTCTCTTTAAAACCCTAATGTTTGCATTATTTTCTTAAAGCCCTTAGTTACTTGAATTATTTCGAATCTTGTCGGTTAGCATTTTTTTTTATCAAAACCAGAATATCCTAGCTGGATTAGGTTCCTTAGCCTAATTTAATTAAATTCTACATAAGTAAGGTTCCAATACATGAATTTAACTTCAAGCCCTCACTTCTTTATTTAAATTCAAAATTTTCCCAAAACTAGTACATGTACCTTATACTATAAGTACCATCAATTAATTGAGATTTATATAAATATATACATTGAGGAATGTGCTCCTAGTACCTAGATTGATTAAAAAAAAAGGGCCCCATCACCCTTCCCAATGGCCGGCCACCCTAGAGAGAAGTGAGAAGCCTATTTTCAAGATTTATAATCATGGTATTCTAAAAAAAAAAAAACTATTCAACTAGGAATTAACTAGGTGTTGCCTAATCCCAAGGTTAAGCTCCCTAATCACTCCTAATTCATTGAACTTCCCAAGGTTAAGCTCCCTAATCACTCCTAATTCATTGAACTCCAAGTAAATCCTAGCTTGTCCATTCAATTCCAACTAGTGGGCTCCTATGTCTTTTTACACCAAATTTCCCTATAAATACCACCACCCCCTAGCATGGCAAACACAAACAACACACTCACACACACATTCGGCTTAGAGGAGAGAAAGGAGAGCAAGAGAGAAGTCTTGAGAGGGAGAGGAAGGAAGAGGAGAAGCCATCTTGTTCAAGCCTAGCAAGTAAGCCACAACACAACCTTCTCTTTCAATTTCCTTTTTCAAATACATGTTCTTAAGGGTTCTAAATAATGTTTTTAGATGTGTTATTGATGAGTTACTTGTGTTAAAAATGATAAGGGTTGAGCCATGATTCTACCTCTCTTGTAGTGTCCCTCATTTCGGTACATAACTATCTTTTTCGTACCAATCTCTCAAACTTTCCAAAGGCACACCTTCAAGCAAATTTTCTGAGTTTAATATATGTTAGTTAGCATGTTTTCATCACAAAAGAAATGAAAATTTTCCCATAGTGGATCTCTTTCCTCACAAATCTTCTTGTTTTGGGTATTGCGCCTTAGAATCTGTTTTCGCAGCCAACTTTCAAAATTTCTAGAAACATTTAGAAAATTATTCTGGACCTCTATTTTATGTCAAAATCTTCCTTAAGGAGTTAGCTTTCAACTAAAATTGTTTTCATTGAAAAACAGTGAGCGGTTTGCAAGAAAATCAGATTTTCGTAATGGTCGACGAATCTGGATAGAACTGGAGTGTTTTCTAAATAACTTAAAATCTAGGAAAGCTATCCCATTTCTGAAACATGTTCGGGAAACTAGATTAAATTATCTACGAATCATAGGAAGGCCGAGTCCGGTGAAAAATCTAAAATAGTCCTTTCATTATAATCCTTATGTGATGTGGAATTTGGAAATTCTGTTGCACATGGGTGTTTTATGTTCTTGTGTTCATGAAAATGCTTATTAGCTTATGATCATATCTTGGCATGATATTGTATGTGTTATGGTTATGTTCTTTATCTTCTTCATCTTAATGATGCATGCTTATGTGGATATTATTATCTTGTTAAGTTGGTCTAACCTTGAATTAAAACATTTAACTCCACGGAAAACATAATTGGGATGGTAGTGGGTTTTTGATCTTTTGAGTTGTGAAAAGATGATAATGTGTGATGTATGGATTGTTGGGATGCGTTCCCTATTTGGAAGTTAAAGTCTTGCGCAAGTGGTTTTCGGAACCCTTGAACGGAGCGGTTGTATTTGGACCCTAGGTGGTTTGGTGTGAGGAGGGATTTGGGCAAGGCCCATTATTATCGTCTCTTTTGAGGCCCTACGGTTGGCGCTACGCGGTATATAACCGTTGGTAGGCATCCGGGGTTAGTTCTACAACTAAGCAGCAAAAGAGGGGACATACCGAATAACCCGCGTCCGATTCTTGTGGTTGGGAGGATGAAATCTCTTTGGGGGATTTCTAGTTTACTAACATCTAACTTGTAACCCTTTGTTTATTTAGTTGAGTATCATGCTTTACTACTTGATGATATATTTGTGATTGTGTATTGGACTGGGAAAAAGGGACAGGGTGTGTGTGTGTTTACTGGGCATTCAAAGCTCACGGCGTATCATGCCAGGTGCCGAAGAGGAGCTTATAGCTGGAGACGACGAACCTGAAACCTTCGAAGACTTTTGGCTATCTTAGTAAAGTTAGAAATTTCCTTTTGATGTTTTGTAAGACTCATGTGAAGATTTAAATTTTCTTGGGATGTAATGTAACGGAACAAGCTTTTGAATTAAGGATATTTGTGGTTGTTATGTATTTATATTCTACGTATATGTTTGAACCTTATCGTTGCTTATGAGACCTTGTGTCAATACCTTTTAAGATTTGTCAAAAGGGTAGTGCACTGCCTAAGAAAGCTAGACTTAGAAGGGAAGCTAATTTAACTTTTCCGGCGAACTAGGATCTTACTTGGTTATTGACCACATGACTCATTCGTGATTCTTCCTTGACTACAACCAATAATGTAGAATCAGGGCGTCACAATACTGCCAAATGTCCCCAACATAAATTCTTCAGTTCGGCTTAGGTCGAATTTCATCAGACTTGAAGTCGGCAAGACCCCCAGTGAATTTGGCCATAAAGTCGGCAAGCACCTATCCCTTGATTGAGGTTCTAGGCAGAAACTGAATATCGTACTGGCCAAGTTCAGAAGCCCACTTTGAAACACGCCCTGATGCTTCTGCACTACGGAGTACCGACCGGAGGGGGTGGTCTGTTAGTACCCCGATGGTATGCCCCTGAAAGTAATGCATCAGCTTTCTTGCTGCCATGACGAGGGTCAAATGAGTTTTTCCAATGGAAGGTAGCGTGTTTTCAGTGTCAACCATTGCCTTGCTCACATAATACACTGGCCACTGATCCCCCAGCTCTTCCTTTATCAGTACGGCGCTGACAGCCCGGTCAGAAACTGCCAGATACAAAATGAGTGGGACACTTGCCGAAGGTGTTGTCAGGAGTGAAACTGATCGGAGGTAGGTCTTGAGGCCGTTGAAAGCGGCTTCACACTCGGCGGACCATTCAAAAGCCTTGCCCTGCCGTAGTGTAAGAAAGAATTGTCGGCAGCGATCTGTGGATCGACTGATGAACCTATTGAGTGCGGTGGCCATCCACATCAACTTTTGAACCTCTCACTAAATGAGGCGAGCCGAGCTCCAAGATTGCTGTGATTTGCCTCGGGTTGGCTTCGATTCCTCGGTGATTGATAATGTAACCTAAGAATTTGCTAGAGCCGATCCCAAACGTACATTTCGAAGCGTTCAGCTTCATTTTGTATTTGCGTAAAATGCTGAATGTCTCTTCCAGATCGGCTAGATGAGTTTGCTCTTCTTTGGACTTGACCACCATATCGTCAATGTACACTTCCATAGTGTGGCTGAGTTGCTCCTTGAACATGGCAGTGACCAGTCTTTGGTAAGTTGCCCCTGCATTCTTCAGCCCAAAAGGCATAACCTTATAGCAATAAGTTCCTCTTGGGGTGAGGAATGCAGTTTTGTCTTGGTCCTCCGGATGCATGGCAATTTGATGGTAGCCTCTGTAAGCATTGAGGAAGCTCATACGCTGATGGCGTGCCGTGGCATCTACAAGTTGGTCTAGTCTGGGGAGGGGAAAACAATCCTTGGGGCAAGCTTTGTTTAGGTCCGTGAAATCAACGCAGACTCGCCAAGTCCCATTTTTCTTCTTCACAACCATAGTATTTGGGAGCCATATAGGGTAGGTCACTTTCCTGATTGCCCCGGCGTCAAGCAACCGGTCAACTTCTTCAACAACAGCAGCAGTGTGCTTTGCAGCTGACCGCCGGCTTTTCTGAATAATCGGCTTGCATTTAGGGTCAACATTTAAACGGTGCTGTGAAACAGACGGATCTACACCCGGCATCTCATATGGAGCACGCAAATACATCAAGGTTGCCGAGCAAGAAGGAAATTAGCTGCTGTCTGTCTACTTGATTCAGGGAGGCGCCGATCATGAAGAACCTGTCTGGGTTTCCGTCGATTTCAACTCGATCTAGGGCTTCCGTAGCCTTTTCATTTGGGAGCCGCCCAACATCGTCGAGGCTCTCCCCGATCCGGCACCATAATAGAATTCACTTGCAACTCCTTTGGCGTCTTTCCAACAAGGAGATAACATGCTTATGCCGATTTCTGGGAGCCACGGATTTGCTCAATGCCGCGTTTTGTCGGGAAGTGTAGCAGCTGATGATAGGTGCTTGGCATGGCCTGCATAGTATGCAACCAAGTTCGCCCCATGATGAGATTATACGGCGATGGTAGCTTGACGACCAAGAATACCACATCCACTGTTCGGGAACCCGCTTGAACGGGCAGTGTGATTTTCCCCAATGGGTATTCTGGATTGGCGTTCAAGCCAAATAGTGGATAAGGAGCCGGAGAAAGGTCCGATTTGGAGAAGCCGAGTTTGGTGAATGTCTTGTAATACATAACTTCCGATGTGCTCCCCAGATCAATGAGTATGCGCTCAATGGTGAATCGTTTACGCGTAACTCGATTACCAAGGGATCGATGTGGGGAAGTGTCACTCCGACCAAATCTGAATCATCAAAAGCAATGCTCGCAGCTTCATGGGGCCATTTAGCCAGGGTGAGTTGATTTTGAGGGTCGGGATTTGACTGAATCGTATGCACCGCGGATGAAATTGGCAGGCTGTATATCATGTGGATCACGCCGAGTGGAGGTAAATCCTGTCTTAAGGCTATTGCTTTGGTTGAGTTGCCCTTCGGACGTACTGTTGTAGCCGACCATCTTGTGCCAATTCCTCCAGGTGATCCTTCAATGCATAACAACTCTCAGTATCATGGCCATGATCCTTGTGATACTCGCACCGCCTGTCCCGTCTTCTCGTGTCGGGAGGTCCCATCATTTTGGACGGCCATTTGAAGAACGGAAGGTGTTGGACTTTGGACATAACCGCGCTGATCGGCTCTGACAACTTTGTATATTTCTTGTCGGCGCACCTTGTGCGCCTGCTATCGACTTGCAGTTGTTCATTTGCTCGATGGGAGCATTGGTCGCTTGATCGGCGAGAATCTCGTCTCTTCTCTCGTTTAGCCCAATGCCGTGGTTCAGGGCTCTGAGGTGGTACAAAATTTAACGACTGAGCAATTTCAGAAGGGGCCATCTTGTTGGCCATATTTCCGGCTTTAACCCGCAAGGCGTCATCTTCCACTTTCCAGTATTCATCAACGACCAGACTGTTTTGGGGGGTCTTCTAGTCAAGAAACTGCGGAGAGCACTATCAGGATGCAAACCCATTTTAAAGGTGGTAATGGCCATGGAGTCGTTGCAAGCATCATTGACAAGATTAAAGCATTCCCAATAGCGCGCCGAATACGCTCGTAAAGTTTCTCCCAGCTGGATCTGCATTGCCCAAAGAGAGTCGGCTTGCTTCGGCTGGACCTCGTTGGTGATAAATCTTGCCCTGAAGGATTTCTGTAGTTGATGAAAACTCTTAATCGACGCCGGCTCCAATTTATAATACCATCTGACGGCCAATGGCCCCAAACTGCTCGGAAATATTCTGCACATGAGAGCCTCGTCGTCTGCATGCAGCGTCATGGTTTTCTTATAATGACGGATATGATCAGTGGGGTCCCCGTTGTACAAGGTGAACGATGGGGCTTTGAACTTCTTGGGTAGTACTGCCTTTGTGATCTGTCGCACAAAGGGATCATGCTGGTCCTCTTCGTCTGAACCTTTTCGTCTTCACTTATGCCTTATACGTGGGCTTTCTTCTGAGGAACTGGTAGTTTCGGGTCGTCCCTTCTTCTTGGGCTCCAGGGATAATGAGTCAGAGTCGCTATCAGTGTCTTGTTGTCGAGCTCGAGGTCATTGAACACTTCCCCTCAAAGGTCATTCCGGATCTTGGCGTACAGCTTGCTTGGACTTCGCCACTTCCAAGGCCAAATCCTGACGGAGACGTTCGTTCTCAGCAATCATGTTCTCCAACCTCTGCTCACTTTGCTTTGCTTGTTCCATGATCGCTTGCATTGTCTCATGCGCTGAAGTCGAGGGTGAGTCGAAGTTCAAGGCGCGTCTTGCGGCGATAGTCTCCGGTCCAAGCATGTTTGTTGGAGTGAGGTCGTCTCTCTATGTGGTCTCGTCAGTGACTATCGGAGGGTCTTCCGTTACGCGCCGCCATGGATGTATTTGAGTATTCCCACAAACGACGCCAGTTATGGGGAAGTGGTTTGGAAATACTCTTTTAATCCACTGGGACGCTCGAGATCCTCAGCTGATGACCTGGACGACCTGAAAAGAAACAAACACTCCGGTTGGGAGTGCCAAAATTAGCACTCCGACAGACAAGTCAGTGTATACTCTCTTAGTTACTTGTATTTTAAGTTAAGCGTACTAATTCTCACATACCTCTCTCTGGCTGATACTCTTCTATTTATATCTTTTCTTTATTGGGCCTTGGGGCTAGGCCCACTTTCAATTTGCCGTATAACCATTTACTCGGCTCCTTTTATTGCACACCGCTTTTCACTCGACCCTTTACTCAACCGGCTATTTGGCCGAATAGGGCAGGATTTAAATGTGCAAGACGGGGCCGAATGCGATGTATATAATTGGACTCTCCGGGTCAATTATTTGGCCTCTTTACAACTAATAATATTCGCCCCCCACATATAACATTACTTCATTTCTTTAACAAATTAAATAAGAGGATTTTGTTCCGTAATCTATCTTCTTCTTTCTTTTTCTATTTTGTTATTTTATTTTTAAAGTATGAAATTATTTACAAATATGAGAAGAATTAAATTAAATTAGATATATCTATAAGATGAACAACTAACACTAAGACCAATAATTAATGCTATTGTAGTCCTTAGGTTTTTTGTTTGGCTCTTTGGGGCTTTGTTATTTTTCGTTTTCTTTTTCTTGTTTTGTATGATGTTTTCTTTTATTTTAATATAATAGCATTATAACTTTTCTCAAAACTAATTCAATAAAGAGTCAATAATAAGAGAAAATATACTAAATAAATAAAAAGTCTTAGAACAATTCTGTAGAGGATTCTACCGCTCTTACATCGGTGCCGAAATTAAGATTTCACTATGTGCTTTTAAGGGGAAATGACAGATCAGTGGGAATAAAAAAATTATTTACAAAAAAGTGATAAATATTATTAATAATTATAATTATAAATTTTTTTTTTACCTTTTTATAAATCATTTTTCTGATCCTTATTGATCAGTAATTTCTCCTAAGTTTAACCTCATTGAACAGTTATACTGACTCAAACCCAAATATTAAACAAAGAAATTCGACTACTGACCCATGAAATCAATCCCTCAGTGGTATCAATCTTCATTTTTTGTTAGGGGGCAAGAATTTACCCCAAAGCTCTTTTTTCTTCCCTACACAAAAGGGATTTCAAAATTCCAACTGATACAAGTCTGAATGCACTAAAGAAAGTTCATTAGAGAAAGTGTAAGTCTAGGGACTTGGGACCGAGATTTTGAATCAGAATGGATTGTGTGGTGAAAATTGAAATTGTATATTGTAAGATTCATGTATAAAATGAATATAAATTATATATTAATATTTCTAAGTATATTATTTTGAATTTGTAGTATCTCTCACTACAAAAAATTAAGGTTTTAGAGATCAAAATTTAGGGACAAAATTATTTTTTAGGGACTAAATATTTTTGTTGTGAAAAATGTCGTCATTTTACTTTTAGCAACGAAAATTGGACATTAGTTGTCATGACCCGAACCCGCCCCTATAGATTAAGGTCATAACCGGCCAGTAATCATGAGATTATCTACGGTCTCAAACCTAATATCAATTAATAATTAATAATTAATAATATGGGGCCAAATGCGGAAGCAAACTTAAAAATTTTGTCCAATGAGCTATGCTTACAAGGCATATCAAAACATTTCGCATATACTTAATAATAACTCACACCACATATCAGTAGTTAACATCTTGTATACCCAGGATCATTCAAACACATAGCCAGCTAAACCAAAAGCTTATACACATAAATGGTCTATCATGACCAATAGAAATAGCAAAAGAAATACAAAGATCATAAAGAAAGTCTCTTGCGTGAGGCACCTGGGCTGACTTCATAAAACTCGGGTTCCTTTCTTAAATTCCACTAAGGCCGAGGTTGAACATCCCTCTACTCACCTACATACATATAAATAAGAGTGAGCTAATGCCTAGTGAATAATATCAAAATAAAGAGGTTAATGAATGAGATTCGTTCATAAATGAGTCATACTTATAATATACACATTTGAACCACTATTCTCATTCACATCAGATTTACAAATCTCAACAAAGCAAAACGACCTCGGGTCCAACACATCATATCCATATGCAAAACGACCTCAGGTCCAATTCTTATATAAAACAAAACGACCTTGGGTCCATCTATACAAAACGACCTTTGGTCCAACCAACTCTTTATTCAAAACGACCTTGGGTCCAATTCAAACATATCAAACGGCCTCGGGCCCAATTCAAACATATCAGGCGTATCAAACGGCCTCGGGCCCATTCTCTTTATATTCATATCTATGCGTATTTCATATTCATGATCATGATCCCTTTTCATTCAAACGGCCTTTGGCCCATTACGCTCA
Organism: Camellia japonica; assembly: GCA_030407325.1. Taxonomy (NCBI): domain Eukaryota; kingdom Viridiplantae; phylum Streptophyta; class Magnoliopsida; order Ericales; family Theaceae; genus Camellia; species Camellia japonica. Next base: position 125,666,823 of record JAPPVO010000017.1, on the reverse strand, counting down.
TGTTCAAACGGCCTTTGGCCCATCATCATTATATTTAAACGGCCTTTGGCCCACCTTTATTATATTCAAACGGCCTTTGGCTCATCTTTATATTCAAACATATCAAATGGCAAACGACCTTAGGCCCAATTCGGACATATCAAATGTATCAAACGGCAAACGGCCTTAGATCCAATTTAGATATATCAAACGTATCAAACGGCCTTATACAAAATTAGGCATATAGAATACTCATTCATATTTCAAATCAACAAACCCATGAAGCTTATACAGAAGTAGCATTTGGAAAGTGACATACTTGAAAATATCTTTACTAAGATATTACCCACAGTGTTTTGTCGATGGATTTGCCCTTGCACTTGACCCTGCACATTTCATATTACAACGGGTCATAAGCAATTCAATCCGTTCTTAATTTACATATTCCTCTTAGGCCTCTTTCTTATCTCTTTAACTCGTTTATAATGTTCAATGTATGCCTAAGAGTGCTTAGAAATGAAAGATAATGGAAAATGAAACACAAAACATCTTTACAAAATTCCTGAAATAGGGCTCCCTGCTCGAGTGCAGGTTTCCCCGCTCGAGCGGACCCCTTTTGTCTGCAAGAGTGCTGGTTATCACATTAATATGCTCGAGCGTTACTTCAGACGCTCGAGCTGAATGTCAAACTACATGGCTTGACGCTCGAGCGTGAATCTTCCCGCTCGAGCGGACACCAATGTCTGCAAAAGTTCTAGGAACCAACATTCCACGCTCGAGTGGCCCTTTCCCCGCTTGAGCGAACATGTCAAATTCTAGAATTTCCAAAACTAGTTTTGAAGTTCAAATTCGACATTCAAAGGCCCAAAACTCATGTTCTTGGTTCAGAATCATGGAAAAACATTACATAGCATGAGAACATAGGTTATTTAAAACCAATTGTCCAAAACCATGATCTAATTCTCAAATTAATCAACATTTCTCCTGGTATGGCCAAAGCTCATGCATTCAAACTTTATACAAGCTTTATATCTTCACAAACCTTTCATGCATGTCAATTATTGACTCCAATCCCACTTTAAATGGCACAAATAATGTTCAAAATCATGGAATCTATTAGAATTATGCATGCATGTATGATTTGGTGCCCAATTCATCATGTTCAATATGCTCCATGCTAGAATGTGTAAAATCATGGCAATTCTATGCATGCATGTGCATATAGGCTCCCAATTCATCATAATCAACACAACTCATGCTCTTGATTGCCATCTAACTTTGAATTCACAAAAATTACAAACTTATACACATGAATTTATACTCAAATGCTTACCTAGGAGCTCTAATCACCCAAATTATGGTTAATTCTTGAATTGATCTTCAAGATCTTCAAGCTTCTTGATTAATTCTTCAACTTGAGCTCCCTCTCTCTCTCTCTCTCTAACTGGCACACACTCTCTCTCTAGAGTGTAATCTCAGTAAAATGAACTCAAATGAGAGGAATTAAGTGCATATAGAGGCCTATTTATAGGCTCTCTTAATCAAATTGATTAAGGCTAAGTAATTGTGCTTAACTAATCGTTCTGAATTTAATTATTCTGATCCAAATCAGTTTCTAATTAAATTTCACCGTAGGCTCTAAAAATTACGCCAATCATAATGGCGTAGTCAATTTCGGTTTCTGTGGCCAATAAGGCCTTCAATTTTCAGTTCAAAGCACAGATTCTAATAGATTTTGCTACGGTGAACAGATACAAAGCCAAAATCACATATAATCATGCAATTAACTCCCAAATTCAAATTAAGCACATAATTGCAAACATAATCATGATTAATTAATATAGTACAGGACAAGGTTATTACATTAGTGATGAATTATAATCATTTTTTGACCAAATTTTTTGTCTCAAAAAATAAACCATTTTGAGACTAAATTATTTTGTCCCTAGAAGTCTATTTATTAGTGACATTTTCAAAAGCTTAATTTTTTACTTTTCGGGACGATCTTTTAGCGACTATCCGCATGACGATAGAAATTGGTCCCTAAATGTCTTTTACAACAAAATTTTTACTTTTAGAGACCAAAAAAATTGGCCTCTAAATCTCTCATATGTTGTAGTGTCTCTTAGAAAAATTGTTACACCGTTCGAAACGTCAAAGAAATAGTCCGAAGAGACATGAAAAAAGTCTTCTCCAACTGTCACTTATTACTCATTTGGCTCTCAAATTTCTATTTGAGAGGAAAAAAAAAATGAAAATGTTAAAATGAGACGACTTGGTCAATTTACTTCACCAACTGCTCTGGTAATTAACTCTATTATTGATAAAATTATATATACATAAAAAGAGAGTATATTTTGTATCTTGTGTAATAACTATGTGTGCTTTAACAATACTCTCATTCTCTACTATTGAGACTGAAGAGAAGCCGGCAAGGTCCCGTCTTGAGATTCCAAATTATGTCTGAAAAATAGAATCTCAAATTGTACGAACATAAAAAAAATCATATATTTGTTAATAAAAAAAATCCAATGAAGAAGATGATTAGCTTTTTCACTTAATCGCCATCTATAAGATGAAACACCTTCAGCTATAGCCAGGGACCCTCCGACGTCTAAGTCAGTCCTTTAATATTGTCAAAATATTTAATGGACAAACACATTGAGAGAAATCTCGTACCTCAACCCATGGGGGTGTCGTCTATTTATAATATCCTGTGACTTGCCTAGCAAGTAATTTGAATGTTCTAGAAGTCCTATATATCCTAAATAATCTCCAGTTATTTAGGACTCCTATATTGATAAGATTTCATCTCATGATGAATTTGCATAACATAAAACACTAATGCAATGCTTCACAAAGATTTGACAACTGCCATACACGTGATAATCCGTAACTATGTCACGTGGTAGTGTTTGGACTCACATAATTGTTGTGATTATTTTTATTCCCTCTCTATTGTCCCCAAGCTTTAATTCTCTTTGAGCCTAGTGAAAAGTGGAAGCTTTCTGTTATTATTCCGATAAAAATAATCGTGTAATAGGGCCTAGCTAGAACAATATAAGGGCACTAGGGCTTATTTTAATAATGCATAATCTTATTAGGGCTTATTCTAAAAATGCCTAGCCCTGTTAGAACTTATTTCAAGAATGTCTAACCTCGTTAGGACTTTTTTCGAAAATGCATAGCCTTGTTAGGACTTATTCCAAGAATGCGTAACCTCATTAGGATTTATTCCCAGATTGCCTATACTCGTTAGAACTTATTCCAAGAATGCCTAACCTTACTAGGGCTTATTCCAAAGACTGCCAGCCAAACTAGGAACTACCAAAACACCAATTTGCTTCTCAACTAGCAAAATCCATTCAACAAGCACTACAACAAAACACACTTTTGACGACTAAATTTTTAGTCGCCAAAATGTTTTGCCAACTAAATTTTTTGGTCGCCAGCTTTGTCACTGGATGCTTGTCGGGGAAAGGTATTGGCAACAAAAAAATATTTAGTCGCTGAAAGTCTTCTATGGGCGACTAATCTTTTAGTCACCAAAAGTTCTCAATTGGCGACTAAAAATTATTTAGTCACTGAAATCTTCAATTGGCAACTAATTTTTTAGTCGCCAAAAGTTCATAATAAATTTAACATTACATTTTCAGCTACTAAAATTTTTTATCGCCAAAAACTTAAACCATTTAGGGCGACCAAACTTTTAGTCGCTAAATTTTTTTTTTCATCTTATTTTTTTAGCTACTAAATGGTTTAATCGCCTAAAGTCTATTTTTTTTTGTTTAGCTACCAAAGTTTTAGTCGCCTATCATATAATTTTTTTTGTTTTGCCTACTAAATATTTTGTCACCAAAAGTATTTTTTCTTTTTTTGGCTACTAAAACAGTAGTTGCTTAAAGTCTTTTTTATTTATGGCTACTAAATATTTAGTCGCCAAAAGATTTGTTTCCATTCAATTCTGTTTTTAGCTACTAATTATTTAGTCGCTAAAAATATCTACTCCATTTTTGGCTACCAATTGTTTAGTTGCCAAAAACATCAATTTTTTTTTTTAATAATTAATTTGTCCACAACCTGTATGTATCCCATGCAACCTATAACAGGTATGCAAACAAAGCAATACATATATATTATCACCCATTCCACAATCTGCATCTATTTCACTCACAACCATCCAAACAGAAGAATAACTTTTAATGTCAACATTGCATCCAAACCAAGTATATTCTAACTTAAAATAATAAATTCATACAAAACAAATAATCATACAAAAACCATGCCCTTCCTACACAAAAATATATTTACTACTATGTGAAATGGCCATTTGGCATGGTACAAAAAAAAAAGGATTATACAAAATTGTAAATGATCCTCCGCACACAAAAATGGATTATCCACAAGTCCATGCCAAAAGCCATCTACAAAAAAAATAAATAAATAAATAAAAATAAAAAAAATTCACCCATTAGTTCCATATAGCATTTGAGGATAATGTCACACTGTCTACGAATAATTTGATTATTTTATTTCATTCACGAGTATATATATATATATATATATTTGTATATGTTTATAGAGACATACATGTATGATTCATGGGTCTTTAGTTTGCAAGCAACAATACTCTGACAATGACATATGGGAGGTAGATATTGCCCTTGTAAACATAGCACCAATGAATTTTGTGTTATTTATGAAAAATCTACTCAAATTTATTTTTACTTTGTCAGTAAGGACACAAATAGATATACATCTACTTCAAGGGGGGAAAAAAGAGAGAAAAAAAAAAATTACATTGGTCTGTGTACTAAAAAAGCCGGTTCAATGGAAATTATTCATGAATGAGGATAAGTTTGGCATGAGATTAAACAACAAAAAAAAGGCAGACATGTAGACAAAAAGAGAACCACACCTCAAAGCGAATTATCCATTATAATTTATATGCGGTTACAATTTTAATTTGTTATCCCCAAAATAACTATATAATCTTTTAGGTCCTCAACAAATGTCAACTAGGTGGTCTGTTGTGTGCAAAGGAAGGGAAGCTAGATTCTCTTTGGAGTGTGGGACAAAGCCGTTTTTGAGTCCAACTCCCAACCTATGTGTGCTAATTACATCCCGTTTGTTTCCACAAGTCCTATTTGTCACGAGGATGCTACCAGTGACATCCATAGAGTGGTTCGGGGGCTATTTTATATTTTTGCCTCCCAAACGGCCTTTTTCGACTAAGTTTAAGGCGTTTTTTACTCTAATTCCCAACCTACGTGTGCTAATTACATCTTGTCTATCTCCACAGATCCTATTTGTCACAAGGATGCTTCATGTGACATCTATAGAGTGGTTCAAAGCTGTTTTGCATTTTTGCACTCCGAACGCCTTTTTTCGACTAAGTTTAAGGCGTTTTTAACTCTAACTCCCAACCTACGTGTGCTAATTACATCCGATATGTCCCCATGTCTTATTTGTCACGAGGAAGCTACTGCTGACATCCATAGAGTGGTTCGGGGGCTATTTTATATTTTTGCCCCCTGAACGGCATTTTTCGACTGAGTTTAAGGCGTTCTTGACCCTAACTCCCAACCTACGTGTGTTAATTACATCTCGTCCATCCCCACAGATCCTATTTGTCGCGAGGATGCTTCCTATGACATCCACAGAGTGGTTTGGGGGCTATTTTGCATTTTTGCCCCTGGAACACCTTTTTTCAACTAAGTTTATTTGTCAACGTTCTTGCATTTTCATGCCGTCAATTGTAAAATTTGAGAAGGTTGTTACCACGCCTACCACCGCATCCATGTCCTAACATCCTAATAAAGGTAACAAAATAAATTAGCACATTTACAAATGTGTCAAAGCTAACTCACTCGCGTCCTAATACGATGGACAACAGTAATTCACTCCACGTAAGCACTATTCACATAAACACATATGAATTTCATTTCCAGATAATGACCGTCTCGCAGTGTTGCCAGAGTTTCAATTAGAAACAGCAGTGATCAAGTGTTCTTCTAACTGGACTTTTAGGAACCCGTGGACTCAATCAACATCCTAGAAATTTAATCTCATACCCATATAATCACATAAGTATGTTATCATATAAGCACATATCGTCCGTACTTAAGTCCAGTTATTGTGGTACTAACCACTCCCCATGTCCCCAAGGTATTCAAACCTGGTACGCTTTGATACCAAGTTGTAACGCCTCCAAAATAATACTATAAATCCAACTCATAAGAGAAGTGATAACTAAAACGATATGCTTTCATTCATCAGAGTTCGTATTACAAAAGATAACACATGCAATATACATTCATAAATATACATCCTGAATCTATAGCATGTAATACCAGTTAATGATCAACAAAATAAATGCCCTACGGGCTTACATCTTTCCAAGTCATTGCTTGGTTACAACAAAAGAGAGTCATAAGTTCTGTACATATAAAGCCCTAGGCTTGAACGAATATTAAATACAAAATAACCTAAAAAGAGCCTTTGGCTCCAAGGTCCTCCCAAGCTACGTCCTTGGAGGAGGCATGTCACCGGCACTTGAAAATGGTTTCCCAAAGTAGGGTGAGCCAAAGTCCAGTAGAAACAATCTAACACAGTATATAAGAATTAACAAGATATAAGTATGATGTACATGTTCATTATCCAATGACAAAATCTTTTTTCCAAAGCCATGCTATACCAAACTTGCTTCTCAATTCGTTCATTTTGGTTCATTAGATACATCCACTTCTTTTATTCCACCAAATAGAGGACACACCTCACGGGTTTCCAACAGATAAATCATCATACAATGCATTCACTTTTATTTGCCATTTTATGGAAATTTCGTCCGCGGGAATTGGCACCCATGTATACAATGGTTTTCGAGACTTTCACCCTAGACACACAGTCCAACTTAGTTCAATGGAGTCCATGCCCTTTCTTCTCCTCAAAACATGGAGTACATCCCCTTTCTCCTCCGAAATATCATACATATACAATGTATATCATTCATAATCATATTCAATGATAATGGTTAAAGGATTAGTTTCAATTTGCCTAGTCCATATGTAATGTCTACAACAATCATGACTATCCTCCACCGATAGCCCAAAGCAGTTATCTCTAAACAGATGTGCAATCTCTATAACAGATAAATCATTAAATTTCCATAGGTGAGTGATTAAACAAATCAAACAACACCATTCATGTACACAACCTCTCAATTTCACATCCTCCATACTAATTTCATTATTTATACACAATAATTATTCAAGACATTTTAGGCAAAACTCCTCATTTTCAAAATATTAACCCCAAAGGCCAAAATCAACTATTTTGACATAAAATAACCTCATATCCAAACCCCATAATCATTTATATAACACCCACATAGAAACTCCTCTTTTCAAACTTGAACCCAAACCTTAGGTTTGCTCAAAACATCCCCAAATTCCACCATTTCCATACAACAACCTATAATCAAGTTAAAACCCATATTAAAGTATAGAGAGTCCCTACCTCAAGTTTAAAAGACCAATGGAGCAAGCACGAAACTCCAACAACACCGAAGCCAAATTTCAATTGGATCAAAGTGAAGCTCCCAAGATGCTCTACCCTTTTTCCAAAGACACTAGGGCGGAGAGATCAACGGATCTAGGAGAAAATGTAGAGAGAGAGAGAGAGAGAGAGAGAGTATTTTAGAGGGAGAGAGTCTCACTTTAGGGTTTTTGGAAAAAAAGATCTGAAAAAGTGATGTAAAAAGTCATTTTCACGATCTGATATACGCACAGTCCGCTCGAGTACAAGAGTTGATGCTCGAGCATTAGATACAAAAAGTTGTTCCACTCAAGCGCAAGAAGTCCCGCTCAAGCGTAGAATACACACCTCCAGTACTTTTACAAACAACAGACAAACCGCTCGAGCGCAAGAAAGGCCGCTCGAGCGATCACCCGCTCCAACGTAGGAAACGCCTCTCAAGCATGGAAAACACCCCTCCAATACTTTTTTAGACGTGCAAAGTACTGAGAGTTTGCAAATCCCGCTCTAGTGGAGGACCAAAATTCTGGGCAACACAAGGTTTGAAAACTAAGCAACCAACTTGTTCCAAACATATTCAACACGTCCAAATAACCAAATTTAAGTAGGAATAAAGAGCAAAAGACAATGAACAACATTCAAAAATCATAAACCCAAGTCCGGACTACCACAAGTGTAGGGTCAAAACTGGGATTGCTATATTAGACACGTTACAATACGCAATTTAGAGAAAAAAAAAAAAGAAAAAAAAAAAGTGATACTTGATTTGTATTCCGATTTAACAACTCAGATTGCAAGTCAAACTGTTCAATACAAATAATTATATGACTTCTTGTTACTATAGTTGTTCTAAACTAACCTTCTTACCTTTCATTTCGCATTTCTAAATCTAAATAAATTACCTTCTCTGCTATGAACATTGTAGACACCCCATTTTTGACCGTCCTTAAGACTTGGACGTCATCGTTTGAACACTCGATGATCATCCCTGTTCGTGTTCGTCTTGGTCTTGAGTTCTCGGAGGTTTCGGCTACGCGCCTTGCCTCAAGACCTCTCGACTTGTTTGTTTTGTGTTTGGTTTTGCATCAAACACTTGTTGTTTTGCTTCTGAGGGTGGGAAATAGCTTGTAGGCCATCCCCACACCTCACCAGCTATGGCTTGAGGCCACTGGCCTTGTTTCCTTGCCACCGGCCACTGGTGATGGCTGGTCGGCACCATTGATGGTCAGTCGGCACATTTTATGGTCGGTCGGCCAACTTTGTTGGCCGATTAGCCACTTTTTCTGGCCGAGACCTTTTCTTGAGAGGGTTTGAACCTTTTGAACCCCCTGTTTTAGCTTCTTGAGGAAACTTGAACCTTTTGAACCCCTGATTTTTAGCTTCTTAAGGAAGCTTGAACCTTTTGAACCCTTGGTTTTTAGCTTCTTGAGGAAGCTTGAACCTTTTGAACCCTTGGTTTAGCTTCTCCAAGAAGCTTGAATCCTTTGCTCTAGCTTCTCTAAGAAGCTTGAACCCTTGTCTAGCTTCTCCAAGAAGCTTGGCCCTTTTGCTCCTAGCTTCTCCGAGAAGCATGACCCCTTTGCCTAGCTTCTCCAAGAAGCTTGGCCCCTTTGCTCTAAGCTTCTAAGAGAAGCTTCGACCCTTGTTCCTCTATAAAAGAAGAGCTCTTCTTCCATTGCAAGGGTTCCAACAATTGGTCTAAGGCATACAAGAGTTGTATCTCTCTCTATCTCTACATCCAAGCTCCATAAGTGTTGGTTCTTGACCCCTTTACACACCACCTCACAACCACACACTTCCTCCATCACTCTAAGGTTCTTGGAGCTGGTTTTCAGAGGTTGAAGGCCTACATTTTTGGTCCATAAGCTGCTGGAGCTTCTTGGCTACAAGGGTAACACTTCTTACCCTCTTTATTCCCCATTTTTGCACACACTTTTTGCCTATCTTGCATGCTGTTTTGGGCTTTGTCATAAACTAAAAAAAAGTCTTATTTTGAGCTCCTTTTGAAGTTTGTTTAAGATCACTTTTGTGTTTGGGGTCGTTTACCCCCCTCTTAGGCCTTGTTTGGCCCCATTTTGTGCTATTTTTGGTGAGCTCTGGGACCACCTTGTTTGGGCCTCCTCACCACTGAAATCTTGAGGGATTTCAGTGGTGAGGATGGTGGTTTAAGGTCCTAATAAGGAGAGGGCCATCCCCTCTCCTTGTTGTCTTCAAACAGTGCCATTTTAGCCTCATGTGTGAGCACCATTTTTAAGTTCATGTTGGCCATGTATTAAGTGTTATTTGTGCTTATTTTGCCATGATATAGCACCGTTTTTAATTGGTTTAGACACACCATGCTTGCTTTGCATACTTGTCTTGTAATGCCATGATTTGCCTTAACATGCTTTATGCTTTGAGCCTTGTTTCTAGCATGTTTTTGGCTTAGCTTTGTGAAGCTTTTATGCTTGTTTTGATGTGCTTGAGGACTGTTTTTGATTATTTGGATCATCCATGCTTTGCTTTGTATAGCTACCATATAATCCCCCTTGCAGGCCTTAAGTATCGGACCCTCTAGCATGCTATCCTTGCATCATTTCAGTGGTTTAGAACCACTTGTCATGTCATTTCAGTCCTTGTGGTATGCTTGTATGCTTGCATTTGATGCCCCTTTAATGTGTTAAAAGGTTGGTGTTTCATGCTCCATGTTTATGCTATTGTGTATGCCTCTAGGATTAGATCATTTAGATGCCATCAAAGTGGTTTTTGGGGCTTACTTGTGCATGATTTAGGACTATTTTGATTCACTTTGGTCATTTGCTTCATGTGTCATATGACCATAGTTTAAGTCCTTGGGCTTGGTTGCATGCCTTGCTTGCATTGGTAGGTTGATTTGGCATCATCTTCTACATGTTTTCAAAGCTTATCGTGTATGCTATTTGTCCATGTTAAGTGTGTTTAAAAGCTGCCTTTTTATGCTCAAGTATTGGACCATGTGTGCATGAATGTTTGTGTGTACATTAACCTTGCATGTTGTCACATACTTGGCCCATAAACATCTCGTTATCATGCTCAAGTGGTAGTGCATTTGGCATGCACTCTTGTGGCTTTAGGTTTCTTAACATGTTGTTACATGTTTGCCCCATGTGTTGTTGCATGCTTGTCATTAGCATAGTTGTTCCATGCCTTGCATGCTTGTTTGCTTAGATTGTGTGCCTAGTACATATTGCATGCTTGCATACTTGCCTCCATGCTCATGTTGCATACTTAGCTCACATGCTTAGGTTGCATTTGGCATGCATGCCTTGCCTCTTGATTAACCATGATTGAGGTTGGGCCTCTTGTTTGTTTGTATGCATTTCATTCCATATTGAGTTGCACACTTGGCTCCTCGGGCCACCATGCATTGAAATGCGTGATTGGTGGTCCGAGAGTCAAGAACCATACTCCTTGAGTCTTAAACATGATAGGGAGGGTGGTGGTGCAAACATTGCTTTGAAAATGCTTTGACATGCCTTGTCTGTCCTCTGCTGCTGTCAAAACAGGTTTCTGCAGGAAGTTATGGCCGATCGGCCATCTATAGTGCCGATCGACCAAACATCCGTAGCCGATGGCACAATTTTTGGTCGATGGATGGCCGGTGGTGTTTCCTCTTGGCCGGTGGTCTCCCACAACCCCTCAGGGAGTATTTCAGAAGCAACTTTGAGACTTGTGCAGTCCTCAGAGGTGCAGAGCAGTGTAAACAGAGGCAGCTTGTGCATGGCATTGGATTTCCAGGTGAAGTCAATCCGAGCATGCGTGCATCCCTCTTCCCGAGCCCTTTTACCGCTTTACTTAGCTTAATTGATTTGTTAATTAATTAGGTGGTCTGTAAATTATTTAATTAGCTTGTAGGTTAATTAAATTGTATTATTCTTTTGGTCCCTCCGAGCGAGGGCGAATTTGTAATAAGTGTGGGTGCGTGTGTGCATGTCTTCCAACCCCCACTTCTTTCTCCCTTTTACTTACTTGCTTTTGATGGTTAGTATTAGGACATATTTCAATTAGCATCCTTATGCTATGCATGCGTGCATCCATTCATTTGTATTGCATGCACCGGGCTCGGCGTATCATACTAATTGCATAGTATTTCAAATCTAACTTGAATACATGTTACCTGTGCATTTCATATGCCATTCTTAGATTAGCCGGGCCTATCTTAGTTGCATTTTTCATGTGTTGCATTAGCCATCTTAACATGAACTAGGATCATGCATTGATTACTAACTAGTTTCTGTTTTGGCTCGGAGTACTCAGTAAGTGTTTATGCTTTAGCATCCTTGCATGTGTGTCAGTGACTGCCATAATAGCATGTTTACCATGAGGCTAACTGCTTAGTTGATATACTGCCTGAATGCCTGTGGGTGAAGGTTGGATTGTTTGAATTGGAATAATTCATTGAAATCCGTATTTTAGCCTACTTGCGAGTAGCAAAACTCAAACCATTTTCCAAACAAACGGATATGCAATGCTTTGTTCCAAATTAGGCGATCTAGTCTATACTTGTTTTGCTGCGCGCATCACATAGTAATTCTAGGCCAATTAACTGGAATAAGAATGCATGTGTTTTCAAAAACTAGATATCATGGTTAGTAGAGGCCGATCTTTGATCAGGCGAGCGGGGGTGCTCATAGCTGACCTTCCCCAATCGTACCCAAGTTCCTGAGCCGAGGCAACTTTGGTGATGACGGACACATGGCCTTAGGCACGAGTCAGGGTTTCCTAAATTCCCCAAAACAAAATATTTAGGTGGCGACTCTGTATCTGGCAAAGCAGTCCATGTTTGGCACTTCTTTCAAAAAATCTGTTTTCAAAAACGATTTGCCGGATTTGGACTCTTTGGTGATTTATCAATCTCACATTGCACATTGTGAGATCAGATTAAGAACCGACACAAATCGAGTCCGAACTGTAGTGAGGCCCCCACCAGGGTGCGTCTACAGTTTCTGGTGACTCTGTTGGGGAAATTAGAGAACTTGACTCGAACTCGTGATATCTTGTTTTGACTACACTTATGTGTTTCTTTGCATTACATGTGCATTGGTGCGCCTAGGACACCGTGTTGGCCATCTGCTATTCCTGAGTGGTTTGCCGGAGGCTTGACTTTGTCAAAGCATGCCATAAGGCTGACCGGTTGCGGGCTCTGCCAGTATGGGAACACAAACCTCGGCTTTACCGGGGCACCCTTTTCGACCATTCGACCTAGTGCATATTCGGAATCCGTAGTGACCATTCCAAGCTAGGACAGGTTGCTTACCCGATAGGTTGTTTGAAACCGCTGCGTGCGTAGTGAAACCCTAGCTCCTTACAAAATAGGACAGGGAAACCCTACCCCAACATATGGGTGTTTTGGCTCTCACTTGCTTGTTATGTGCTTTTAGAGTGCGTCTCTACAGGAATGCATGTATCAGTTTACAAGTCTGGGTATCAGGCCTGAGGGCATCAGTATTTGGGGAATCAGTTTTACCTAAGGGTAGTAGTTTACAGGCAGAATTTTGGGGCAGAATTCAGTAGAGGGCACAGTCATCCTGTTATGCTCATATCTGTTTTGGCGAAATTGGGCTGAGATGCTGCATGTTTTCTCTTTTGCTAGGGTAGTCCTGGAATCATAGCTTCAGAAGGCTCCACTATCCCCCGGGTACATCGGATTTGTGCTGATAGACTTTGTCAGGTCAGAGACTCAGTTCAAGGGTAATCAGGGCCAAAAAAGGCTAGTCAGGCACAGACCACCAGTACAACAGCGATCAGATCAGTGATCTTTGAGCAGCCGGGTTGAGATTTCCGAGCCTACTGCAGGCACAGATATACCGGTTGCTTAGTTAGATCAGGACAATATGTCGGGTCTGGAAGAGATGGTGCGCCAACTCCAAGATAGTATGAAAGCCATTCAGCAAGACGCTGTCCGTCAAGTAGAATTCGCCAAGCAATAGGCCGTGGTCATAGCCCAACAGGCAGAGACAATTGCCAGGTTAGAGCATCAAACTGGAGTATCTACTTCACACCAGGCTCCTCCCTCACCAAGAGTTCCCATACTCGGGGAGGTAACCCACGTCCAGAATGATACGGACATTCCAGTTGGGCCACCTCCGCCCCCAATTCTACCCCAACTATCCAAGGCACCTACGCCTATCAATCAACTGGACTCTCCCTTTGAGTTCGAGGTGGACCCCACAGCACTGAAGTTGAGCAAGCTTGAGAAGTTGTTCAAGAAATCCCAAGGGGTAAAGTCCATCCCAGACATTGAGGACGGGTATACCGACGCGGCTGTGACGCTGCCGAACCGATTCAAGATGCCACAGATCAACCGCTTCGACGGATCCGGGGATCCCATGGTGCATCTTCGGTTGTTCTCAGATATACTAAGGCCAATGGGCCTCACCAGACTACAGAAACTTTCATTATTTGGCCGGACTTTGTCAGGGGTGGCGGCCATCTGGTACGCAAAATTGGAAGATGATGTCAAGAGGAATTGGGATGAGATGGCCGAGGCCTTCGTTGTACAATACTCGTATAATACGCAAATCGAGATTACGACCCGTGATCTTGAGACGACAAGGCAGGAGCCTAAGGAGAGCTTTTCTGACTTTGTGACCTGGTAGAGGGCTAAGGCCTCAATGATGACCATTAGGCCAACTGACAAAGATCAGATTCGAATGGTTGTGCGTAACCTCCAACCCAAGCTCATGCAGAAGATGATCGTTCTCCCTTTCCCCACCTTTTCAATTTGTATGAGATGGGAGTACAGATCGAGGATGCTTTGAAACAAGGCCTGATTGACAATGACAGAGAGCAGCCCAGGAGGGCGTTTTCCCGCGGTTCGAATGCGACCACCAGTGGTGATGCAGCTGCAAGGTCTTCTGAAGTTGGAATGGTTACCACCAAAACAGCCACCCCCTTTGTTGGTACATCCAATCCAAACCCCCAAACCTCAGACTATCTACCCCGGGGCAAGAGGATTTTCACCTCGCTTTATATGCCTTTGTCTAAAGCCCTGGGGGTCCTACTCAGGAAAGGACATCTGAAATCATTAGAACAACGGCCTCTACCCGATCCTCTCCCTCCAAAGCATGACCCGACTAAGTACTGTTCTTTTCATCAACAAACCGGTCATGACACCGACAGTTGCATCCGTCTCCGTCACGAGATACAAAATTTGATTGACAACGGGGTCATCCCCGCACCAGGTCCTGTAAAGTCTATCGACGCTTGATCAGTGAACTTGTGGGGGATAATGTGACTATGTGATCGGGGGATGAACCACCTGCGGGCGGCATTTAGTTTGTTTCAGATGTGGTGTATGGCACGCACTGTTTTGAGCATTTGTGAATGCTGGGTTTTGTACGTTCTGTCTTGGGTATTGAGTCAGTTCTGTTGTTTTGTTTTGAGTCTGTCTCTTTGTTTTGAGTCAGTCTTTTCATATTGAGTCAGTCGGGTCTGTCTTGTTGTATCGAGTTAGTCCTATTTTCTTAAGAGTCGGGTGATTTCGGGGATGTTACCTCAAACATCACTTGCTTGTTTTGTGTTTGTCTTTTCGTTTTCTTTTGAGTCTATTTCTGCTTTGGAGCCAGTAATGTCAACAGATTTGAATGAACAGCAGTGGTTTTTCATGCTTTTGTGTTTGCTTCTGCCATGTGCCAGTTGTGCCAGAAATTCTAAATAAGATGGCAGTATTTGACTAGAAGCTGTGTCTTTTCTGTGCCTTGAATTCATTGCATCAACCTAAGTTTTCCAAAACCTTTTTTTCGAAACATTGTGATAAAAAACGAAGAGGAAGGAATTCCTCGGGTTTTGCAAAATTTGATCAATTGAGAGAAAGACAGACATGCTAAGCCCTTAATGATCGAGATCATGCTTGTTAATGTGAGTACTGATGCTAAGCCCTTAATGATCCAGATTGGTTCTACATTGTCTTCAGCGCGAGCGATTTGTCGCTTTCTTAAAAGATTTCAAAAACTATTTTGCGCGATCTTGCGAAGACCTGTGTGGAATCACTCCCCTCATTGTCAAACCTTGGACTTAAATTCAAAATGTTCAATGGTCAACTACAACATGAGGCCTGTGTGGCCAGATTCAAAGTAGCCCTCGAACAAGAGGCAAGAAAGTCAGATCAAGAAGATCAGATGTCATCAAAAGAAGCTTGCAAAGCTAGATCAGAAGCACCCCTGGAACTAGGGGCAAAGAATTTCAAATGTGCTCAAAGAGCCGAAGATGGATCATTCCACAAATCAAAGAAGATCGGCAAGAATGCCAAACCCCAGAAGGGAGGAAAGAAGAAGACATTGCTGAAGGACAACTGAGTTCCTATCCACAACACTAGGGGCAAGTTCAGCCCCCATTGGATGGACTCCTACATCATCAGTGAACATCAACCATTCTCCTGGATTCAGATGACTTCAGGATCTCAAAACCATTTGACATGGAAAAAGCTACACTTTTACCCTTGAGAGGCTCGCTGGGCCGAAAACCCGGAAGGGCAACCCAGGCAAAAGTTAGAGCAAGAAAAAGAAGAGCAAGACAAAAAGAAAGAAAAATGCAAAAAATGAAAAAAAGAAAAAAAGAAAAATGAAGAAAATGAAAAGAAAAGATGAAAAAGAAAAAGAAAAAAAGAAATGAAAAGAATCGAAAAGAAAAACAAAGCTCGCAAGGTTGAAAACCCGGAAGGGCGGCCTTGGCAAAAGTTAGAGCGCAAAAGGAAAGGTTAAATACACGAGTGTACCTTAACCCCGAACTACATAAGGCTTGATTCCCATCTTTGGGATACGTAGGCAACTTCATTCTGAAGTCCAGCCGTAAAACACTTCAAATTCGATTGTGTCCATGTGATGGTTTTGGTCATCTTTGTCTTCTCTGTATCCGAGAGTCCGGTTGTGATCGTCACTCTGAAGACTGATTACAATGCGTTGCGGTGCCATTCAAACAAGGGGCAACTTTCTGTTGCCATACAATGTGCTACGGTGCTATTCAGACTAGGGGTAACTTTTAGTTGCCATGCAGTGCCGTTCAAAACAAGGGGCAATTTTCCATTATTATGGATCTGAGATTGTGCATCTCATGACTAAGTTCCGTGCTCGTTGAGCAGTGGCTGTTAGCAAAAACAATTTTTGAGAATTTTTACTGAGGTTGACTGATCTCTCAAAAATTATTCCATCGTTTCCAAAACTAGACCATTTCTTGGACCCAAAAAGGAAACTTTTCAGTGCTCATAACCTAACTTGCATGATTTTCAAATCAAAAATCGAACAAGTATGTTAATCTAACTCTCATATTGGTCAAATTTGTTTTAGTAGAAACCAAAAACAAAAAACGGTCAAAATGATGAAATAGGGGCACAGTTGAGTCAGGTTTTCTGTCCTTTCCCCTTTATCAATGCACTTGCCAGAAAGGGCACCATACCTGCCGGAAAAGGGCACCACTAAAGCTAACCGCAAAAGGGCAGAAAGCTCTCACATCCTCCAAGCAACGAGGTATCAAGCCAAGTGCGAAGCACGAACCGAAATGGGACAAGATATTCCACTCCTTTATCTGGACAGATCTGATCACGTCTAAACTCCCTAGCAGAGCATCGTCAACCGATGTCAGCTGCAGATTTGCTACACACCCAATTGTAGCGCAGCCCCTCTGTGGAAGAAACTCACTATTGTGAACAAGAAGAAGAATCTAGCGGAATGCTAGGGGCAAGACCCTGCAACTTTCTGTTTATCCATCAACCACTCAGGGGAGGGATTAAAAAATGAGAGATTAAAGAATAGAGAGATGTGCGCTGAGAGAAAAAGTGAGGAAAAGGGCTTTTTCAGAAAAATAGAGATTGAGTGCCAGAGTGATGTGAGAATCACAAATGAGAGAGGGTGGGAAACAATACCCGGAGAAACTGGCTCCTTGTGTACTAAGAGGTCTCTCATCTTTGTAACGCGTCTATGTGTCGTGTCTTTTGTTTTGTCTCAATTCTTGCTTTGAGTCGTTTCGAGTGTTACTCGATGTGTTTAGGTTGTTTACCTTTGTTTTTCCTTTGTTGAGTCGTTTTGGCTGTGGCCAGTCGTCGGCTCAATACCCGGTTAAGAACTCATTTCTCAATTTCAAAAAAAATCATCTTGTGCTCAGAGTGCTGTGCTATTCTCCACATTTGTGCAAAACAGTATTTGTTCTTTCATAAAACTGCAGGGTCCACCCCCGATAAGTGTGAATAGTAAAACAAGGACCTATCTGAAGCTATGTGGGTTCCAGACTGCAAAGCAAAAGAAAAGAAGGAAAACTTGGAGCATCTTAGTGTGTTTCAGCTTCGGCAAATTCCGAGACTGCATTCCAGGTGCACCTTCTCAGGCCTCACCATTTCTCTGGAGTATGAGTGTATCTCAACCCCAAGCTTAAACCTGCTTCAAGTCAGAATCGCAATTAAAGCAACTACAGATGTT
Source organism: Camellia japonica (assembly GCA_030407325.1). Lineage (NCBI taxonomy): Eukaryota > Viridiplantae > Streptophyta > Magnoliopsida > Ericales > Theaceae > Camellia > Camellia japonica. The sequence continues at coordinate 125,648,881 of JAPPVO010000017.1, read as the reverse complement.
ATCTCTCGCAAATATAGACAGGGTGTCCCCTTTTGAGCTGAGCGTGTTGCCAAGTCCTCTGAGAGGTAAATCGGAGGCACCAGAGTACATGATTAATGCCCCCATACTTGCATAGAAAATGCATTTTATCGCACTTCTCTTGCGCACCTTACCTGCACTTGTTAGTGCATTGCATCGCGCTATCTTGCGCACCTTACCTGTACTTGTTAGTGCATTGCATCGCACTGTTTTGTGCATTTAATCTACATCGCACTGCCTTGTGCACCTGTATTGCATTGTTATGCACCTCTTCACTTGCATGGTCACGCACATTCCACTTGCATTGTTATACATGCCCCTTTCCGCCTTTCTGAAACACCGGGATACGTCCCTATGTTTCTATACCTTTCTGAAACACCGGGATACGTCCCCATGTTTCTCTCTCGTCCCCAAACCCTGGGATACGTCCCTAAACCCTGGGATACGTCCCTAAACACTGGGATACGTCCCTAAACACCGGGATACGTCCCCAAACCTTGGGATACGTCCCTAGACATGGGGATACGTCCCTAGACATGGGGATACGTCCCTAAGCACCGGGATACGTCCCTATGCTTCTCCCCTTTGGTTAAGAGCATTTGGAATACGTTCCAATGCTTATACCTTCTCGAAACACCGGGATACGTCCCTACTTTTCTCTTTCTCATTCTGGAACACCGAGATACGTCCCTATGTTTCTCCTTCATTCCGAAACACCGGGATACGTCCCTATGTTTCTTCTCCCTTTCTGAAACACCGGGATATGTCCCTATGTTTCTCTCTCTTTCCGAAACACCAGGATACGTCCCTATGTTTCTCCTTCTTTCCGAAACACCGGGATACGTCCCTTTGTTTCTCCCTCTTTGGTTAAGAGCATTTGGAATACGTTCCAATTCTTGAACCACTCTGAAACACCGGGATATGTCCTTATGTTTCTCCCTCTTTGGTTAAAAGCATTTGGAATACATTCTAATGCTTATACCTTTCCGAAACACCGGGATACGTCCCTATGTTTCTTGCATGATCATAAGTTATGCTCGGCTTTGTGTATTGTCTTGCATTTTGCCCCTGCCTTCGGGCGCATATCTTTATCTGTAGCTTGTATGCTTTGTCTAAGTCTTCGGCCTTGTCAAAAATGGGTCGTCTCTTGGCTTTGACATTCACTCCCGTGATTTTTATGACTTTCAAGTTCTGTCAAAGAGGGGCAACTGTAGACACCCCATTTTTGACCGTCCTTAAGACTTGGACGTCATCGTTTGAACACTCGATGATCATCCCTGTTCGTGTTCGTCTTGAGTTCTCGGAGGTTTCAGCTACGCGCCTTGCCTCAAGACCTCTCGACTTGTTTGTTTTGTGTTTGGTTTTGCATCAAACACTTGTTGTTTTGCTTCTGAGGGTGGGAAATAGCTTGTAGGCCATCCCTACACCTCACCGGCCATGGCTTGAGGCCACCGGCCTTGTTTCCTTGCCACCGGCCACTGGTGATGGCCGGTCGGCACCATTGATGGTCGGTCGACACATTTTGTGGTCGGTCGGCCAACTTTGTTGGTCGATTAGCCACTTTTTCTGGCCGAGACCTTTTCTTGAGGGGGTTTGAACCTTTTGAACCCCCTGTTTTAGCTTCTTGAGGAAGCTTAAACCTTTTGAATCCTTGGTTTTTAGCTTCTTAAGGAAGCTTGAACCTTTTGAACCCTTGGTTTTTAGCTTCTTGAGGAAGCTTGAACCTTTTGAACCCTTGGTTTAGCTTCTCCAAGAAGCTTGACCCCTTTGCCTAGCTTCTCCAAGAAGCTTGGCCCTTTTGCTCCTATCTTCTCCAAGAAGCTTGACCCCTTTGCCTAGCTTCTCCAAGAAGCTTGGCCCCTTTGCTTCAAGCTTCTAAGAGAAGCTTGGACCCTTGTTCCTATATAAAAGAAGAGCTCCTCTTCCATTGCAAGGGTTCCAACAATTGGTCTAAGGCATACAAGAGTTGTATCTCTCTCTATCTCTACATCCAAGCTCCATAAGTGTTGGTTCTTGACCCCTTTACACACCACCTCACAACCACACACTTCCTTCATCACTCTAAGGTTCTTGGAGCTAGTTTTCAGAGGTTGAAGGCCTACATTTTTGGTCCATAAGCTGCTGGAGCTTCTTGGCTACAAGGGTAACACTTCTTACCCTCTTTATTCCCCATTTTTGCACACTTTTAGCCTATCTTGCATGCTGTTTTGGGCTTTGTCATAAACTAAAAAAAGTCTTATTTTGAGCTCCTTTTGAAGTTTGTTTAAGATCACTTTTGTGTTTGGGGTCGTTTACCCCCCTCTTAGGCCTTGTTTGGCCCCATTTTGTTCTATTTTTGGTGAGCTCTGGGACCACCTTATTTGGGCCTCCTCACCACTGAAATCTTGACGGATTTCAGTGGTGAGGATGGTGGTTTAAGGTCCTAATAAGGAGAGGGCCATCCCCTCTCCTTGTTGTCTTCAAACAGTGCCATTTTAGCCTCATGTGTGAGCACCATTTTTAAGTTCATGTTGGCCATGTATTAAGTGTTATTTGTGCTTATTTTGCCATGATATAGCACCGTTTTTAATTGGTTTAGACACACCATGCTTGCTTTGCATACTTGTCTTGTAATGCCATGATTTGCCTTAACATGCTTTATGCTTTGAGCCTTGTTTCTAGCATGTTTTTGGCTTAGCTTTGTGAAGCTTTTATACTTGTTTTGATGTGCTTGAGGACTGTTTTTGATTATTTGGATCATCCATGCTTTGCTTTGTATAGCTACCATATAATCCCCCTTGTAGGCCTTAAGTATCGGACCCTCTAGCATGCTATCCTTGCATCATTTCAGTGGTTTAGAACCACTTGTCATGTGATTTCAGTCCTTGTGGTATGCTTGTATGCTTGCATTTAATGCCCCTTTAATGTGTTAAAAGGTTGGTGTTTCATGCTCCATGTTTATGCTATTGTGTATGCCTCTAGGATTAGATCATTTAGATGCCATCTAAGTGGTTTTTGGGGCTTACTTGTGCATGATTTAGGACTGTTTTGATTCACTTTGGTCATTTGCTTCATGTGTCATATGACCATAGTTTAAGTCCTTGGGCTTGGTTGCATGCCTTGCTTGCATTGGTAGGTTGATTTGGCATCATCTTCTACATGTTTTCAAAGCTTATCGTGTATGATATTTGTCCATGTTAAGTGTGCTTAAAAGCTGCCTTTTTATGCTCAAGTATTGGACCATGTGTGCATGAATGTTTGTGTGTACATTAACCTTGCATGTTGTCACATACTTGGCCCATAAACATCTCATTATCATGCTCAAGTGGTAGTGCATTTGGCATGCACTCTTGTGGCTTTAGGTTGCTTAACATGTTGTTACATGTTTGCCCCATGTGTTGTTGCATGCTTGTCATTAGCATAGTTGTTCCATGCCTTGCATGCTTGTTTGCTTAGATTGTGTGCCTAGTACATATTGCATGCTTGCATACTTGCCTCCATGCTCATGTTGCATACTTAGCTCACATGCTTAGGTTGCATTTGGCATGCATGCCTTGCCTCTTGATTAACCATGATTGAGGTTGGGCCTCTTGTTTGTTTGTATGCATTTCATTCCATATTGAGTTGCACACTTGGCTCCTCGGGCCACCATGCATTGAAATGCGTGATTGGTGGTCTGAGAGTCAAGAACCATACTCCCTTGAGTCTTAAACATGATAGGGAGGGTGGTGGTGCAAACATTGCTTTGAAAATGCTTTGACATGCCTTGTCTGTCCTCTGCTGCTGTCAAAACAGGTTTCTGCAGGAAGTTATGGCCGATCGGCCATCTATAGTGCCGATCGACCAAACATCCGTAGCCGATGGCACAATTTTTGGTCGATGGATGGCCGGTGGTGTTTCCTCTTGGCCGGTGGTCTCCCACAACCCCTCAGGGAGTATTTCAGAAGCAACTTTGAGACTTGTGCAGTCCTCAGAGGTGCAGAGCAGTGTAAACAGAGGCAGCTTGTGCATGGCATTGGATTTCCGGGCAAAGTCAATCCGAGCATGCGTGCATCCCTCTTCCCAAGCCCTTTTACCGCTTTACTTAGCTTAATTGATTTGTTAATTAATTAGGTGGTCTGTAAATTATTTAATTAGCTTGTAGGTTAATTAAATTGTATTATTCTTTTGGTCCCTCCGAGCGAGGGTGAATTTGTAATAAGTGTGGGTGCGTGTGTGCATATCTTCCAACCTCCACTTCTTTCTCCCTTTTACTTACTTGCTTTTGATGGTTAGTATTAGGACATATTTCAATTAGCATCCTTATGCTATGCATGCGTGCATCCATTCATTTGTATTGCATGCACCGGGCTCGGCGTATCATACTAATTGCATAGTATTTCAAATCTAACTTGAATACATGTTACCTGTGCATTTCATATGCCATTCTTAGATTAGCCGGGCCTATCTTAGTTGCATTTTTCATGTGTTGGATTAGCCATCTTAACATGAACTAGGATCATGCATTGATTACTAACTAGTTTCTATTTTGGCTCGGAGTACTCAGTAAGTGTTTATGCTTTAGCATCCTTGCATGTGTGTGAGTGACTGCCATAATAGCATGTTTACCATGAGGCTAACTGCTTAGTTGATATACTGCCTGAATGCCTGTGGGTGAAGGTTGGATTGTTTGAATTGGAATAATTCATTGAAATCTGTATTTTAGCCTACTTGCGAGTAGCAAAACTCAAACCATTTTCCAAACAAACGGATATGCAATGCTTTGTTCCAAATTAGGGGATCTAGTCTATACTTGTTTTGCTGCGCGCATCACATAGTAATTCTAGGCCAATTAACTGGAATAAGAACGCATGTGTTTTCAAAAACTAGATATCATGGTTAGTACAGACCGATCTTTGATCGGGCGAGCAGGGGTGCTCATAGCTGACCTTCCCCAATCGTACCCAAGTTCCTGAGCCGAGGGAACTTTGGTGATGACGGACACATGGCCTTAGGCACGAGTCAGGGTTTCCTAAATTCCCCAAAACAAAATATTTAGGTGGCGACTCTGTATCTGGCAAAGCAGGCCATGTTTGGCACTTCTTTCAAAAAATCTATTTTCAAAAACGATTTGCCGGATTTGGACTCTTTGGTGATTTATCAATCTCACATTGCACATTGTGAGATCAGATTAAGAACCGACACAAATCGAGTCCGAACTATAGTGAGGCCCCCACCAGGGCGCGTCTACAAACATGAGCAGGAATAGAGTTAGCAACATTAACTCTTTTGTTCAACTTTGAATATAACTTTCTAGGAAATGCAACATGCACATACATGGAGAGAGGTTAGAAGTCATTGCTGGCAAGGCCACTTTGACCTCATTTAGGTAACTACCCACTCTTGACCTCAATTTTTTAAAATAGATAGTGATTGGGCTGAACCACTTAGGGATCACCTTTAAAACTTAAAAAGTCAGCAGTTTTAGGCACATCTCACATGCCAAATCAATCTCTCCATTTCTTGGTTTATGAGACTCAGTCTTCTGTAGTGTTTTTCTACCCTCCCCTCCCCCCCCCCCCCTCCCCAAAAAAAAAAAAAAAAAAAAAAACGAATTTATATTATTCCATTTTGCTTTCTTGTTTGGGTACAACATGCTCTCGACTCTAACAAGGTCTACTTATGCTAAAAGCATAGTCATCTAATGATACATCAAACATGAATTATAAGGTCAAATATTCTTATGCCACTACGAAAGTGCTAGACGTACCTGTGAAATGGTGGATTGAACCAGAAATCCCTTTCGAAGCACCAAAATGCCTTATTCTATATACTCCTGAAACTGCAGAATCCGGAATTGTCCATTCCATAGTTGCATAGCTTTGAGGGCTAAGTTTAGCGAGCCTTGACCATTTGAACTACAATCAAAAGTCCGCTTGACAATGATAAAAGCAGAAGCATAAGAAACAAAACTATTACATCATGAAGCCCACAACGTCATCCAATGCTACTATTAAACCACATGAGGAGTATTATAAGAAATTCTTACATGGAGCAGCAGTCTATTATCTGGTTACCAACATACCATGCTTTAGAATGTAAACTACGTTTGCAAAATTAAAAGAAAGTTAAAAAGATAGCTTACAACACAACTATGTTTATGCTAGCAGTGCTGAAAAAGTTGGCGCAGAATATAGGTACATCAAATTTTGGTTTTGGGAACTGTGGACGTGCCCGAACGTCCCGGCTCCGCGCGCGAAGGCGCGAAATCGTTTTGTTCATTAGCTACTACAGTTCGGACTCAATGTCACGGTTCTGAATCTAATCTCGCAAAGTGCAATGCAAGACCGATAAATCACCAAAGAGTCCAAATCTGGCAAATCGTTTTGGAAAACTGATTTTTATAAAGAAGTGCCAAACATGGACTGCTTTGCCAGATACAGAGTTTCCACCTAAATATTTTATTTTGGGAAATTTAGGAAACCTTGACTCGTGCCGAAGGCCATGTGTCCGTCATCACCAAAGTTGCCTCAGCTCGGGAACTTGGGTACAAGAGGGGAAGGTCATGCAATGAGCACCCCCGCTCGCCCGATCAAAGGATCGGCCTTTACTAACATGATATTTTGTTTTTAAAAACACATGTGTTCTCATTCCGGCTTATTAGGTAGCTTACTACGTGATGCGCACAGCATATAAGTATAGAGTAGATCGCCTAAGTTGGAACAAAACATTTCATGTTTGTTTGTTTGAAAATGGTTTGAAGGTGCTACTCGCAAATAGGCTAAGACATGGATTTGCCACCCTCGAGTGGGCTTAGAAAACATGATTTTGCCACCTCAAGTGGGCTTAAAACTCACATTTCGATGAATTGTTCCAATTCAAGCAATCCAACCTTCACCCACAGGCATTCATGCAATTATATCAGTTAAGCAAATAGCCTCATGGCAAGCATGCTATCATGGCAATCACTTACACGCATGCAAGGATGCTAAAGGGGAAAACACTCACAGTGTACTCCGAGCCAAAACAATAACTAGTTAGAAATCATGCATGATCCTAGTTTATGTTAAGAAATGGCTAATGCCACACATGCAAAATGCAACTAGAAATAGGCTCGGCTATTCTAAGATGTCATGTGAAATGCAACTTGATAATCATGTATTCAAATCGGTATTAAATACAATGCAGTTTGTATGATACGCCGAGCCCGGTGCATGCAAGACAAATAAATGGTGCAAACATGCAAACATAAGGATGCTAATTGAAATATGACCTAGAACTAACCATCGTAAGCGGTTAAGTAAAAGGGAGAAAGACGTGGGGTTGGAAGACATTCACACACTCACGCACACTTATTACAAAATTCGCCCTCTCGACAGAGGGTCCAAATGAGTACGCTAAGCTAGCTACGCCAAGCTAAGAAACTAATCTAATTATCTAATTAGACTAATTATTACATAATCAAATTGAATAACTAGCTAACACTAAGCTAATTATTACAACACGTTAACTAATTAACAATTAGCTAGTTTAGCTACAAATTCAAAAGCTAACTAATCAAGTAAAGCTAATTACAGGTTACAAAGCCTCAGCTCAGTTCAAAGAGTTCGAAGATGCATGCTCGATCACCTCGCTCGGAAATCCGTTGCCATGCCTCATGTTGCCTCTGTTTGCACTGTTTTAGGCTTCTGAAAATTGTGCCAATCTCCAAAACACTTTTGATCCACCTCATGGATATGCTGAGAGGTCATCGGCCAGGAGGTATGGCCATCGGCCAAAGGATAAATCTCATCGACCAATTTTTGAGGCTATCGGCCAAATATTGATAGCTGATCGGCACACTGTATAGCCAATCGACCATATCTTCCTGTAAACTCTCCTTTTTGCTGCAACAGAGCACAAATAGAGGCATGGCAATGTATTTGCAAGAAAATATGTGTGCAACTACACCCCTTATCATGTCTAAGGCTCAAAGGTGTGTAGTGCTCGGCTTTCGAGCCATCAATCACGCATTTCGATGCATGATGGCCAAAGAGGCCAAGTTGCACAAATCAATGGCAAATGAATGCACAAAAACACATAAATTTCTTAACCTCTATCATGCATGATCAAGAGGGTCGGCGATCGAGAATTGAGGCACGTTTCATCACTTCAAGTATGAAACGTCCCTCGTTTCTTGTGTTTGGCTTAACACCCAAACCAAACACAATGCAATGCATGCACAACTTAACAAAGCTAATGGCATGCAAACAATATAATGCAACATGAGCATGCAAGCATCATGCAATGCAACTCAAGCATGCAACAACAATACAATGGAACAAGCATGCAACAACAATGCAATGGCAAGGACCATGTAATGAAACACTTAGTGGACTTAAACCGCATATGGACAGACCTAAGAGGGTCCAAAACAGTGGCCAATTACACCAAAACTAAGGCACCAAAAGGCAAAACATGCATGCACACATATTGGTCCATAAGCTAGGCAACAATGCACAACCCTTAGAGGCACTCAAAGGGTGAAAGAAGTGGGAGCATGGCAAGTCCATATGCTCTGAAATGTCATGGTAAATGATGCCAAATCATATACATGTCACAAATTAAGCATGCTATGGTGCTCGAAGCTTAAGGCTAGTAAAAGGGACTTACACCGAGGCTATACAAAGCAAGCCTCGAGGGGCCAAGAACAACCAAAATAGTCCTAGATCATGCCAAAATGAGTCTAAAACATGCATGGAGCATCACCAAAACAAGCTAGTATGAAGGGCATAAGGCATAATGCATGTAAGACCAATAAGGGTGGTTACACTACACACAATAAAACCAATCATGAGATGGCTTCACCAACAAGAATCAGAGTTATGACACGCCAAAATAACACCAAAAATGCACTGATATGGCAGCCCACAAGCTTAGGCAATAAGGCACGCATAATGACCCATTCTTAAGGCATGAAACACCAACTCTTCAAAGCATTGAAGGAGTAACAAATGCAAGTGTATGACCACACTACATATACTGAAATCACATTTCAAACGATGCCAAATCATAAAAGTAGTCCAAGGAATGCATGCTAGTGGCTTGGAAACTCAAAGCTATCAAGCTGGAATGCACTATGGCTATACAAAGCATGGCATGCATGACCAAAACAACAAATCAGAGCTTAAGCATGGTAAAACAAGGCTAAAAGCTTCTTGGAGTTGAGCCAAAACATGCAAGAATGATGGTCCAAACATATGATGCATGTTATGATAGCATGCAAGATTGCACTACAAGTATGTGAAGCATGCAAGATGCTATCAAACCAACCTAAAACAGAGTTGAGGCATGCTAAATAACACCAAAAACTTGCTGAAATGGAACCAAAACATGCTAGACAAACATGCTACTTTGATGAGCCATCAATACAAGCATACAAGACACAAGGAGAGGGGATGACCCTCTCCTATTTAAGGCCTCAAAACCACCTTTCCAACACTGAAAATCCTTTGGATTTCAGTGGTGAGAAGGCCAAAACAATGCGGTCCCAATAGCTTAAAAGGAAGGCACAAGAACAAGACCAAACAAGGCCTAGGAGGGGGTAGACTACCCCTAACACAAAAGTGATCTTAAACAAACATTACAAGCATGCAAAATTAGAACTTTTTTCAGTAGAAATCCAAGCCTAAATAACCATGCAAATAGGTCCAAAAGCTTAAACCAAAACAAGGGTTTAAAGGGCTAGTTGACTCACCCTTGTAGAACCTCTTCAAGGCTACCACTCCAGTAGCTTTCTTGGATCAAAACCAGTCCAAAAGCACCAAAACAAACCTCAAGAAGCCTCAGCAACAAAAGGATGGTGTTTGAGTGTGTGTTTGTGTGCAATAGTATGATAAAATTACACTTTTGAGCACAAACAAGGGTAAATATAGAGAGTGAAAGAGAATATAGAGGGAGAGTGATATATGACTTCTATCTCCAATTTTTAGAACCCCTAGAAAGGGAGAGGGGTCTCCCTTCTTATAGAAATTCAATTCTCAAGCTTGTTGAATAAGCTTGAGTCTTGATTCAATCCCTCCATACACGTGTATGGAGGATGAAAACTGTGCCCACCAGTTGTCACAGCTGGCATGAAAATATCTGAAAAAGCAGATAGAAAGGTCTCAGCCAGAAAATATGGCCGATTGACCAAAAGGAGTGCCGATCGGCCAAAAAGAGTGCCGATCGGCCACCACTTATGGCCGATGGCAAGAAAACATGGCCGATGGCACAAGGCCTTAGCCGATGGGTTGTAGGGATGGCCAACAAGCTACCCTCTTCCCTCAGAAGCAAAACCACAAGTCCTTGGTCCACAACCAAGCACAAAACGGACAAGTTGAGAGATCTTAAGGCAAGGCACGCAGCCGAGACCTTCGGGAAGTCAAAACGAACACGAGGATGGATGATCATCGAGTGTTCAAACGATGACGTCCAAGTCTTGAGGACGGTCAAAAATGGGGTGTCTACAGGAACACAGCAAAATCCAAAACCTGCATTTAGTTTATGGAAACTGAATCGAGAAAGGGTAAAACAATTAGGTTATTACAATAAATCACAGAATCTCTAGGCAACAATAAAGCATGAGGTCTTAACAGTATCAGCATCTCAAGGATTCTTATCCTGATTTTTTATTGTTGACACTAACTGCTTAACCAAGATCCAAATTGCACCAATTGAGATCATGCAAGTCAAAAAAATGCAGGGTTCTAGTGTTTCTTCCCCACCCACAACCCCATTTTGTATTTATTCCACTTCTTACTCTTGTTTCCTCCTTGTCAAACCATAGTTATCATCCATTATTCTCACAAATCCTGAAGGGATGTTAGATTTATAAAGGAATTTCAATCAAATTGGAAACTTGTGAAAGGTGTAAATGATTCCTTTTTGGCTTAAATCCCCAAAATTGAATGTCCCTACATCAAGCCTAAGGGTAATAAGGACTTATTTAGCCCCAAAATTATTATGCATCACATGGTTTCTAGTTTTTAATATTATTAACCCCAACATTGTATATAATTTTTTTTTTTCTTTTTCCTTTGTTTTGGGCATTCCTCTTTGAAAAATTTTGCCTTACCAAGCAAACCAAAATTTGAATCTTCAAACAAAATAACAGCACCAAATAATCTGGTGAACTCATAGGGAGAAACCCAATCAATAAAATAACCAAAAATCAAAATTTCCTATCTTGACATGAACTAGAGTGAATTGAAGAAATCTTCATTTTGACTATAAAAAAATAAAAATAAAAAAATAAAAAAAAAACCTTAATAAATTACATGTTCCTTCAATCATTTTATAGAAACCCATTTCAATCATTGGTTCATTGATTTCATATAAATCAAAACCCTACACCATAAAAAAGCAAAAAGAGTGAAATGGGGAAATAGAGAAAGGTAGATAGAAAAACAAAGCTAAGAGGGAAAGAGGTAGAGAGAGTAAGAGAAATAGAGAGAGGAAGAGAAAAACCTCAATGTTAAAGCGAAGCAATGCGCTTCAAGGCAAGGCAAGAAGCCGCGAGGCAAGCAACAGCGGTGGCGGTGTGTGACAGTGGAAGATCAACAGTGAATGATGGTGGAAGATCAATGGTGAGCGATGGGGAGTAAAGTGATGGTGAGTCATCCAAGAGAGTGAGAGAGACGGTGGAAGATCGACAATGAATGATGGTGAGCGAAAAGTCTTATTTTTGTTTGGGTGGACTGATAAAAAAATATATGGAAAAAAGTAATAGCATAAATGAATTGGCACCAATTCTAAAAAACTTCCCCCCAAAAAATTTGCTATCATTGCCAACCAAACAAAATTTTAGTCGCCTATTATAGCACTTTTGGCGACTAAAGGTATTTTGGTCACCAAAAATAAATATTCACTGACCAAATTTTTCATCGCCAAAGATAAAAGTAAAATTTATACTTTTTATTTAGTGACTAAATTATTTTAGTAGGCAAAACTTACTTTATAGCAACTAAAAAAATTTTAGTCGCCGAAAATGAATATTTGCCGACCAAAACTTTGGTCGCCAATGTTTATTAGCAAACATTATGCTAGTTTTTTGGCGACTAAATTTATTTTAGTAGGCAAAAATTGGTATATGACGACTTAAAAAAAATTTAGTAGCCTAAAATACGAAGTAATGTCAACTAAAATAATTTTTAGTCGCCCATTGTGGCATATTTAGTGACTAAATTTTTTTTAGTCACCAATAATTAAGATATAGCTACTAAAAAAAATTTAGTAGCTAAAAACTATATTCAACACCGACCAATGTAATTTTTAGTTGCCTATTCTATGACTTTTGGCAACCAAAAAAAGTTTAGTCGCTAAATTTGGTCGCCAAAAGTGTAAATTGTTGTAGTGAAGGAATCCAAGAGTTGGACAAACCACCAAAATTGCTTCTTGGCGAGTAAAATCCACTCAATAAGAAATCCCAAAATTGGACAAGACAACAATTACCTTCTTGGAGAGCAAAATCTGTTCAACAAGGAATTTCAGAGTAGGACAAACCACCAACTACCTTCTTGGTGAGAAAAATCTACTCAACAAGGAATCCCAAAGTTGGACAAACCACCAACTTACTTCTTGACGAGCAAAATCCATTCAGTAAGGAATCTCAAAGTTGGACAAACCACCAACTTGCTTCTTGGAGAGCAAAATCAGCTCGATAAGAAGATAAAATTTTTAACCAAGGGGTAGCGTAATTCATCTTGCCCTCCTAATCCACCAAACATGGACTTTATCTCACTACGGTGGCATATCTGACTAAAATAACAATCTCCATCTAGGTTCCGACATAAAAATTGATGTTTCGTGGATAATAATAAAATCCAGCATGATGCATGATAAAATGCCATGGTTGGAATAATAATTTATAAAATTCATGTTCCGTAAATAACTAAAATCCGATAATAATAATATCTCTATATCCAGATTAATAATTCATAAAATCGATGCTCCGCATTTAATAAAAATACCGAAAGTACATCTTTATAAAGCTGGATATGATTTACTAGTGACGCAAGAATATTCATCCCTGTTTTTAACTTTGGCCCAACATCAAACCGCCTCACACTACAAAAAAATAAGGTTTTCAAAACCAAAATTCAGGGACAAAATTATTTTTTAGAAACCAAATATTTTTGTTGCGAAAAGTGTCGTCATTATATTTTTAGTAACGAAAATTGGACATTAGTGATGAATTATTATCATTTTGGGACCAAATTTTTTGTCTAAAAAAAAATCCATTTTGAGACCAAATTATTTGGTCCTTAAAAGCCTATTTATTAGTGACATTTTCAAAATTGTCACTAAAAGCTTTATTTTTGACTTTTCGGAACGACCTTTTAGCGACTATCCTCACAACGATAGAAATTGGTTTCTAAATGTCTTTTGCAACAAAAATTTCACTTTTAGAAACCAAAAAATTTGACCTCTAAAACTCTTATATGTTGTAGTGTCATGAGATGATGTAGTGACTTGTGGTCCTAATTTGATTATGGTTGACCTCAAGAAAGCCTCAGGGCCTTTGTTCCGCAGAGATACGAGCTCGAAAATGAGTGAACTTCGAGCCGATTGCATCATTAATCAAGTGGCCAACATCAATTTGCATAATTGATGAATACAAATAGAAACAGTAGCAAAGACTCCACCAAGAAGTATATCGTGATAATCAATCATGATTAAACTAATGTAATTGAATTCAAAAGCCGAGTAAATTTAACCTCTAATTGGCAAACAGGGCACACCCAAGCCCATTTTTGATGGGCCGGATTTAACTAAAAGCCCACTGAACTCAAGCAAGACATTGCTGAGTAAATGTAGATAGGCTAAAGAGTGTGCCGATTTAAGGGTACTTAGGCCATGTGTTTGAGCCGAATATGTTGGGTAAGTTGGCATGACCCCATTACATGGACCTAGGTTGTCCTTTTCTAAAAAGTATAGTAGGGAGATAGGTCTAGACATGGTGATGATGAAGGGCTAAGCTATATGAGAAAATATTAGAGATAATGACTTTATAAAAGGGAGACAGGACAGAGGAAAGAGGTATGTTTTAAAAAAAAAACTTTCACTCTAAGAAACTAATACTCATCTTTTGAAAGGAACTAACTTGCTTGTTGAAGTATTCATTCCAACATCACCGACCGAAGTTTTTCTTCTTTGCAGGTAGTAACTCAAGGATTTTACTAGGACTTGTTTGGATTGAAGGAGTATTCAAAAACCACCCTTCACAATTGGCATGGTTTGTTATTGTGTGTGACAATGAGACAAATAAATCTAACACCATCCATTTATACAAGTGCAAATAGATAATGTTAAATGCATTTGTAGAATTATCGCATACAGTAATGAATACTTGATCTACAGGGGGAGACATCTGTTTGTTATGGAGGATGATCTCAACTGGGTACTGGGTCCCATTTACAATTGTATGGTAGCTACTATTGGTGATTATTTCGTAGATATATATAGAAGAGGAGGCGGAGTCAGAGCGTGAAGAGGTGAATCAGACGATTCACGGTCACCGGAATCTGGCCAAAAAAGTTGTTGTGAGACAGATCGAGCCGATACAGACGAAACAGAGATGTGCCGGAGTTCGGAAACTTGCCGGAAAAATGGTTGTAGGAGAGGAAGAGAAGCTTCAGTACGGTGAGGTAGGAGAGATTTGGAATGGGACCCGAGAGGTTGTTTCGCTTGAGATTGAGAACTCAGAGTTCGGTTAGGGAGGTTAAGGTTTGGAATGTACCATGGAGGTCTAGGGCTTCGAGATCGAGTCGCGAGACTTGGTTTTGGTGACACGAGACACCATAGCAAGGATTTGTGGATTCGTTCCATGTGTTGAGCTTATTGAATGGGTCTGAAGCTACTTTGAACGCCATTAATGGTTCTTTGTCTAGGTTTGAAGCTTTGAGAAGAGAGAAATTGAGGAGTATGAGAGAGAGAACAAAATATGGCTTCGCCATTGTTGCTCTGAAACCACACACAGAGAGAGAGAGAGAGAGAGAGAGAGAGAGAGAGTAGGGAGAGTGAAGAGTGCTTTGTATTGAGGGTGATGTATGTAGAGGGACAACGTTGGGAAGGGTTGAAGTGTAATTTAATGAGATTAATTTGGGGTAATATATGGAATTTATAGTATTTCACTTTTTGGAGAACACTGGTAATTTCTTCTTTTACTTGGGATTGATTGAAAGGCGGTTGGACAAAAAAGCATGAAACCTAGGTAAATCTATTTTCGCACATCAATTCTCCTTAGTTTACACATTTAACAAAAAAAATTATTAATATAATTTTATCCTAGAATAAAATACTATAATACCCTCCTCTTTTTTTATCCAAATTTTAATTATAAAACATCACAACTGTGGGGACATATTTTTTTAATAACAACACATGGCCAAGGTGGCACCGAAGTGCCAATCGAGGTGCCACGTGTCCTTGACTTGACGCCGAGGTAATCTCGGCTAGGCCGAGGTTATCTGCAGAGAAACTGGAATCCGAGATGAACAGATAAGTTACAAGAGTCCTAGAATAAGGGAGGACTTCAGCCTGGGTAAGGATAAAGCTCTTATGGAGTTTATCTTTATCTAATTAGAGAGTCCCGGATAGGCATTGAGCCAGAGTCCATTGAAGCTAGGCTTCTACAAGGATCAGGTCAGTGTTGCTTATAAAAGTAAGGCACCCTCGTGGGTTTAAGGTACGCTTTTTGTGTTCTGAATAGTGAGTTAAGCACTTTTGCTGTCTTTGAGAGATAACTAACTTGATCGTCGGAGTGCCCCCGAGAGGATGAACCACCGCCGGAGTCTTTTCTTTCTGTGACAGGTTGTTTGGGTGTAATCTATTCTGCCAGTGTTCTCCAGCCTAGTACCTGTTTGGCAGTGTGGTCAGAAAATAGCACACACAATTTGGCGCCGTCTGTAGGAAAGAAAGGAGAATAGATGGCCAACGACGGACAGAAAGAAAAGGTTAGGGACGACATCCCTACTGGAAATGGAAAACACATTGACCTTAACGTGGAGGAGTATAACTACAACAAGGAAACTCGGGGTCAGAACCTCGGAGAGAAAGACGTCAGCTAGGAGGGAGACATACCAAAGAAGACAGACCAAGGCGAGTATTATAACGAGGACGACCTCCAGGTATGGAATGATAGATGCCTGCGGAGGGACGGAGAGATGAAGGGAATGGCAAATAAATTGGCAGACCTACAATCGGTCGTCAATTTCATAATGCAGAACAACATCATGCAGCCACCGTTTCCATTACAAGATACGCCGATTGCAGCGGCCAAGAACAATACCCAGAAAGGGCAAAAAACAGTCCCTACAGTCTCCCAACACACCAGGACTAAGGAACACTCTCACCGACCTTCAAGGGAGGTCGGGCGAGGAGAGTCAATGAAGGGAGATTCTCGAAGGATGCATCGTACCAAAGAAGTTGACCCCAAAGAACATCGGCATGTTCAAGGGAAAGAACTGTGTTTCGACGCAACTAATGGAGAAAGGTCCAAAAGGACTCATAACGATACTGGGAATAGCGCACCGAAAAGGCTGAAATCCGTTGATAGCTGAGCTCCTGGGCGAACCAAGGAGGACTTGAGGGATTACCTCCAGAGGAAGCGACAAGATGCCGAGGTAACCTCACTGGTCAAGCCAAGAACGCCATTCTCAATTGAATTGGACAAGTTTGAGGCCCCGAAAAGGTTCCACGTGCCGAGATTCCAGATATATGACAGTAAGTCTGACCCTAGCTTCTACGTCAACTTGTACCTGAACTCAATGACACTATACACCAGGAACGAGCCGTTGCTCTGCAAAGTGTTCCCCCCATCCTTTGGGGAAATTGCGTCAAACTGGTTTCACAAGTTGCCAAAATGAACTGTGAAAAGCTGGGAAGGCCTGGCCGAGATGTTTGTGGCTAGGTTTATGACAAACAAACTGCAGCCATTAAGGGTGGACTCCCTGATGGCACTAAGAATTTGCGAGGATGAAAGCCTTAGGGCCTATACCAAAAGGTACTATGAGGTGTTCAACCGAATACCAGGATGCAACCAAGAGGTGGCAGTCGTGTCTTTTAAGAACGGCCTGAAAGATGATTGTCTGCTTCGAAAATCACTGGCAAAGACATTGCCAAAAAGTATGGAGGAACTTATGGCCTGGATAGAAAAGTATGCCAGGGCCGAGGAGGACACGCCGGGGACAAAGGCGTCAAAGCAAGAAAAGAAAAACGGCTCGCCAAAGCGAGGCCAAGGTAATAGTGGGTACAATAAACAAGAGATAGGACTGAGGGCTACACAGGCAGTCACAACCGTGTTCCGAATTCCGGTGTACAAAGTCTTGGAAAGAATTAGGAATCAGTCTTATTACAGAGCACCAGAGAAGCTTCCTGGTGAATTTATGGGAAAAAGTCTCGGGAAACATTGTGCCTACCATAACGAAGATGGGCATCTGACTCAAGGGTGCAGAGCCCTAAAAGCACATCTGGAAGACCTGGTAAGACAAGGTCATTTAAGGGACCTGGTAGACGAGGCTAGAATAAGAGAGGAGCAAACGAGACTGCCTCAGGCACCGACAACACCACCTCTACCAGCACAGCAACTGCAAGAAGGCGAACCTCGAGTGATCAATGTGATTCACTTGAAGGTAAATGAAAACAAGATACATGGGGAAACTCAAAAGGTAAAACACTTGCAACATGTGTACCAAGTCTGGCAAAAGAGACCTAGGGCAGACGGGTGCCAGGGACCAGTGGTGTCCTTTACTGAAAATGACCTAGAGATGGTGCAGCATCCACACAACGATGCCTTAGTAATATCCCTCCAGATTGGAGAGTGCCAGGTGAAGCGAATTCTAATCGATCAGGGCAGCTCTTGTGACATCATGTATGTCAGGTGTTACAAGGAGCTTGGTCTTCACCAAGATGATCTGGAGCAATCTAATGGTCTAATGGTCGGGTTCAATGGAACGCCGATGTGGCCCCTGGGAGTAGTGAGTTTGGAGGTGCAAGCTGGCACCAAGAAAGTAAAAACTGAGTTCACAATAATTGACACTCCCTCCCTTTATAATGCTATCCTGGGAAGGCCATGGCTGCATGCAATGGGGGCTGTTCCCTCAACATTGACCAATTGTTGCGATTCCCAACAGAGCAAGGAATTAAGGAGGTCAGAGGGGATCAAGTACAGGCAAAGAATTGTTCCATGGCAGCGATGAAATCCACCTGCAACATTCGAGAAGCAAAAGCAGCAGAGATTGAAGATGGGGACATGGAAGTCATTGAGGACGTCGGCAAGGAACCAATTGAGAAAAGTGAGGAAGCCCTAAAGAAGATCTTAGTCCAGCAAGGGGATAAAGAGCGCTTCTTCCTCCTCGGCTCAGGCTTGGTCGAGGAAGAGGAAAGGAAATTAGAAACATTCTTGAGAGCAAACCTTGAGGTGTTTGCTTGGACACCATACGAGATGCCTAGCATTGACCCCGAGGTCACTTGCCATAAACTGAATGTGGACAGGTTGGCTAAACTTGTTATCCAGCAAGCAAAGAGGCCGACGTTGATGCACGTTGAGGCAGTAGAAGAGGAAGTTGATAAGCTTCTGGAGGCCAGAGCCATTCGAGAGGTAAATTACTCGACATGGTTATCAAACACTGTGGTTGTGAAGAAAAAGAATGAGAAGTAGAGGGTCTGCATGGACTTCACTAGCCTGAACAAGGCTTGTCCCAAAGACAGTTTCCTACTACCCAAGATTGACCAATTGGTGGATGTCACTTCAGGGCATGGAAAGATGAGCTTCCTAGACGCTTACAGAGGGTATCATCAGATAGCCATGTACCCCCCAAATGAGGAGAAGACCATATTTATCACCCCGAAAGGGTTGTATTGCTACAGAACGATGCCTTTTGGGTTGAAAAATGCAGGAGCAACCTACCAGAGATTGGTAACTAAGATGTTCAGACATCTGATAGGCAAAACAGTAAAGGTATACATTGATGACATGGTCGTGAAGACCAAGGAACCTGAAGATCATCTGGCCGACCTGAAGACAGTCTTTAACATCCTAAGGACATTGAGGCAAGCCCGAATCAAATCAAGGCCATTCTGCAGTTAGAGAGCCTAACGTCGGCAAAATAAGTCCAGATGCTGACTGAAAGAGCTGCAGCCCTAAACAGATTCATAAACAGAAGTTCTGATAAATGTAAACCTTTCTTCAGTCTAGTAAAGAAAGCCACAGATTTCTTATGGACAGAGAAGTGCCGAGTCGCCTTGGCCGACTTGAAGAAATACTTGACTACAACTCTAGTTCTCTCAAATCCAATACCTGGAGAGGAGCTATTCTTATACTTGGCAGTTTCAGAACATGCAGTGAGTACAACAGTAATCAGAGAAGAAAAGAGAGAGCAAAGGGCAATCTACTACGTGAGTAAAACCCTAGTAGATGCAGAGACCAAATACCTGCCCTTGGAGAAGTTGACACTGGCTTTAGTAATGGCCTCCAAGAAGCTAAATCACTACTTTCAAGCCCACAAGATTGTGGTGTTAACTGAGCATCCTTTGAAGTCCCTGTTGTAACATGGAGATCTAACAGGTATGATAGCCAGATGGGCAGTGGTGTTGAGCCAATATGACCTAGAATTCAGACCCAGAACAGCAATCAAAGGCCAAGTCTTGGCCGACTTCGTGGCTGAGTTCACACCAGGTGCCATCATACATCGGGTTCTGTTGAGCCGAGGTACGCGATGTCCAAATGAACAAGAAGAAACCCAGTTGGGGATAGCCAAACAGAGAAAAGAAGAGAAACTCAGGCCCTGCAGTATTTACGTCGGCGACTCCTTCCGCCTCTTTTTTTACGGAAGTTCAAACCGACAAGGAGCGGGGGCAGGAGTAGTGCTGGTATCGCCAGATGGACAAATGCTGGAACAGTCCATTCATTTGGGGTTTAAGGCCTCAAATAACGAAGCAGAGTATGAAGCATTGATAGAAGGGTTAAAATTGGCAGCAGCAATGGAAGTTGATGAGGTAATTGTCTTCTGTGACTCCCAGCTTATCGTCAACCAGGCAACAGGCGAATACGCTGCCCGAGATGAAAGGATGGTGGCCTATGTGAAGGAGGTGGACAGGCTAATAGCACTATTCCAAAATTGCCAACTACAACAAGTTAGCCGAGATGACAACAGCCATGCCGATGCTTTGGCCAACCTGGCTAGTGTAATGAAACCAGGAGAGGCAAGGACAATAATGGTTAACTACTTGTCAGATCCAAGTATAGAACCACCGAACACAGAGCATGAAGTAATATGTATGGAGATGGGACCAAGCTGGATGGATGCAACAATAGTATTCCTTAAAGAGGGCAAACTGCTAGATGACCATAAAGAAGCACACAAGATCAGACTGAAATCGGCAAGATTCAGTCTGACAGCAGAGGGGCATCTCTATAGAAGATCTTTTACTGGTCCCCTTTTGAGGTGTGTGCATCCTTCACAAGTTGAAGACTTCTTGTATGAGATACATAAAAGAGTATGTGGAAGCCATACTGGGGGCAGGTCACTTGCTCAGAGGGCCATTACTCAGGGGTACTGGTGGCCCTATATGCAGAAAGATGCTGAAGCCTATGTCAGAAAGTGTGAGAAGTGTCAGAGGTTTGCACCTTTGATACACCAACCAACAGCAGATTTGAACCCAGTGTCCAGCCCTTGGCCATTTGCCCAATGGGGCATGGATCTTGTTGGACAACTGCCTCAAGCAACTGGACAAAGGAAGTTCTTGCTGATGGCAACAGATTACTTCACCAAGTGGGTTAAAGCTGAACCCCTCGCAAAGATTCAGGACATTGATGTAAAGAACTTCATATGGAAGAACATCATCACTAGGTTTGGGATCCCAAGAGCAATAATAGCAGACAATGGAACGCAGTTTGACAGTAAGCTAATCAAAAGCTTCTATGCAAAGTACAAAATCAAGAATTACTATTCCACCCCAAGTTTTCCTCAAAGCAATGGACAAGCAGAAGCATCCAACAAAGTTATCTTGGATGGGATCAAGAAGAGACTGGAAGCAGCAAAGGGAAAGTGGCTGGATGAGTTGCCTAGTGTACTCTGGGAGTATGCCGAAAAGATCAACTAGGGAATCCCCATTTTCCATGGCTTATGGCACAGAAGCAGTAATTCCACTAGAGATCGGCATCCCAGGGAACAGAACCCAGGGAGTAGAGAATGGGACTAACGATGCATCTTTAGCCCGAGATCTGGACTTATTGGAAGAAAGAAGGGAGAAAGTAGCAATTCAACTGGGGGCATACCAGTAGCAGCTTGCCAAGGCTTACAACAAAAAGGTCAACCTACGAGAGTTCCAAGTTGGGGACCTCGTCTTAAGAAAAGTCATCGGCAACAAGAAGGATCCCAAAGAAGGCAAGCTTGGCCCAAATTGAGAAAGACCTTATAGAATCATCTCGGTCCTGGGCAATGGGGCATATCGGCTTGAAGATAGTGAAGGCAAAGAGTTGCCTAGGCCTTGGAATACTTGCAACCTGAAGTTTTTCTATCACTAAGATTTCTTTTTGTTTTTAAGTTTTTCTGTTATTAGCCGAAGTAGTTAATAAAATTTTAGCTCGATTTTTTATTTCAAACGTGTGTAAAACGATTGGCCAGTCACTCAGTGATGTGTCTGATTGAAACATGACGAATCACTTAGACTTATTATATGGCAGAGTTGAATTATACTTGCATATAATAGAGTTGAACTAAATTGGCGATATTTCTGATTGAAACATAACTAATAACTTAGACTTATTATATGGCAAAGTTGAATTATACTTGCATATAATAGAGTTGAACTAAGTTGGCGATGTTTCTGATTGAAACATGATGAATAACTTGGACTTATTATATGGCAGAGTTGAACTATACTTGCATATGATAGAGTTGAACTAAGTTGGCGATGTTTTTCATTGAAACATGACAAATAACTTAGACTTATTATATGGCAGAGTTGCATTATACTTGCATATAATAGAGTTGAACTACGTTGGCGATGTTTCTGATTGAAACATGACGAATAACTTAGACTTATTATATGGCAGAGTTGAACTATACTTGCATATAATAGAGTTGAACTAAGTTGGCGATGTTTCTGATTAAAACATGACGAATAACTTAGACTTATTATATGGCAGAGTTGAATTATACTTGCATATAATCAAGTTGAACTAAGTTGAATTAACCTAGATTTGTTGTGTCAATAGAATTAAAACTTTATTAAGTACATGTCAGATAGATTAATAGAGAAACCGAGGTTGATAACCTTGGCCAGTCTCTGTTTGAATCTGACCTCGGCACCAAGATCATAGGTACGTACTTAATGTGAACAGAAGTGAAACTTAAGTTCACATTAGGAGGCAGAGAGTTGGAAGTCACAAGATAAAGTTGGTTTAACACTTGTTGAAATTTTAAGAAAAATTTACAAGTTGAAGTTAACCCGAGGTCATGTTGAAAGAAAGTTGGATTAATACTTATTGAAATTTTAAGAAAAATTTACAAGTTGAAGTTAACCCGAGGTCATGTTGAAACAAAATTGATTTAAACACTTGTTGAAATTTTTAAGAACAATTTACAAGTTGAAGTTAAACCAAAGTTATTTTTAAAGAAGTATCTGCGAATTTGCCGAGATTACCATATTACCAAGATTTGGAAAATAATGGAAGACGAAAGTCTTGATAAACTTAAAGTGAAGTGGCATGTTTTAGATAAACACTTGTGAAAACTTCCTTACAATGTTTTTCAAGTGTCAAGATAAGGCCGAGATAAACAGTGAGTAAGTATATCCGAGGTATTTTTCTCCGATGAAACTATACAAGAAAGGCATAAACTGAAGACATGCAAAATATATTAAGTATCGAAGCAATAAAGCATACAAAAATACAAATCACATTGAAAGAAGAAATTAGAGAAAGCATTCAGATAAGGAAATAAGGCACTTTGGCCTGACATTAAAGAAAAATTGTTCAGATTACAAAAAGGCACATCGTCTAAATAAGAGCTAAACATTGTTCAAAAAGAAAAAAGTACTAAGTACAGAGGAAAAGCATCAAGATTAGACTATTCGACATGATCAACTGGATCGATTTGGGGCTCGGAAGACATCTGAGAACTCTTCTCGGTAGCCTTCTCAGCCGCGAGCTCGGCATCGATCTCTTGAACAGTCTGGTCGATGCTCTTCTTGGCGATAGGCGCATTAGATGTTGTCTTCTCAGGGGTAGCATCTTTGGAGACCTCATCCTGAGTCAAGTCCAAGACTTGCTCATTCAGAGTTGGGGACTTGGCCCCAATAGCTTCTTCATTCTTATCGGCCTCAGCCTGATCCTCGAACTCAACTTCGTCCTCGAATTGGCTTGGAGAGGGAGGGAATGGCAGGACGAGGTTGCTAGCATTCTTGAGAGGAGAGTCCTCGGAGACAGCCAACTCCTTCAGAGCAACCATCCAACCAAGGGTGAAACCCTTGTTGCATGCCTACTTCACTTGCTTCTTGTAGTCCTCACGGATGTTGGCTGCCCCCTCGGCGTATGCCTTCTCGTCCGCCGCTTTGATCTCGGCGGCCTTTATGTCCAAGGCGGCAATGAGCTCGACTTGGGCTTCGGCGGTCTTTGCTTCGGCCTCCTTCTTCTCGGCTTGGAGGACCTTAGCGACGGCCTCAGCAGCTCCTGCCCTTTCCTCGACCTCATCTTGAGCCTTCTTCGCCGCATTGGCCCGATCTATTAAAGTCTTCATCTTGGCCTCGACCTTATTGACGGTTTTCAGCAAGCTTGCAGCCTCCTTGGTCTTGTTTACCAACTCCTTCTTGATGTCAAAAGCTTGCAGCACGAAGGAGTGGGCGTGCTGGATCGCCTAAAAGAAATGAACAAAACAAAAGTTAGTAAAAAAATTCTCTAAGTGTGGAAAAACAAAGAATGAGAAGTACCAAGTATAAAAGGGCTTACTTGCATGGAGTGCTGCAACATCAAAGCGAAGTTTTCATATTCGCTGACCCTGGCATTGCGTTTGAGGTCTTTTGGGAGGAGCAAGGCAGAAGAGAGGGCGACACCGACTTCAATGTCATCAGCGCTGTCACCAGCTCTGACTGGCTTGTCCTAAATTGTGATTGAGGGGGCCTAGGGGGCATCGAATTTGAGAGAACCTGAGGTGGCCACAGAGTCCGACCTCGGCCTCTTTGACTTAGTGGATTTGGATGGTTCGGCCTCGGCGGGCCTCTTCTCGGTGGCAGAGGAGGTCTTCTCACCCTCGGCCAATTTTGAAATTGGCCAGTTGTCCTCAGTGTTAATCTGAGTCACCGTTGCCTTGGGTTGGGCTTTCTTCAGCGTCTTTGGTTTTGGTTTGGGTTAAGATTGGGAAGATGGAGATTGGACGGTAACAATGTTCGGGATGTCGACCAGAAGTTCGTCAGCAACTGCCTTCTTGCGACCCATTTCGTCGGAGGAGAAGGCAACAGTAACTTTAGTGCCAAGACGGATTGCTGGTAGAGCTATTGGTGGGTTGGCTAGATTGTAAGAAGATGCCTTGGCACTTTGGCGTCTTCGACTACGGGTTTTGCCTGCTGGTGCAAAAAGTAGCGTTCGACGTCGGCGTTGGCACTGAGATGGTGGAATCAATTGAGGAGCTGAGGCAGATGGCTGTTCTGCTGGATCAGAGGTTGATCCCTGATCTGGCCGAAGTGAAGAAGTTGTTACAGGAATTGTAGCAGAAGGAGGGGACTTGCTCTTTTTGGGGACGTCGGGTAGAGTCGATCTGTAAGTTGGGATGAAATTCAGAAGCAAAGGAGCCTTGCGCTGGTTAACAGGTAAGTCCAGCAGCTTCTTGAAGTCCTTGCTGGGGTAGAAGTTTTTGCGGAAGTCCTTTGGAGGTTGAGGATGAGCTGCAAAATAAATGCAAACAGAGATTAGAGCCTACAAAAATATCAAAGTAAGAAAGACTTGAAAGCAAGAAAAGGTGACACACGGCTCTTACCATCTCCCTCTCTCAAAACTGTTCGGCTTAGGGGATAGAGGTGAAGGTCATCATCTGGTTGAAACTCCCAGTTGCCCGAGACGATGAAGTAATCATCTCCAGCACCCTTGTTTGAGTCTGGGAGGTCGGCAATGAGTTTGTATTCCGTCGACCTCGGCTTAAGGTAGTAGATGTAACCTTTTTCTAACTTAAGGCCACACGTGGTGTAGCAGTACTAGATTTTCCGGCGAGGGTAACCCTAGCATTCTCTCTTTTGGCTAGGGCAATTATACCATTGATAACTCGGTAAGAGTTAATGGCAAGCTGCATTGGGTTCAATTTATAGTAGTATAGGACTTCTCGAAAAAGGGTGTCAAGAGGGAACCTAAGTCCACACTCTATGAAGGCAACCACAGGGAAGGACATGGAGTCTTTTGTGGACATGATGGAGTCCTCCTCCCCTGCCAACCTAAGGTGAACGTCGGCAGAGATGGCAAACTCCTACCTAAAGTATTCTAACTTAGTTGGGGTTTTTACCCTCCACTTGAACATACCCATGATGTCGGTTAGAGGGACGAGGTGTCGAATTTCAGAAAGAAGTGTTTTTTGTCTAAGGTTTAAAGGACCTCAGCAAAACCTAAACGTATGCTGGGGCAAGGGTTTTTGAGGATCTAAATGGAATTTGTTTCAATTTTTCCTAGAGTTTGGAGTTCTAAAGCAAATCCCAATCCTAGAGTTACTAAAACAGGAGGGTTAAAGGCAAGAATTTAGAAAAAACAGCAAGAAAACAGAAACAAGAACATGATTCAAACTCAAGAAAACGAGCAAGAATTCAAAGAACACTAAGTAAAGTTTGTACGGGTGAGCAAGGCCAACAACGGTGGCAAAATAAACAAGTGTATGAACGATGTGTGCACAAAGGTCATGAATCAAAAGCAGATTGAATAAACATGAAATTGCAAGACAGAGCATGCTCAAACATGTGAATGATGAAGTTTAAATCACAGACAGAGATTAAAGAACATTAATGTGTTCGTCATGGCAAGTAAACAGAGGCAACAGAGTATGAAAAACTAAAGAAGGGAAAAATAGTAACTCACCGAAGAAAATGGAGTCGATGTGAGGTACGCCGGAGTTGAACGCAGGTGGTATGAGTGGCAAGACGGTGAGTGTTTCACCGGAGGAGACAAACGGAGTAGTTACAGAGAGCTTTGAGAAGACGATAATGGCGGTTTGGGAGAAAGAGACTTAGAGAGAGAAAATTTGTGCAAAATCAAAGATATGAAGTGAAAGGATGGAAAGAAGGAAAGGGTTTTTTGTCAAAACACGGAAAAGGTAGCAAAATGGTATTGAATGTGCCTTGGACGACATGCCTGTCAGGCGGCGCACGCAAATGTGACATGACTTGATGGCGCATGTCAGGTACAGTTCGAGTTCGATAGGGAAGGGACGCGTGGCAAAAACGGTTGAAATACCGTGCGTGACAGCTCATACGCGTGTGAAAACTCTTGGAGTTCTTGATTTAATGAAGCAACGATCTCAGCTAGGAGGACGATCTCGGGTAAATAAACTTGAACAAACTTGGCTCTTGGTTCTAAAACATTGATGCGAACACACAGAAGTGTTTACCATATGGAAGCCGATATGTGATAACCTCGATAGTGAATGATAGAGAAAGTTTAGCCGACGTGCTACAGGTTCAAATGATATAGGTTCCATCACCTCAGGATGCCGAGGTAATAGAACCTAGGAGGCAGTTGTGGGGACATATTTTTTGGATAATAACACGTGGCCAAGGTGGCACCGAAGTGCCAACCGAGGTGCCACGTGTCCTTGACTTGACGCCGAGGTAATCTCGGCTAGGCCGAGGTTATCTGCGGAGAAACCGAAATCCGAGATGAGCAGATAAGTTACAAGAGTCCTAGAATGAGGGAGGACTTTAGCCTGGGTAAGGATAAAGCTCTTATGGAGTTTATCTTTATCTAATTAGAGAGTCCTGGATAGACATTGAGCCAGAGTCCATTGAAGCTAGGCTTCTACAGGGATTAGGTCAGTGTTGCTTATAAAAGTAAGGCACCCTCGTGGGTCTAAGGTACGCTTTTTGTGTTCTGAATAGTGAGTTAAGCACTTTTGCTATCTTTGAGAGATAACTAACTTGATCGTCGGAGTACCCCCGGGTGGACGAACCACCGCCAGAGTCTTTTCTTTCTGTGACAGGTCGTTCGGGCGCAATCTATTCTGCCAGTGTTTTCCAGCTGAGTACCTATTTGGCAGTGTGGTTAGAAAATAGCACACACAACAACCATTTTTGATCGTCAGCGCCATCTCTCTCATCCGCCATCCCCTTCCATCATCTCTTTCCCTCTTCGTCTGCGATCACTTTTCACCATGAATCATACACTCCCACAAATCTTCCACCGCGAATCACTCAAGGTTGACTGTGGAGGTCTAGGATGGAGGGGGATGAACAAAAAGTGACGATGGCGGTGGTGGTGGAAGGTTAAAAGTGGTGGCAACAACAATAAAGGAGGAATGGATGAATGGAAAAAAAAAAAAAAAAAAAAAAAGGGCTATGTTTAATATAGTCTTAGAATATGTTCTCAAAAATAAATAAATAAAAAGTTCTCATTTCAATATGATTTTATCTTTCTAGGGGCAAAAAAATTTAAAAATTTTAAAAACATTTTTTTGGTATTTATTTTTGTCAAATTAGTTTATAATTTTCTCAAAACAAAAAAAAAACAAAAAAAAATTCAAAAATTGATTCAAACATTGAAACCAAATATAGCCTTAGGGTTTTAAAATTGAAAATGAGGGTAATATTGGAATATAGAGATGTGTACTAAGAATTTATGTTTTTATAATATGTGTATTGAGAAGGTGTTTATTAAATGTGTATACTGAAAGAAATTAGTATGTACAAATAGAATTACCCTGAAGCATATGGGGTCATGCACCGTGATGTGAACTAGTGAAAAGACAAAAATATGCTTAACCCTTCAGGTATATTTACCAGGAAAACCAAACAAATCCAAGGAGAGATTGGTAAAACTAGTTATTTTAGACCAATTGAGGTGGGTTTAGCAAATGTTATTTTATTACATTTTTAAAATGATTTTACAGAAATTACCCAAAAAAAAATAGAATTTAAGTACGGTAGCAATTAAATTTTAATTTTTTAATTTTTTCAATTTAAACTCATAATTTTTTAAAAAAAGTTTATTGTTGAAAAGTCCAAACTAAGGCTAGTGTATAAGGTATTAGGTTCAGTGAATATTTTTTTTGTTATGGAAAGTTTCACCACTTGTGAAATAGTTTAGTAAAAAATCATTTTGTTTGTTTTAAATGATATTTTTTTTTTCAATTTTACCTTTAATTTATCTATTCACTTTTTTCTTTTTCTTTTTTATCTATTGACTTTCGTTGACTATTTGTTCAATTTTTTTCCTATCTATTCAATTTTTTTCCTTATCTGTTCAATTTTTCTACCCCTCTCTGTTCAAAAATTTTACCCATCTGTTTGAATTTTTTTAGCATATCCATTAAAATTTACTTTATCTGTTAAATTTTTATAATCTATTTGTTCTATCCGTTCAAATTCATACCATTTTCAAATTTTTTTTCTACCTGTTTCTCTCTCTACCTCTTTTTTCTCTCTCTTTCTGTTGAAAAATTTCCTCTTTTTTTTTTGTTTTATCTTTTTGTTTTATGTGTTGAAACAACTCTATCTTGCTCCTCCCCACCACCACATTACATCTATCTATTCAAATTTTAATTTTTATATTTGTTTAAATTTTAACTTATCTGTTTAAATCTATATCTTACCATCGGAAAAATAACAAAACAACTAAATAAAATAAAATAAAAACTAATGGAGATCTCTATCAATTTCAATCAAACTAATGGTATCTAATGCTCAGTTTCAATCAAATAGACCCATAACCACCACCATCACTGGAAAACACACCTATGATACACCCAAAAAAAAAAAAAAACCACAACCATACACACACAAATCATATACATACCTATTGAAATGGTTGAAAAAAAGAGAAAATTGTGTATTTGTATTATTGAATTGAATGAATCATATAATAGGAGAAGCCTATATTTATAGGCTGAAATGAAACCTAGATAAGTATAGAAGGAGATAGAGATAAAGATACAAGGAGATAGAGATAGAGATATAAGGAGATAGAGATGAGATATGTCTAAAATACAAATAGATAAGTATAAAG
This sequence comes from Camellia japonica, assembly GCA_030407325.1. Lineage (NCBI taxonomy): Eukaryota > Viridiplantae > Streptophyta > Magnoliopsida > Ericales > Theaceae > Camellia > Camellia japonica. Next base: position 125,619,693 of record JAPPVO010000017.1, on the reverse strand, counting down.
CTAATATACATTAACAGCCCCCATCAAACTCAAGGTGGGTAAACATCAACCAACTTGAGTTTGGAAACTAGATCATTGAAACGACCAGGAGAATGAGTCTTGGTGAAAATATCAGCAGGTTGATCAGCAGAAGAAATAGGAAGAAGATGAACAGTGCCACAAGTAACATGTTGTCAAATGAAATGACAATCAATCTCAATATGTTTTGTGTGATCATGGAAGACATCATTGTGAGCAATCTGAATGGCACTTTGATGGTCACAATAGAGAGAAGTAGCACCAGGAGAAGAAATATCCATATCAGTAAGGAGCTAGTGAAGCCATAAAAGTTCCTGAGTAGTGTCACCTAGAGCACGGTATTCAACTTCAGTACTAAAGCGAGCAGTGAAGGACTGTTTCTTGCTGCGCCAAATAAAAAGAGAATGCCCTAAGAAGAAACAGAAACCAGTGGTAGAGCGCCGATCAGTAGGATCCCAGCCCAATCAACATCAGAAAAGACACGAAGCTCGAGAGAAGAGTGAGCAGAGTAGTACAGTCCATGGAACATAATGCCTTTGAGGTAGCGAAGTATGCAAAGTAGAGTAGTATAATGCGAGGTGCGGGGAGCCAACATATACTGACTAACAAAATGGACAGCATAGGCAATGTCAAGACAAGTCACAAAGAGATAGACAAGACTACCTACCAGCTGCTGATAACGAGTAGCATCAAAGAGAAGATCCCAGTCTAGAGGAGTGAGATGAGTCTGAGGATCAACAGGAGTAGAGGTAGTCTTGCAATTGGTAAGATCAACACATACCAGAAGATCGGATGCATATTTGGCTTGTGACGAATAATAACCAATGGAATCATAAGAGATTTCAAGCCCTAAGAAATAATTGAGTGTACCAAGGTCCTTTATCTCAAACTGACAATTAAGAAATTGTTTGAGGCTAAGAATACGAGCTACATCATCACCAGTGATAATCATATCATCCACGTAAAGAAAAAGAAGAGTGGTGCCATGAGGAATGGTCCGAACAAATAAAGAAGAGTCATATGAGCTAGAGGTGAAGTCGAAGTCATGGATGGTGAAACTGAATTTAGCAAACCAAGCTTGTAGGGCTTGCTTAAGACAATAGAGAACACACTGGAGTTTGCAAACCTTATAGTCAGACAAGCAAACCCAGTGGGAGGTTGTATGTAGACTTCCTCAAGAAGATCACCATTAAGGAAGGCATTTTTGACATTCATCTGAAAAAGATCCCAGTGGCGAGCAACAGCAACAGCAAGTAAGCTATGTACACAGGTAAGCCGAGCAACCAGAGCGAAAGTCTCCTTATAATTATTGCCATATTCCTAGGTGAAGCCCTTTGCAACAAGATTGGCTTTGTAGCGCTCAATAGAGCCATTAGAATACGTCTTGATTTGATAGACCCATTTGCAGCCAATCGCAGTCTTTCCAAGAAGAAGATCAACAACATCCAAAGTATGAGTTTTATCTAAAGCCTGTAGTTCATCAGCCATAGCTTATTGCCAAAGATGATTAGTACAAGCCTCATGATAGGAGGTAGGTTCATAAATAGAAAATGCAGTAGACCCAACAATATAATCACGAAGATGAACAGGTGGTTGAGTTACCCGATGTGGACGACCGGTGGGAAGAGCAGTGGGGAGAAGGTCTAATGGAGAGGTAGAAGACGAGCTAAAAGGTGCAATGGGCAGTGGACCATCAGAGAGAGCAGTCTGCTAGAGATCAGGGGTTAGCAAAGGTGTCTCTCCAAATGAGAAACCTGCATCAAATGCATTAAGAGATCTATGAAAGGATTAGTAAACAGGATGGAGATAGAGGGTAAGGGTAAGTATAGACACCCCATTTTGACCAGCCCTAAGACTTGGGCACTTTCTTTTGATTACCCGATGATAAAAATAAGAATATGCCATCTCACAAAATTCTCAGTGAAAAGATGAAATGTAAACTTTAATCTCAATCTTACACCCGTTTTTGCCAAATTATTTTTAAGATCCATTCTTCATTTTCTTTTATTTTTTTTATGTCATATTATATTATATATATATAGTGTGTTATATTATTATATATAATATTTTATTTATTCGGTGCCGTGGTTTCACCCACGCGCCATACTTTTGTATATATATATATTAAATATTAAATATTTTATATATTATCTACTATTCCTCCATTGAAACTCCCCAGGCTCCCACCATTTTTTTTTTTTATTTTCTTTTGCTTTAAAGACCCACTTTAGTCAAATTATATTACATATTTCGCTTGCTAAAATATATTTTATTAGTCCATGTATTTTGTTATTTTATAATTTTATATATTTGTGTGTTTTATATAGTTTTTTTTGGGTATTTGTATATATATATTTATGCTAATAATACTTTTTATATCTATATAATAAGACAGAACGGTTTTTGAAAATATGTTAGAGACAATTGTCCTATTAGGACATTTCAATGGCTATGATTCATTTGTCTATTTAGATAGATGGCTGAGATGACCCCTTAAATATATATCAATATATATCTACACTTATTTCCCACCCAAAGAATGAGCTTCCTACTTACCCACGCCTTCCCTCTATTCTATCTTTATCTCTCTCTTCTCACCTTCCCGCTTGCCCACGTCTCCCCTCCCTTCTATCTTTATCCCTCTCCCTTCTCTGTTCTCACCCATCTCATTCCCTCTTTATCTCTCTCTCCCTCCCGTTCTTCTTCTTCCTCCATGCCCACTATGAAATTACTCGATTGGGACTCACTGCTAAGCTTGGTCTCTCTCTAAAAATCATCATTATCCCTACATTCATAACAGTCCTTCACCGTTTTCTCTCTCTAATCTCTCTCTCATGGCGTCGACTCTCCGCCAACATTCCCTTCTCCATCCCCTTACTCTGATCCAAACCCCCACAAATTCGCCTTCCAAAACCCTAAAATCTCCTCCCGATTGAGAGGATCATCTTTGCACTCCTACTCTCTCTCATCAAGCCCTCACTCTCTCTCTAGGGTTTTCGATTCTGCACTCTGTTGGTGCCACAACGGATTTCCGATTAAGAACCGCGATACCCCGATTGGAGCTCTCTGGTAGAGCTACTTCAGAGCTACACCAAACCTGAGTCTTCTATCTGTGCAAGGTAATATTTCTGTCTCTATTTCCCTCTTTTAATTGATCTACTGTTAATTTATGAGTTCTGAGTTTTGATTTATTTTTATTTTGTCTCTGTGGTTTAAAACTTCTTAGTTGAATGCTCCACCCGATCTCTGCCTCTCGCTGCCTCTCTCCCTTTCGCAACCCGAGTTTCCGATTAAGAACCACCCTTGAGTCTTCTATCTGTGCAAGGTAATATTTCTGTCTCTATTCCCCTCTTTCAATTGATTCCTGTTAATTTATGAGTTCTGAGGTCTGATCTATTTTTATTTTGTCTCTATGGTTTAAAACTTCTTAGTTGGATGTTTATATAAAACTATTCCTTTAACATAAACAGAGTGATACACAAAGTGATTAATCTTCAGAATTATTTTGTGCAAGGTAATATTTTTGTCTCTATTCCCCTCTGTCAATTGATCTACTGTTAATTTATGAGTTCTGAGTTCTGATCTATTTTTATTTCTCCATCGGATAATGTTGCGATCGTAGTTTTGTTCTTGCTTTCAATTGATTTCTTTTCAGATTTTTTAGGCAACTCCAGTAGTTGGATACAAAAGTACCAAACAATTAGGATCTAATTGATGTCATCCTATCTATAAATAATTTTATCACAATTGTCTTTATCACTTGATATAGCGTATTTGTAGTAATTTATACAATAGCAAACATCATAAAAGAAATATCTTCATAAAAAATTTTCACCCTTAATAATCTTCAGATAAGGCTGTGTATCATTTTAGACTTTTTTTTGGCTAAAAACACGTGTTTCACTATGGCAGATTCACTGATTTCCCAGATGCTACCTGTAGAACTTGTTTATTTCTCTCTTTTGATCATTTTTGTAGGTTTATAGGGAATATGTGAGTGGTTCTGTAAATGATGAACAGATGAAGAATGTAGTTCGTAATTCATGCCCTGGAGCAGGGGCTTGTGGTGGGATGTACACGGCGAATACCATGGCTTCTGCTATTGAGGCAATGGGAATGTCTCTCCCTTATAGGTAGAGCAATGTTATTGCATTATTCACTTAGATTGCAGTTATTGCACATCTTTCTTGGCTAATTGTTTTCTTTACTCTCTTTCATTCCAAAAAGCTCTTCAACACCTGCTGAAGATCCATTGAAGTTGGATGAGTGTCGTCTAGCTGGAAAATATATTCTAGATTTGATAAAAATGGACTTAAAACCGCGAGACATAATTACTCCTAAATCACTACGTAATGCAATGGTCATTGTCATGGCCTTGGGTGGGTCGACGAATGCGGTGCTACATTTAATTGCTATTGCAAGGTGAGGTATCCTTGGTAACGAACTTCTCTTATACATCAATAAGTATATCTCATGGAATTGCTAATGAAAGATTCTTGGCAGGTCCGTTGGCAGGTCCGTTGGCGGCTAATAAACCCATGTTGATATAGATTGGAGGAACACCTGCAATCATTCGCTATCTCTTGGAGCTTGGGTTTTTAGACGGGGATTGTATGACTGGTATAAATATTCTGTATTTCTTGGTGGCATATTCTTTTATTGCAGATTGCGGTTTAGTTATCCTATTTTGATCTTTACATAGAGAACATTTATTTTTCTTTCAGTCACAGGGAAGGCACTGTCTGAGAATGCTAAACTATTCCCTTCTCTGTCTAAAGGCCAGGTAAGACGGCTTCATTTTTATTTTTTGAAAATTTCATATTTACATTACTGTAATAATTATGTTCATTTTTATTTGTTATGGTTTACATGTCAATTGAGAATAAAAAATATGTTATCCTTTTGTATCTCTTCCAGCAAGTAATAAGACCATTGACAAACCCCATCAAGGAAATGGGCCATATCCAAATATTATATGGAAATCTTGCACCAGAAGGTTCTGTCGTGAAGATTACCGGGAAAGAAGGGCTGTATTTTTCTTTTGCTGTTCTCTATTCTGCTTTTCTTTTTTCTTTTTTTCTTTTTTTTCTTTTTTCAGTTTGTTTCTTATGATTTACACTGGCTGTTGCTCAACTCGGGGAATTATCATTTCAATATTACCTGTTGTATTGAAGAGATGATTGCAAAAATTATTTGCCAGGTCCTGCTTTTGTCTTTGAAGGAGAAGAAGCTATGCTTGCAGCTATCTGTGAAGATCCTATGAGTTTTGAGGTCTGGTAACCATTTTTGTTTTCTTTTGCAATTGTGTCCTATTTCTCTAGCAATCCAGTGCATTAATTGTTGAAAATCATTTCCTCCTGCGCCATTCAGTGTGGTTTTTGGTTTTCTTTTTCTTTCTTTCTTTTTTTTTTTTTTTTTGTCATCTAAATTTTATATTAATTAATACAACAATCAATTCCTTAAATTTCTTCCTGTATTTTAATATGGACCATCTGTCACCCTGTTCGAAATTTGAATAAAAATTGGAATAAAAATTGAGACACAAGGGATTAAAGTAAAATTTGATGGAAAATTCAAGTGTAAAAAGTGTAATTTATCATTCAAATTCTTTCCTCTAATGCCCATAACATGCCCTCAAATGGCCTTTAGAGTATCTCCAACGTTATATTTTTGTTTTTCTATCAAATTTGAGTAAAAACTTTATTTGATATCGCATGTTCTAATGGAGGATTTCGATTTGTTTGTCGTTTGCATTTCTAAATTTGATATCATAAGAACATGTACAAGAATCCAATTCCGAATTACTTTTTTATGACCTCTCTTATAGATTGGTGTACTGAAATATTATAAATGATTTGTTTTTCGGATTCACTAAATTTTAATGGGTTCCTTATTTTAATAGTATGATATACACACATATAAAAATACTAAGAAATTTGAACGTATCTTATGAAAGAGTAGATCTGGAGCACACGAAGCAGAAAATTGGAGAGGAAAAAAAAAATTATTTTCAATTTGAAGAGCTTTGAGTTTATAAAAATTAAAAGAAAATCTACTAATGTTGAAATGTTGAAATGTTCATTCGTAGGTAAGATGTATCTCATAGATGAAAGAGAATGAGTGGTGGAAGATTGAAGAGAGAGAATGAGTGGGGAATTGATGGACAAGGTGTGGGTTCTGTGTTTCTAACCATTAAATTGATTTATTTTTATTTATTTTTTGATGTCTGTGTTCTGTTTGTTTTTTTATTTATATAGATTTTTTTATTTTTTATTTATTTTAATGTAGCTTATGGATTTGGATTTAATTTTTTAAAAAGTTTTAGGTTTGAAATAATGGTTGATCTTTATAAAATAGGTTTTGATTTTAGAAATATATTTTTATTTTCAGTTTGATTTATGAAATGGATTTAATTTCTTAATGGAAAATGAGTGTTGATTTTTTATGGTTTTGAACGAAGTTTTTGAAATGGATGTTGATTTTTTTTTATTTAACAAAATCAAATCACAAATTTAAGATAAAATAGACTGAAAAAAAATATAGAGAGAGGAAGATCGAACAAAGGAAATAAAGGGTTTGTTATTTGAGCTCTGAGAGGAGATGTAGTGTTTGTTAAGTGATGAGAGAGGATGAGAGGAGGAAATGAGAAAGAGAGACGTTAGAGAGAGAGAGAGAGAGAGAGAGAGAGAGAGAATGAGTATTTTAAATACTATACTTTTTTAGATGGTGAAATTCTATAAAACGTTTAATAAAAATTTTAAATACAAATTAATATTTTAATTTAAACTTTTACTGATGAATTTGATAAATTATATTTTAACTTAAACAAACCGCCATTGTACGATATCTTAAACTGATTTATTATAATTGATTTCTATAACAGTGAAATTATTATCATTTTGAATTGATTTTTTTGTAAAGGATGTGATACCAATATTAATAATTTATGTTAATTGATTTTTTTAAAATATGTGTACCAATATTATTTATACCGTGCCTTCAGGCACGGTATACGCTAGTATTATTATATTGTAAAGTGCATAGTAATTTTACTGTGCGATGCACAGTAAAATCACTATGCACGTTTTGAAATCAGCTCATTCCACCGTTTGTTCTTTTGTCATTTTCTTAATTTTATTTTCTATAAAAGGAGAGATATTAGAGAATTGAGAGGGGGAGATGAGAGAAAAAGAGATCAGAGAATTGAGAGGAAAAAAAGATCAGAAGATTGAGAAGAAAAAGAATCAGAAAGAAAAGAAAAGAAGGAAAATTAGTTTTTGAGAGAGAGAAAATAAAATATTTTCTTAGATATTTTATTTTTCTAAACCAAACTTTTATTTCCATACACCATTCAAAAACCAACCACTAAAGCTATAATTTTAAAGTTTGGATTGAGAATTGAGAACACATTCCACAACCTTGAGGGCAATCAAAAGAAAGTTTGTGAATTAGAAAATTCATCATTTCCCCGAAAGGTGAATTTTCACAGACTTTCATTTAATTTAAAATATGATATAACTTGTTTAAATACTTCCTCTATATCTTTTTATAACTATTGTATTGCTTTAACGGGAAGGTTGCACCACTCACATATCTGTTGTAATTTACTATTTTGTTTATATAATTATTTTATTGCTTTAACGGGAAGGCAGCACCACCCACATAACTGTCTATTTTGTTTATACAGTTATTTTATTGCTTTAACGGGAAGTTGCATCACCCACATATCTGTTATAATTTACTGTTGTATATAAACTGTTTGTAATTTATTGCTTTAAATAAAATCTTATAGTTTACTACTTATGAATTGTTATAATTTTACCACTTTAAATGGTCGGTCAAACCACCTAATTTGTTAAAGATGTGACCCCACCGGATGAATAGTGATCGACGGTGAATAGTAACCCCCGACGATGAATAGTACCTCCGGCGATGAATAGTAACCCCGGCGATGAATAGTAATCGCGGACAAAAAATGCCCAGTAAGATAAAGGGTGAATAGTAATTGTCATGGTGAATAGTACTGTTAGCGGTAAATAGTGCCCCGAGATGAACAGTGCTCCCGCAAAATAAGTTTCCCCAGACAGAATAGCGCAATCTTCCTACTTCAAGCGGAACAGTTTTCGGCAGTTTTCAAGGCATATGAAGATTTTTCTTTTATTTATTTTATTTTGAGTGTTTTGTGAGGCTTTTATTTTGTTGTAACATTCTCCCCATCCCTCTCTAATTTGGTTTGTAATTATTCTTTCAAATGTTATAATAATTACCCGCCCCACTTCTTTCTATCCCCTTCTTTTACTTGCTTTCTTTATTTGTGAATATGCATCATATTTTGTTTTTCATTATATCCATGTTTTGCATCTATGTTTCATGCATCTTGATTCGGCTAAGTTTGCATTTGTGAATTTAATAAAATCCTATGTGATTATGTGCGCTACCTCATATTCTTGAGATAATTCACATGTCATATCTTAGAAGCCGAATCTTTAGTTGCATCTCATAAGTGAATTGCAATACAATTTTGTATATAAGATTATACATGATTTACTAACTTTGTTTTGTAGCTTGTTCGCAGGACGACAAACATGTAAGTTTTTATGCTTTAACATCCCGTTTGTGTGTGTTTTTCTTATTATGTTTAAGCATCCTATCATCTGGCTACTTGCTTACTTGATATAACTGTATGAATGCCAGTGGATGGAGGTTGTGTCGCTTAATTTGGAATAATGTTGATTTTTCATATTTATAAACTCAATTTATTTGGGTTGTACATCTTCAAAACTCTTTCAAAATACATGAAATCAAATTATTCCAAAATAAATGACATAATCTATACTTGTATGCTTCACATAATAATTTTTAGGATTTATCAAATAATCAGAATATGAACATATAAAGTAAATAAAATTTATATCATCGTTTAGTAATGGCTGATCTTTTGATTGGGTGAGCGGGGGTGCTCAATTAATGACCTTCCCTTCTCGTACCTAAGGTTCTGAACCAAGACAACTTTGGTTATGACGAATAGTGGCCTTGGCACGAGTCATGAGTTTCCTAATTTCCCAAAATATTAGGTGGCGACTCTGAGATTTGATGACGCAGTCCATTTCTAGCAAATAATTTTGTAATAAAATGGATTTTCTATAAAGTTGCCAAATCTGGACTCTCGTCTATGTTTCACATTACACTCGCGAGACTAGATCAAACAGATCTCCGGAGTCCGAACTGTTTAACGCGCGTAGGTACTCCTCAGGCAGATAAGGATGAAAACATTTTATGCTCCCAGAAAACAACATGACGGGATACACGAAGATGCTTAGAGATAGGATCCCAACAGCGATAGCCTTTATGTTCAATTCCATACCCAAGAAAGCAACAAAGACGAGAACGAGGTTCAAGTTTGGAGTGTTTATGAGGTTGAAGGAGGACAAAATAGGCGGACCCAAAAACCCGAATATGTGTGTATGAAGAGCTAGTGCCATGCAGATGTTCAAAGGGAGTTTGATTATGTATGACAAGAGTGGGAACACAATTAATAGTATACACAATAGTAAGTGCAACTTCCCCCCAAAATTTTTCAGGATAGAAAAAAGAAAGAAGGAAAGCTCAAGTAGTGTCGAGAATATGTAGATGTTTCTGTTCAGCACGCCCATTTTACTAAGACGTGCCAGCACAGGAATGATGAGGCTGAGTTCCATGATGCTGAAGAAAATAGAGGAAATCTGAATCCCGATACTCCATGGCATTGTCAGAGCGAAAAATTTTAATGTTCTTTGAAAATTGGGTTTGGACCATTGTTGCAAATGTATAATAAATTTGTTTAAGTTCAGATCAATTTTTCATGAGAAACAGCCAAGTAAACCGTGAAAAATCATCAACAAAGATAACAGAATAACGAGATTCCCCCATGGTAGTAGTAGGTGATAGGTCCCAAATATTAGATTGTATGAAATCAAAAGGTGTATGGGAAACAGAAGTACTTTAATTAAAAGATAAAGCACGTTCTTTTGCAAGTTGACAAGGCAAACAATCAAAATGAACAAGAAGTACATGACCTAACTGACTACTTGAAACCAAAGACTTTAACCTACTAACAGAAATATGCCCTAAGCGACAATGCCAAAGGTGAAAATGAGACAAAGAAGAATCAAATGTAGGAGCAGCTAACTGTGTGGAGTCCAGAACATAAAGATGAATGAGCTCATAGAGATTTCCATGCTTACGGCCGATCCCAAGAGTTTGTCCCGTCTGAGGATTCTGCACCAAACAACCATTAGCAGAAAAGGTGATAGTTAGACCAAGCTCACATAATTGACTAATGGAGATAAGGTTTAAGATAAGAGCAGGGATATGATAAACATGTGGTAAAGACAAATGAGAGGTAGAAATAGAGCCAACATGACTTACAGACATAAGAGAACCGTCAGCAGTATGAATAGAGGGAATATGAGTCGATAAAGAAATGGAAAAAAATATAGTAGAACTGGAAGTCATATGATTACAACATGCGAAGTCAAAATACCAAGAAGAGGTACCTGAAGTCACAGACAGAGCAGTAGGGGTAGGTGTACCAGAGGGGGACAGAAATTTTTTGAACATGACCTCAACATCAGTTTGGGAGAAGACAGGAGCAAACGGGTCTAGAGGCTTAGAAAAATTCTCAAAGGTAGCAGCAGCAGTGTAGTGAGTAGGTGAAAATCTAGATTGATTCCCAAGACGATGTGAACTATCCTTGGAAGAGCCACCGCGAGAGGAGTGACCAGTGGGAGAGAACCAGGAGAGATTGCGAAAACAATCCTATTACAGATGACTAAGACCAACTTTGTTAAAATACCAGCAAGGTCTGATTGGGCAATGAACCAGAAGATGAGTAGAATGAAGGACCTGATTTTGACAATAAATGTAGGCAGTGGATCGCTGGGTTAATAGGGAAGAAGAAGTCTGTGATTAAGGAGTGGCAAGAACAGAGTCCACATGATGAGTCTAGAGAGTACCAAGAGTTTCCTCAGATAACAGCTTTAAAATAGCCTGCTCAAGAGTGGGCAGTGGAGTGCGACAAAGGAGAAATGCATGCATATGCTCAAAATGGATAGTGAAAGCCATGAGAATTTGAACTAACCGCTATTGATTACGATATGTAGTGAATAAAGTAGCATCTTCAAAGTAAGGCCATGGAGGTTCTGACAGAGCAAGCTGGTCCCAAACAGAATACATCTGAGAAATAAAGTCATTAATAGACTGACCAGGTTCTTGACGCAAGCGGTGAAGCTGACTCTGAAGTTGATATTGATGGGCAAAACCGATAGTCTGGTATCGTTCTTTTAAAAACTCCCAAATGTCTTTAGTATGAGTGGTAACAAAGTCAAGCTAAAAACAACCAAACTGAAGACTAATACAGGGAACAGAGGTATTCCGAAGCCAAGTAATGATCTGATAGTTCTTACTGTCCCAGTCTTCTAGGCAGTCTTCATATTCAGCAGTAGTTTCAAAGGCCTCTGGTACTGGTTTGGTCACATCCCTGGTGATAATACACCAAAGTTTCCAACCTTCGAGGAAGAAAGACATGGCTTGGGCCCACAGAACATAATTGGATCCATCAAGCATAACGGAAATTAGATGGGAGACATCATGACGATCTATAATAATATGGTGATAGGACAAAATAAATAGGAACAAAATCATAAGAGAAAAATTAGGTAAAACAGATCGTACCAGTGAGTTCGGAAGGTCGAAAATAGCTGGGAAATGGCTGAATGGTGCAGATATGACATCATCAGGAGGCTGGATGATGTCAGCAGAGGTGTGGTGCACAATAGTAAAGAGAGGCACGGCACACAATAGCAGCGAAGGCACGCGGCGCACCGTAGTAGAAATGGCGCGTACAGGTGCATAGTAGTTGGAGCGGCACACGTGGGTGCACGATAGCAGGACGGCACACGCGAGTTCACGGAAGAGCGCTTGTTGGCTCGTGGGAGAGTGGCGACAGAAGGCTAGACGCGCCGACTAGAAAAGCAGCGCGTGAGGACGCGTGTGGAGGTTTTTGGCGACAAGTCTGGTGGCTTTGGAACCAGGGCACAATTCCACGCACTGTGTTAACAAATTTATAAAATTTTAGTCAAAAATGATGATGGAACAGTGACGAAACAGTGTTGTGGAGCAAAGAATGGTGTATTGATGAAAAAGAAGAGAGATGCTATAATGCCCTGTGTATGTCACGCCCCGTATTTTATTACTCGGATAACCTTATCAATATTCATTAATTAAGTCCATTTACAAATAACATTTCATCCTTGGATGAAATGAAGAATAATTAAATATACATATTCCCTCTCATTATACACCAATGACGTTTACATACAAATAAAAGAAATGCCCTGAGACTTACAATAAACGAGAGGACACTACTCTTTACAAAAAAAAATAGCACTCAACCAAACAACAAATGAAGCAGTACAATCCATCACTACATTACACTTATGAAATGGTAAAAACCATTGTTTGATCTTCAAATTCGAAAAGCATTCCCTGTACACATGTACAGGCAGGAAGTGAGCAACCACTAGCCCACCAAGCAATCTCATATTAAAACATTAGAAGATATGCGGGTACAAGATACTCATACATATATGTAAAATCATATCATGTCAAAATCATATGGTTTTATCACATAATCTCTTAAATCCAATTTATTTAATTAACCACAACCAATTAACTTAAATAAATAAACATGCTTCAATAGCAACATGACATCCTTTTCAATCCATTCAATTATCTCATTATCAATTGAATCAAATAATTAAACAATTCATAATGACATCTAACAAAGCATCAAATACATTTTATATAGTCTTATGAGATGAATGCATATGCCATGTCATGCTCAAATTATTTTTCTCATCTTTTGAAAATCTTATGCACAATACCAATTTGAAAACACATTAATCCATCAATTTCAATAAAATTCCAATGTGGTAAATATGACTCAGATAATCCCTAGGCTGGTGCCTGCAAGTAGACTATACAAGTACTACCAATTTGTCATTTTTACCAGTATTAACTGGAAGGCTCGACACCTATCATCTACACCACCTTTTAAGACTTACCACCATATTTACCCCAAAATCATTTCATGAAAACTTGTTTCCCTACATTCCTTTGTTAATGCAAAGTTTTCAAATCAAATTTCAAAGCTTATCATTATCAAATGAATTGATATGCCAATGCAATGATTAATAATACAATGCAATATTTCTTCCACTTTCAATACTTCCATACAATATTTCCATTGTGATCAAAATTCTCATTTCTCATTTCAATATAATTTCTAATACTATTCCAAGAGATAATACAACCATATCCATATTCATATAGTCTCCACATGTTAATCAACATTCCCAATTTAATCATTTCAAGACAAATTTATAACATATTATATATCAAACTTCCAAAGTTCCATCATTTCTCATCCTTCCAAGAAATCCCTCATTTAAATGCAACATGGTAAATTTTCACCGATAGCCAAAATAGTTATTTGTAATATATTAATTAAAAGATAACAACATGGACATACAATTCAACATATAACCATAACTTGGAATCTACCATAATTCCCAACATTTAGAAACAAATCATATTCCACATTTTATCAAATATGAACAATTACACTAGTTTTCATATCACAATCACGTCTGGTAACCTCTCAATGTCCATTTCTAACCGTGTCGGTTTTATTCTAACAAATACATTAAGCAAAATAATACCGTTAATGCCCTAAAAAAAAACATCATTTTCTTTCCAAACTCATTCTCCAAGCATTATTCAACTATGACATCCTATTTTGATCAAAAGCCCCAAAAGTTAAACGTAATTCCTTTGTTTTCTCTAAAAATGCTCTTTTGGTTGCAAAACGGTAAAAATTTCAAAATCGATCGAATCGAAGTCCGTTTTTGTTCAAATTTAAAACATAGTTCTTTCATAACCTTACAAACATATTCCACGTTTACACTTTCACAATTTGGACATCAACTCTTTATTTTTCTCAAAATTTCTCTTTTAAGCAAATAAATCACAAATTTTCTAAAAATTCTAATTAAATTATATATAACTCTAAGCTCCATATAATCAAGTAAAAATACATAAAGAAGTGTAGAAAAAATCCTACTTAACAATTTACACAATATTCCTCAATATCAATTTATTTTTCTCTAAAATAAATTCCAAAACTCAAGGATGAGATAAATATTTCAACATTAATTTCTCAAAATAAATTATCTAACCATAATATGATGTAGATACAATCCATACAGCTATTAAATTTTATTTTCGGATTTCTTTGCAAAATTATCAACACAAAATGATTTTCCCAAATCAATCTCAAAATGCTAACATTCTTAACATTTCAACATAATTTTTCTTTCAAAAATTACAAAAAAAAAAATCTGAAAAAAAAATATATATATATATATGCAATACCTTTTATAATGATATATTTTCTCAAAATAACCCTAACATAGCTTTAATGTAAAAATATGAAGAAAGTCCCTACCTCAAATATGAAGAAAAGCAAATCTGAAAAAGTAAACATCGTCCGATCATGAATCCAAGATCACCATTACGAAGATCACGACGAGCTCTCCAACTTTCATTTACAAAACTTTTGTAAAATCTCATTCTAAAGACTCCCATTTCAAGCTTGAAGCTTGAGCAAAAATGGTAAACATGGAAAAAGTGAGAGAAAGAGAGAGAGAGACGTTGAGCTCTCTGCTAAGCATCCAACAGAAGAAAAGAAAAGAAAAGAAAAGGAAAGGAAAATAAAAAGGGAGAAGAAGTGGGGAACAACCCCATGTGGGTTCACTTCCCCAAAATAGATTTTTCAAAAAAATACAATATAATTTTTGTAATAATACCTCAAAATTTTATAATATAAATTATAAAATGATATAATTTTTCTCACCACAAAGTATAACATTTTTGTACACCACAAAATATAATATTTTGCTCACTACGAAATATACATATTTTCATTCTTTATAAAATATATAATTTTTTTACCATATGGTACACACCATAAAATCAACTATCAAATATTTATTATAACCTATATATAATAAATAATAACAACTTCCAATGTGGTTACTACCAATTATATAATTAAAAAGGACCAAACAGTTAAACATATTTCACTAAATAAGCTCAAATTAAATTAAATCTAAGTCACGGATCCCACCCATAAGCCGAACATGGTCCAATTATATACCAAAATAGACCCAACAAATTTATCCACATCATGATCTAAACAGTAAAAATTAAATAACAAAATTCTGCTATAAATTAAACTGAACACCAATCAGTCTGTGAATTTTCATAAAATAAATACTCATCATTTAATTCTGAAATTTTTATCCAACGTGCTAGACTCATATGGGAACAACATATAAAAATTTCATAATTTTCTGAGATCGGGAACTATTTTAAAAAAATACTAAACCGAATTGTTTTCGCATAGAATTTACACAACAGTCAAATTCAAAAAATTGCTCAATTAAATTACGCACTGTCTATTTTTTTTAAAAAAAAAATTGGGTCATTACAGTGTACAGGCAATAAGTAGGAGAAAAGATGAGCTAGGATTCAAGACTTATGCTCTGATACCATGTTGGAATGGTTGAAAGAAAGGGAAAATTGTGTATATGTATTATTGAATTGAATGAATTATATAATAGGAAGAGCCTGTATTTATAGGCTGAAAGGAAACCTAGATAAGTATAGAAGAAGATAGAGATAGAGATAGAGATAGAGATAGAGATAGAGATACAAGGAGATAGAGATAGAGATACAAGGAGAGAGAGAGATGAGATATATCTACAATACAGATAGATAAGTATAAAGCTAATATACATTAACACTGTGGTGAAAATGGCTCGTATATATGGATTTGTGTTTCATACATACACAAATAGACATCCATATGTAAAATATTAGCAACAAACACATTATTTTACAATCAATGATGAATCGTTGGATGACATCATCAAACTCGTGAAACTAACGGTGAATGATGATGACGGAAGCTAGGGTTTGTAGCTTGTGGAATACTATTGAAGAACCTCAAGTCTAGAAAGTTGAGTAATGTCAACACCGATGTCGAAGAACTCGCCAACACTACCTCGATTGCGGAGGACGGCAGTGCGGCGATGGTTAAGGCAGTGAGGCTGGATCTCAAGGCTAGCGATGGCAGAGACAATGGATCTATGTGGATCTAGAGATGATAATGGAAGATCTATATAGATCATGATCGGACTGGATCTCGATCGTGAGGTGAACATGACGGAGGAGGGAATTGGATCTCAGAAGGAATGACATACACCACCACGAGCGGCGGAAGGAGGAGACAAGAGAGAAGATGGCGGTGGTGGTAGGAGGAGATGCAACGGTGGGAAAGATTGTCGACAGCAGCGGAGCGAAGAAGACGATGACGATGGAGTCCGTCGGTAGAAAGCAAGAGGAGAGAAGAGTGAGAGGAAAAAATATCCTTAACCCTTCAAGGTATATTTACAAGGAAAACTAAACAAATCCAAGGAGAGATTGGTAAAACTGGTTATTTTGGACCAATTGAGGTGGGTTTAGCAAATGTTATTTTACCACATTTTTTACAATGATTTTAGTGAATTAAATTACAAAAAAAAAATAATAATAAGGATTTAAGTACGGTAACAATTAAATTTTAATTTTTTATTATTTCAATTTAACTTTTTAATTTTTAAAATTATATTAATTCTAATTACAATTAATAAAATATGGACAATTTAGATAATTTAATTTTTTTTGTCAACAGTGGCTATGAACTGAAGAAATAAGGAGATGGGTGGTAGCAAGCTGGAGAAGGGGGTGAGTAAGCCATGGATGGGGACAAGGGATGGAGATAATAGTGGATTGGAGAAGAGATATGATGGTGATTGATCACTCTAAGGATGTAAGGTGGCTATTTATAGTAATAAAGGAAAAATGAATAGATTGTCTAAATTGTCCCTTTTTCCGCTATTAATAACTAAGACCATCTCCAACGCTGTACCAAATCTGATATCAAATTTGAATTTTGATGAAAATGATACTGTTCATGGCTCCAACCGTTCACCAAAGCTTGCACCAAAATGAGATTTCACCAAATCTTGCATCAGATCGACGAGGAAGAAATAAATTCACCAAAACACTGTTACGGACCGTTGGAGGGGGACCCGGGTCGACCAACCGGTTGCCCACCCGGTTGACCAACCGGTCGCCCGATGTAGCATAAGATGGCCCTGACCCGTTTGAACCCTCTGAACCCTCCAGCTGAAACGGTGCAGGCAACGGTCAACCACCCGGTCGACCGGGTTCGGCTATTCCAGCTTATTTTGTTTGCAAGGCTGTTTGCATGGCTCCTTGTTTGTTTCAGCTATATTTTTTTTTTTTGCTTCAGCTATAATTTTTTTTGGGACGTATGCTCAATCATTGTCATTACCAATAATTTGAAGGGTCATTAATTTACATTTTCAATATATTTGACATGTATATTTCATAATTAGCCATGTATATTTCATAATTAGCCGTTATAATAATTTACCGTTAGATTGGCAGAGTATTTTGAAAAGAGTATTTTGAAAATTTACCGTTCATGATTTACTCTATAAAATCAGGTCTGATTTCTATATCAACCTAAGATAGTGTTTCAGTTTCAGAATCGTATTCATTGAAGGTTGTGAATATTTTTTTCTTTTCAGTGATTAGATATATATTTTCCTTCAAATTTTAGTTCATACTATCTGCTTCTGAGTATGTGGTGCTGATCTTGACCTTCACAGTTTGAGCTTCATATCATTACAATCTTTTTCAGTAAGTATATTGTATTTTTTTATGCTATGGAAGATTTTGAAATGTTTGAGGAATCACAAATGTTTGAGCACAACAGTCATAGTAATTTTATGTCTGAATCTTCACGAGAACAGAACACGCAGAACAGTGCTACTCATTTCATTTCAGAATCTTCTCGTGTTTCTCGTGGTAAAGCCTTCACAATTATAGAAGATGAAACATTATGTAGATCTTGGTTAGCAGTCTCTCAAGATCCTATTACTGGTAATAGTCAGAGTATGACTATATTTTGGGAATGAGTACTTGTTAATTTTAATTCACAATTGGGCGGTGAATCCAATCGAAATCGTATTTCTTTGACTCACCGTTGGTCAGCCATACAGAAGGCAATTAATAAATTTTGTGGTTTTCTTGAACAAATTCAACTGAGGCAACAAAGTGGAATAACCGAGGCAGATATGGTAAATTTTATTTGTGTTATTAAATATCAAATTTATTTTTTAAATCTATACTTGTTATTGAAATTTTTGTAACTTTTTTTTCAGGTCACTGAAGCAAAACGGATGTATCATGTACTACAAAAAAAACACTTCACATTTGATACATGTTGGCAGATTCTGCGCCAGAGTTGTAAATGGGATGAATTTCGATCAAAAAAACCCACGCAACCTACTGATCCATGTTTGAATGTACCAAGTGAATATGAGGCTTCTCAATCCAATCCAGTCAATGCGGTGCACGACCAACCATGTAATACATCAACACGACCAATTGGTACGAAGGCCGCAAAAGAGAAGTTGAAGAATAAAACAACGCATGATAGTAGATTTGATGAAATGGCTGCTAACCAATCCAAGATTGTTGAAGTGTTATCAACTATCTCTGCTAGAACTATTCAGCGAGATGAACAAAAGGCGATAGACCGTGCACAGAAGGCTGCAGAGCGTCGAAAAAGGGCCGAAGATAGGGAAGAACAACTAAAACTCCTATCTATGATGAATGAAAGAGAACAACGAAATGAAGATCATAAAATTATGTCAATGGACATGTCAAATTTAAATCCTATGCAAAAGGCGTACTACGAAGATCTTCAACGACAGATTTTATTTCGAACAACTAATAGACTGCCTTGAAAGTTTCCATATTTTGTGGGTTTTATGTATTTATTTTATGTATTAGTTTTATGTATTGAATTAACCTGGATATGTATTATTGCCACATTTCGAATTGAATACGTTTTGTTGCCATTTTCAAGTAATGCAATGTGTTACTTTTTTTTCTTATTAATCACAGTCTTCTATAAAATGATATTTAAAGTGAAGTCATTGACTACTATAATATGATTTTTTGAAGAGGAATCATAACTGCATAATGCCCTTCATTTACGCATTTTCAGTCTGTACATAATCATGTCCTTAGTCAACTAGGCATTACACTGAAAAACTACAATATACACCAAAATATGAACAAAAAAAACAAAAGGTTTTCAAAATAACAACATACAAACTGACTGCCTACAAGTTGAATCACAGCTTCACTGATTATCTGGTGGTGGTGGTGGTGGAGTAGGGTAGTAGTGCTGGTATATATCATTTACGCGATGCTCAATCGTATCTACACGATGCTCAATGTCCACACGGAAATCACCAAATTGTTGAATTAAGGAGTTCTGTGCATTGGCAAATGTATCAAACTGACTGCCTAACGAATTGACCTGACTTGCCATCTGCTGTTCCCATTGAACGCGTTGATTATAACGTTGCTCTTCCATGGCCAAATAGTCAGTCCAATATTGAGGTTGTTGAGCTGATGGCGTCACATTGGCATGAGAAGGATCTTGTGGAGCTTCACCTTCGGCGCCTTCATTTTCTGAATCTTCTGAAGCATTATCACTCCCCATTAAATTGGGGGCTGCACCAGCACGGGTCACTGTATACTGATTAATTGGTGAACTGAGCTTCATTTCCATTTCATCTGCAAAATTAACCTTAAAATGTTTGAAAATTTTTGTTAAGAGTGCTCCAAACGGTAATGACCGACCTGTGAATTGACCTTGATTTGTTAGTACCATTTCTTTCATAATTATGTAACACAAATCTAACTTCTGCCCAACTTCAAAACAGTATAGCAAATATGCATTAAAATATGGGACAGCATCATGGTGTCCTTTTTTTGGAGTGACATTTTCTACAATCCATCGGTGGAGAATCCGCAGATAAGGTTTTAAATATCTTGCTTGTAAGCTAGTCCCAGTGAATCTGTTTCGACAAATAGTAGTAAACACATCAGTAGCGTTACCAACAATATTAGCTAACTCATCCTCAGTTTGAAAGTGAATATTTTCATCACCATTTTCAACTCCAATAATGCCTGCCAAAGTTGGAATATCAAACTGTATACCTGTTCCTTTCACATATGACAAAAGTGTAAAATTTCCATCTTCTTCTGTAGTAGCCCGAAGGTGAGCATAAAATAGAGCTACTAGCCTTGGATATACCTTTTGGGGCAAATTAATTAAGTTTTTCCACCCCATTGCTTCAAGTTTACTAATTAGTAGTCCATCATATTGAGATGGAAGATTTACCCTTCTCCCTGTTACAATCGGTCGGGCAGAGAAGTTTGGAAAAGCTAATGCATGACTTTGACTGAGAAAATCATCAGTAGGATATGACCATATTTGAGCCTGTTGTTCTTGGCGTCGTGAAGGGTTGGAACTTTCACCAACGTGTTGTTTCGCTCTTTTAGTTCTAGGCATGGTGTCAAAATCTGTGGAATTTCAAATGAATATATTCCAAATATTACAATGCATTGTAATTAGTAGGAGTTAAGGAATTTGAAATCACACCAATTTTCAGTATGCATACTTATCCAATAAAAACATCAGTAATTGTAAAAGCATCATATGCCAATATGCATATAATCAGAACTGTAATTTGTTAAACCATACAAGCAATGATCAGTAATTTGTTAAACTATACAACCAATGATCAATATGCATATAATCATATGCCAATATGCCAATATGCATATAATCAGTAATTTGTTAAACTATACAAGCAATGAAAAAATGCAGAAGATGAAGGTCATGTTAAACTTGAACAAATATAATTTGTTGAAGTGAAGGTCACTGTATGATTCTTTCAATATTAATCATAAAGTTTGATTGAAACATGAAGGTGATGTTAAACTTGAACAAATTCAACAATGCATGAATCAAATACAACATACACACGAAATTGAATTGTAGTGTAGTGTAGAGCACAGAATGCACAGAGGGAAAGAATGTGAAAAAAAAAAAAAAAATTAAACCGGGCCGGTTGACCAACCGGTTGACCCACCGGTTGACCAACCGGTCGCCCCGTGAATATACCTCTGTCCTGCCTCGGATGCTGCCCTGCCTTGTGATGCTGCCTTTGGATGCTGCCTTTGGATGCTCAGGAATCACACTTGTAGTAATATGAATATGTAGAGTTTGGGATTTTCTTTTGGATTCAAAACACGATTTTGAAGATAGTGGATGGAGGAATACAGTGTGATGCTGCCTTTGGATGCTGCCCTGCCTTGTGATGCTGCCTTTGGATGCTGCCTTTGGATGCTCAGGAATCACAGTTGTAGTAATATGAATATGTTGAGTTTGGGATTTTCTTTTGGATTCAAAACACGATTTTGAAGATAGTGGATGGAGGAATACAGTGAGTATGGTGTTAGAGCCAATCTGTGGAAAGAGAACCAATATTTTGATGGCAGGTCTGGCTAAGTTTTTTTGAGCTGATATAGACCCTCCATTCTTCAGGTAGGTGGTGAGGCTATTACCTTTTCAACAACCATATGCCGTATGAAACTTGAGGCATGGTAGATGGCATGCATTCAATAGCTTGGTAGGTGGTAAATTGAATGTTAGGTGGTGTCTATAGCTTGGTAGGTGGTGTATACAGCTTGGTAGGTGGTGTCTATACATAAAAATACTACAGAAAGGCCCTTCATTGAAAAGGTGACGTTGAGAGGAGATGGATAGTGGAGCCATAAAAATTGATCAAAATAGTATTAAATCAGATGGCAGGGCATTAAACATCTCCTCTGTATTGACATTGAAAAGCTGCACATGGCCACTTTTGAAAATGTCTCAAAAGCTTCTCTAAAACCCTAGCATACTTAGTTCATTTCTTAGGAAGTTATATGTAATTATTGTCATTTATACTATACTGAATTCATATTATAATTGTTAATTAGTAGGAAGTTAAGAGTATGCAGTCTTTATTAAAATGAAGGAAGTTAAGAGTATGCTGAATTCATACCTCTGAATTCTTTATTAAATGAATTCATATTATAATTGTTATCAAATGAAGTCTAAACTCAGTTACAAAAATAATAAATGTCAAAAATCTACTACTAAGTTAAACTGCATACTCTTAATAATTATAATATGAATTCAGTATAGTATAAATGAATTCAGTATAGTATATGAACTAAGTTAAAATGAAGTCTGAACCTTTTAATATTTATTTGAGTCTTTCTTTCACTTTAAGAATTTATATATAATTGTTGCGATTTATATTGCATTTCATCATCATTATAATTGGTGATTACATTGTAATTGAAATATATAAAAAGAAATGGTGGACTGCATAAAGAAAACCAAACAATGCATTAAATAAAGAAAAGATGAGATAAGAAGTAAACATCCAAATATTCTATTCTTACTTGGAAGATGACCAAATTATTGTTCTGATAATGCCTGATGAAGAAGCAAAAAGGGTTAGATACCGTAATGAATTCCCACTTAGTAATTGACCAAATTGCCCTTATACCTTGCTTCCCCTGGGACACTCAATTATGAATTTATACTTCAATTCTACTGGACTCCAAATGAGAGCAGTTTAACTTAGTAGTAGATTTTTGACATTTATTCATTTTTGTAACTGAGTTTAGACTTCATTTGATAACAAGTTTTATAATGTGTTTAAAATTTACTTATTTATCTAATGAGTCAATTTTCAATGAACTACTTTTAACAAGTTGGACAGAAGTCAAATTCGAGTTGTTTGAATTTTTTTTTTAGTACATATAATCATATCAAGTTGTGTAATAAGTTTTTATTTATTTATTATTGTCTTGGTCAATAAAAAAAGATAATAGGATAGTACAAAAGTTGACTCATCAATAATGAAAACATCCCTGCAGAATAATCAATCCCATACAAACTTAGTGAGTCTTGCTCAAACTTGATTTGAAAACTTAAGAAGTCAAATATATGTGGTTAAATTAGACTTATTTATCCAACAAACAAATGTGAACCGAACAGGACAGCATCACATAACTTGTGATGTACTTAGTTCATATACTGCATGAAAATAAAGATTACAAAGAACAGCAGCTTCCATTCCAAAAGTGTAAACCAAAATGACATGTATTTATGTGGTTATTTCAGTGCTCACCACGAAGATACCACATATGTTCTACTAAATCATTACGGAGGGCATGATACGCATCCTTATCTCTAATACCTAAATGACGAGACAGAAATGACTGGAAGTCATTGGTAGGAGTAGCGGACAGCTGCACGGGTGTGTTGGTTGATGCAATATCATAATTGAAATCAAGGTGCTCCTCCCTCTCATCTTCGACAATCATATTATGTAATATGATGCAAGTCTTCATTATGTTGCCAAGCATTTTCGAATCCCAATAACGTACAGGACCACGTATAATTGCGAAACGAGATTGAAGGACTCCGAATGCCCGCTCCACATCTTTCCTGGCAGCCTCTTGCATCATTGCAAAATGTTGTCTCTTTGCTCCTTGGGGAGAAGAAATTGTTTGAACCAATGTTGCCCATTGAGGGTATATACCATCAGCAAGGTAATAACCCATATCGTAACTATGTCCATTAATTGTGAAATGGACAGGGGGAGCTTTACCTTGCGCAAGATCAGAAAATAAAGGCGATCGGTCCAACACATTCAAGTCATTGTGTGAGCCAGGCATTCCAAAAAATGCATGCCAAATCCATAAGTCATAAGATGCTACTGCTTCAAGAATAATGGTTGGCTTTTTTTGATGACCGACATATTGACCTTGCCATGCCTTTGGACAATTTTTCCACTCCCAATGCATACAATCTAAACTTCCCAACATGCCAGGAAACCCCCGAACCTCCCCAATAGCAAGTATTCTGTCAATGTCAGTTGGCGTCGGGGATCTCAGATATTCTTCTCCGAATATTTCAATCACCGAATTACAAAATTGTTGCAAACTTTGAATTGCAGTACTTTCCCCAATACGAATGTAATCATCAACTGCATCTGCTGCGACACCATATGCTAATATTCTCATCGCTGCTGTCATTTTTTGTAGGGCAGATAATCCAAGGACATAAGCTGCATCTTGTTTTTGAACAAAATATGAATTGTGTGCTTGGATTGCATTCAAAATACGTAGATACAGAGGACGACGCATTCGAAAACGTCTACGAAATATTGTAGGTGAATACACAGGATTTGTAGCAAAATAATCTGTAAATAATCTATCATGACCCTGCCTTCTATTTCTGTATATATATCTATGACCTACCACAGAACCACCTATCTTCTTTGAGCTATCATTTGACTGAAGAATCTGAAGCATACTACTATTATTCTGATCATAAGCTCCTAAAAGTGTGACAATATATTCATCATCAGACTCATCATCAGAGGAGGAAGAGGAAGAAGAGGAGGATGAAAATGATGTAGCTATCATAGATTTCAAGGTATTCATGGTGCTCTGTTTTGTTGAAGTTTATGATCGTATTTGTCTGGTGTATGGATAATAGGTGAATATGAGAGCACAATCTATTTGGCAGATATATATATGTAATGGAGGGAAAAAAAAATGGAAAAACAATTGGGAAAATGAAATGGAGGGAAACAACAAAAAGGAAAAAAAAAAAAAAAAAAATATGGTAACCGGTCGACCTAGCGGTCGCCCCCTCCCCGGTTCAGGCAGCTGGGGTGCAGACAGTTCAAAAGGGTAAAAAAAAAAAATTAGATTTTACACATACCGGTTGACCAACCGGTCCACCCACCGGTTGACCAACCGGTCGCCCCACCCAATTTTATGCAAATCTGATGCAGCGTTGGAGCGGATGATTTGAGATTTGGTGAAATCGCTTCTTTTGTACTCAGATTTGATGAAAAATTAAGTACACCGTTGGAGATACTCTAACAGACACAAAAGGACGTTAAAATTGATATCATTTTAAAAAAGTAGGGTTCGATTTGTTGTCAAGGTCAAGCCTTGATTTTTTTTTAATATATATATATATATATATAATTTGCATTACTTTTTTATTGATTTAAGTTTTTTATGTTTATTAAAATTTTTAAAACTAATTTTCTTCGCTTTTTAATTTTAAATTTTTTTATGAAGGCTTTAGAAATTAACAAATTAAATAAAATCTAAAAAATTATTAAATAAAAATTCAAAACAAAAAAATATTTCTAAAAAAATAAATTAAGAGTGATGATGATATAGATACAAAAAATTTATACAAAATTCTCGTACAGAATTATGTGGTTTAATAGCAACCTTTAACTTTAAAACAAAAATTCTTGAAGTATTTTTTATATAAATTTTATGTATAAATAGAGTTTTTTATTGATCAAATACAGATAGGTTGACAAAAATCCTAAAGCATTCAGTGTAACGGTGATACTGATGATATAATATCACTAACAAACAATAATCCCTACATGTTCAGGGTCAACCCCCCACTTTGTAGGTGCAACATATAGATAAGAAAGTAAATGATGAAAAATAATTGAACAACAATATCGATGATATGATATCACTATTACATTGAATTTTTTTTCTATATAGAATGACTTGAGCCTCGTTTGGCAACCTTCTGTTTTAGCCAAAAAGTTAAAAAATCACTACAAGTTGTCACATCACTCTATCTATTTTTTTGCACATATTTTCGTAAAAGGCCAAAAAAAATTACTAAAATAGTCTGTTCCCAAATGAGGCCTTACTTTTGTGGCAAATTTAGAAGACAAATGAAGAAGTGTCATAATGTGAACAGAATTGAAAACCACCTAATAATCACTTCATTTAGGGAAATTATATTTCCATACACCTAATTAGCTCAGCGCACACACTTAATGAAATATTAATTTAATAACAATTATATCCTAAGTAAAAATGACTATAATAGACATCCTGCAACACCCATAATATTATATAGAAAAATTCTCTATACACATCTTTTAAGAACAAAAAAATCTCAATATACACCTTTTGAGTTAAAAAATATTAAACCCTAATTTTTTCATTATTGTCACTTTGCTTGACACTCTATACTCACTCTATACTCTATTGCTTACAAACCAATACTCTCATCAATAATGTTAGCATCATCACCAGTAGAGTCATCATCCATAGTAATATCACCAGTAAGGTCATCACCAAATGCTAATCACATCCACAATAAGTTTCTAGCCCTTCAAATTTTTTCAAGAAAACTAAACATTGGTTTTCGTAATGCATACACAGCACATAATTATACATCCTAATGCTATTTTGCAATTCCAAACTCACAAATCAGACCCATATCTTCAATATGAAACATCAACTAAACCAAATCAATTGATTGTTATTAAACAGAGCTAAAACTAAACAATTGCAGGAAAAAAGATGGGAGATTTATCAACACTGAATCTGTATATAATCAAAAACTACATCAATCCAACAATTACCCAGCTCTATAACCACATACAAATCCAAATCATTATTTTCCAATTCCAAACACTGTGAACCCCCAAATTTGAAATTAAATTAAAACCTGGCTATAAGACCCTCTCGAATTATCCACTACCGAAAGCAACGGCCCCTAAGGAGATTCCTAATCATCAACAAGGGTTTTTAATGGTTTTTAGTGGAGGTTCAATGGAGGTCTTCAAGGTCTTCAATGGAGGTGAGGAAAGTTCACAGGCCTTCTTTTTTCTTTTTTTTTTCTGAACCAAACTGGCTTTGGTCTTCACTTTTGTGGGTGGGACTAGAAATGTGAAGTAGAGTCAATAAAAGTGTGTGGATTTGAGGGTAAAGTGGTGTGTGTACCATGGTTATGAGTAAATGATATAATTGTAATTTTAAGGGTGTGGATTAAGAAAATTCGTTAATAATCAAATTAATAGGTGTGTGTTGAGAAAAGATGTGTCTTGAGTTAATTAAGTATGTGGAAATAGAATTTTCCCTTCATTTAGAGGAATTTTATCAAAAGTCTAATTTGCCCCTTGAATTCCCGCCTTCCACACAAGATCTTCATGGCTTGGCTTGCTTACCTTTTTTTTTTTTTTTGGATAAATTATACTTTATCTCCTTTATATTTGGTTTTTTTTTTTTTTTTTGTTTTACTTTGATTCTTAAAATATATTTTTTTCCACTTTAGTCTTTCATGTTTCAAGTTTTTTTTCAATTTACTTTAAAAATTAATTTGTATCCAAAATTAGATAAAAAAATAATACATTGACAATTACGTTGCGTAAACATATTTTATTATATATGACTCATACATTTGACAAACTTAAACTCTAATATAATAATATATTTTTATATTATGTGATAGTTATTGTGAGATTTTACACCTAATTTTGAACAAAAATTAGCTTTAGAAAGAAATTGAGAAAAATTTAAGACAAAAAAAAAAAAAAAAAAAAAAAAAAAACTTTGAAAGTCAAAAGTGAAAAAATAACCAACATAAGGGAGAAAAATGTAATTTTCTTATTTTTTTTAAGCAAACCGGTCAAGGCAATTAAAGTCAGTTGATTGTACTTACACTACTATTTAACCTCTTTACACCCTCCATCTCATTACACCACTAAAAAAAATGTAATTCTCATTACACCCCCAATATATTACCAAAACTAACCCTAAATTAACTATTTCATCTCTTTACACCACTAATTTTGGTGACACGGTGCTAAATAATTTACATTATTCTGGTGTTATGCTGCCCGAAAAAATAGATCTCTCCAGCATTTTATTACTATACATTTATTGTAACGCCCTCAAAAAGAGACATAACTCATTCATTCATAAGATCCATAAAACATAAAAGAGGTATTATATTTCATGCATCAGAGTGTTCTTTACAAAAGATGTTACATGTTAATCAACAAAGTAAATGCCCTATGGGCTTACATCCTTCCAAGTATAACTTGGTTACAACAAAAGAGGGTCAAAAGCCCTTTACAAGTTAAAGCCCTTGGCTTTAAAATGAAAACATATAACATAAAACAAAACAACCAAAACAGAGACTTCAGCCCCGAGACCTCCCAAGCTATGACCTTGGAGGCGGCATGTCACCTGAATCTGAAAATGGTGTCCCAAGTAGGGTGAGCCAAAGCCCAGTAGAGATACGCTAAACATTATATGAGAATTAACTAAAACATTAGCATCCGATAAACGTTTAACACAAGTAAACCACATATATCCTTTCCACAACCAATTAACATTCGCTTCCATATATCAATCCATTCCCATTTATTTATCCATTCAATTTAATGACATAGTTCAATATTATCCAAACAGTTTAAAATGAGACTACAACTCATATATCAACACTTCAATAGCATACATCATTCATCACTTCCATAACTTGCCATTTTATGAAACTACGTCCGAAGGAACCAGCACCCATAAATAAATAAGATTTCGGGACTTGCACCCTGGACACTACGGCCAACTTAGTTATCAATGGAGCACATCCCCTATCTCCTCCCATACAATGGAGTACATCCCCTATCTCCTCTCATACAATGATACATATACAATGTATTAAACATGTTGGCATATACAACGACCCAACAAATTCACATATTCAATACTTACATCCAACCGTCATATTCAATGACATCAACCAAGTGATTAGTTTCAATTTATCTAATCATCCTGCAGTTTCTACAACAATCAAAACTATCCTACACCGATAGCCCAAGACAGATATTTCTATACAGATAAATAAATTTATCAAACAGATAATTTATTAACTTTTCCACAGGTGAGTGATTTCTCAATCCAACTACACCATTCAATTACAATTTTCCCCAATTTCAAGATTTTGAACCCAATTCCATATTCCCACAATTTACCAAATTAATTATACAAATTAATTATTTAAATTCAAT
Organism: Camellia japonica; assembly: GCA_030407325.1. Taxonomy (NCBI): domain Eukaryota; kingdom Viridiplantae; phylum Streptophyta; class Magnoliopsida; order Ericales; family Theaceae; genus Camellia; species Camellia japonica. The sequence continues at coordinate 125,590,660 of JAPPVO010000017.1, read as the reverse complement.
TAGGGCATTAATCCCCCTTTCTTAACTATTGCACCCAAGGCCCAATTTCACTAATTATGTACAGATAACCCCTTTTTAAGACCTCACATATACAATGGAGCCCCAAAGGTAGAAAACCCCTCTTTCAAATATTTCAAATCTCAGGGCTTTCCAAAATTTCCAATTCACACCATTTATACAAAATGACTAACATTTATGTTAAAGCTCATAAAGATGAGTAGTTTATCCCTACCTCAAATGAAGAAGCTCAAAGGAGAAGGAAGAAGAAAACCCAACATGCTCCAAATCCAAGATTTTTCGGATCAAAAGATAGCCCACGCGATACTCAAGCTTTTATACAAAGGGGCTAGGGTAGAAAACCACTAGAACAAGGTGTATTTGGAGAGAGAGAGAGAGAGAGAGAGTTTAAAGAGAGAGACCATCGAATTTAGGGTTTGAAGAGAAATGGGGATGAAAAAGTGATATTGAATCACGCTGCTGCGAATTGATATATACAAGGCTCGCTCGAGTGAAGGATTGGTCGCTCGAGCAACTAGACACAAAAGAACCTCGTTCGAGCACAAGAAGCGTCGCTCGAGTGAACAATGTGAAGCTTTAGGTCTGCAACCTAGACGCACGCTCGAGCGCAAGAGTTCTCGCTCGAGCGCAAAAATCCTCGCTCGAGCGAAGAATACCGACCTTCAGGTCCAAAAGAGACTTAGACGCATGCTCGAGCGCCAAAGTGCTCGCTCGAGCGAAGAGACACACCAGACCAGGCTCGCTCGAGCGCAAGAAAGCTCGCTCAAGCAGAAGCTGCGTCTGAAAAGAAACCTGAAGACCCTCAATCCTCGCTCGAGTATAAGAACTCTCGCTCGAGCGCAAAAAGCCTCGCTCGAGCAAAGAAGCCAAATCCTAGGTAACAACCATTTGTTCTAACTCACTACCAACCTGTTCCAAACTCACCAACACATCCCAAAACTCAAATACAAAAAATCAAAGGATGGAAACTAGATACAGACAACAACATACAACCAACAGACCCAAGTCCGGAATACAATAAATAACGGGAAAAAATCGGGATCTCTATATTTATAGAGCCACTTTCTTCCAAATAATGATTTTTTCATTTGTGGTGGGCGTGTTCGGTAATACAACGCTAATTAATTTGAATTACTACAGTGCCATGTTACCGGACAATATTTTTTTCCGCAACATTATGTTGCCGTCCAATTAGATGATAACAAGAAATTAATTTGGATCACTTGTGAATTACCTGTTTTATGATACAATAGAGTTGTCTAGGCCCCATCACCGTACATTAAAAGGTTTACTTTTTCCTTGAAGCATCAATAAAAAAATTCATAAATCAAACACGCATCCATAAAATCATACATAAAAAGTATCCATAAAATTATTCATAAAAACGTCAAGTGTACGAATATCCATAAAGTATCCATAAAATCTGTCATTGTTTGCATCCATCAATCAAACATGTTATCACAATTCGTCTTAGTAATTTGTAGATAATTTTTCCCCCTTAATAGAAATAGACATCCACACTTTTTAGAACATGTCAACCTCAATCGTTCTCCCTTGATCTTCCTGTTGTCTCTATGGTAACACTTCTTTCACAAGCAAGTGTAAGTCTTGGTTTTTTGCCATTGCCCCTCGCATCTGATGTCTTTATAACAATGACAAATTCAATCTTCTTCCTAACGTCAGAAACCCATTTAATTAATGCTTCATGAATACTAAAAATCTAATGATAATAAATACATTTATACGTCAAATTATTAATAAAACTCAATACAAATTAAAAATAAGAAAAAAATCATATTCATAAAAAAAAAAAACTTAACAAATCTCATCTGTAATGAATTCATGACTAGAGTCCACTAATATTGCAGCACTTGCGTTGTTGCAATTAGTATAAGTATAATCCTTCTAGGCAAAAAAATAAAATATAAAAAAATGAAACTGAAAATACATGGTAATGAGAAGCCGAACAAATTAAAAAAATTCAGTTTGGGGTTACTAGAAATGTATCCTGTTGGAAAAATATGGTTTAATATAGGCATATTTTTTAGCCCAAATTTAAGTGGGTCCCAAACATCTTTTGGGGTTGGTCCGAAGAGGTGAAGTGTTCCTTGCCGCGTGGCAAGTCACACGGTGAAGACGGAACGTCAAAACCATTTATGAGTGAATGGGAAGTTGACGTCGTTTTCGGGTCTAACATTAATTTTTTAGATAAAATTCTTTTGAATTTTTTCAATAAAAATTATTGTGGGAATTTAATTTAATTCTAAATTCAAATTTTGGGTTCTTGAGTGGTTTCCTAAAGTTTGAAATTGTGAGAATTTAATTTAATTCTAAATTCAAATTTTAGGTTCCTTAAAAGTTTCCTAAAGTTTGTACCTCTTCATTTATTTATTTATTTAACTATTTCAATAGTTTAATATATATATATTTAATTAGTTTAATATATATATATATATATATATATTTGAAATTATTTAAATAATAAATGAACCTACAGTTCCAAACTGTTTGTGTTGGACCAACGGATTCTTTTCATTGTTTGAATATTAATATTCAAAAGTTTGGATTTTTGGTCTACAACGGTCAGATTGAAATTTTCAATTTGTACCTGTTCGGATTCCTCACCTGTTGGGGTCTAATTTTTGGCTATATATACAACCATTTTCCAGCAGTTCGGAATGATGAAAAAAAACAGTCTGAAAATTCAGTTTTTTCTGTCCTAAATTCCGCACTTATGCATTATTCTTCATATTAGATTTAGAATAAAATTCAGAGAGTTAGAACACAAGTTTGGTTCGCCGAACAAATTGTTTGGAGTACTACTACAATTTGTGAAGATCATTGTATCCTGGGAGATAGACGCCACTCAACCGTAAGTACCGTAGCGGAGCGAATATGTCTTAAGGACAGAGTGTCACACACTCGACTTGGTCTTAATTTTAATTCGATTCAATAAATAAATCTAGTATGTTATTTATTTATTTTGTTTGAATTTATTTCTAGTTATTTTTTATACACAGAAGATTGTTCCAACAATCTTAAGACAGATTCGAATTATTCTGTTTACAGAATTTTTCGTTTGTTTCCCTTTTTCTTTCTTCGTAAATAATTTCGAAAGAAAATTATTTTCTGTGGATTTACAAAATAATATTCTGGTTGGAAAAACAAATAGTGATTATATGCTATTTGACAGATAGTAGTAATATACTGTCTCTTTTCTTTGACAACAACTAGTAGTACGATACTTGTGTCATTAACAATTCAGAATATATTTTTGTGAAATTTTGTCAAAAAATTAATTTTAGTTTTTAGAAATTATTTTCTGTGTTTTCATTAATTAAAATTCTGTTTCAGTATTTTAATTATTGGAGTGTTACAAGAGATTTAAATTTCTGTGTGAAATTAATTTGGTTAAATAAAATTTTATTTTATTTCCAAATTAATTGGAAAAATAAAAGTTATATTTTTATTTCTTTTATTTTACAGAATTTAATTTCTTGTGTGGAATTAATTTGGTAGAATAAAACTTTATTTTATTTCCAAATTAATTGAAAAAATAAAAGTTATATTCTTATTTCTTTTATTTTACAGTATTTAATTTCTTGTGGGGAATTAACTTGGTTGAATAAAATTTTATTTTATTTCCAAATTAATTGGAAAATAAAAATTACATTCTTGTTTCTTTTATTTTTACAGAATTTAATTCTGTGAATTTGGATTAGTTTTCTGTGTGGAATTAATTTGGTTAAATAAAATTTTATTTTATTTTATTTCAAATTAATTGAAAATAAAAGTTACATTTTTGTTTTGTTTCTTTTATTTTAACAGATTTTATATCTGTTGTTTTGGTTTAATTTGTTTAAATAAAATTTTATTTTATTTTCAAATTAATTGGAAATAAAAGTTACAATTTTTGTTTCTTTTATTTTTTACAGAATTTTAAATTCTGTGTTTTTTGGTTTTAATTTTCTGTGTAGTATTAAATTCTAATTATAATTGTGGTTTATAATTTAGAATTTATGGCTACTAAAACTGGTCAAACTAATGTTCAAACTAGTACTGGTATAGTGATTGCCATTACGCCAACCTCTCCGTATGTTGGGACTGTGCCAGTGAATCATGATGGAAAACCAGAGAAGTTCTTAAGAACTGATTTTCGTAAAGGCAAAGGAAGATCAAGTAAGAAGGTTGCTAAAGCCAAAATGACCAAAATGGATAACATTTCCAATGGTGTAGATGTCATAGATCTTTCTGCAGTTGTTTCCGAGGCAAATCTTGTCGGAAATCCTAAAGAATGGTGGGTGGACACTGGTGCTACTCGCCATATCTGTGCCGACAAAAAGATGTTCACATCTTATTCTACAGTGGACCATGATGAACAACTTTTTATGGGCAACTCCTCAACTTCCAAAGTTGAAGGACAAGGAGATGATATCAGGAAAGGAACTCACTCTCAACAATGTGCTGCATGTACCAGATATTCGCAAGAATTTAGTTTCCGGATCTTTGTTGAGTAAGAGTGGGTTTAGGCTAGTTTTTGAAAGTGACAAGTTTGTACTTACCAAAAACGGGATGTATCTAGGAAAAGGTTACATGTCTGATGGCCTTTTCAAGATGAATGTAATGACCATTGTACCCTCAGTTGTTAATAATAATACATCTTCTTCTTATTTGCTTGAGTCTTCAAATTTATGGCATGGTAGACTCGGACATGTTAATTATGGATCTTTGCGTAGATTAATTAATATGGAATGTTTACCTAAATTTGATATTGATTCAAATCATAAATGTGAAATTTGTGTTGAGGCAAAATTATCTAAAACTCCTTTTCATTCAATTGAAAGAAGTACGGAACCACTTGAATTAATTCATAGTGACATTTGTGATTTTAAATCTATTCAAACCAGAGGTGGGAAAAAGTAAGTAATCACTTTTATAGATGACTATACTAGATATAGTTATATTTATTTAATTCGAATCAAGGATGAAGCTTTGAAAACTTTCATTCAATATAAGAATGAAGTTGAAAATCAACTTGGTAAGAAAATCAAGAAACTTAGAAGTGATAGAGGTGGTGAATATGAATCACCTTTTGGTGAGTTTTGTAAAGAACATGGAATAATTCATCAAACTACTGCTCCTTACTCACCTCAGCAAAATGGAATTGCTGAAAGGAAAAATAAGACTTTAAAAGAAATGATGAATGCCATGTTAATAAGTTCTGGATTACCTCAGAACTTGTGGGGGGAAACAATACTTTCTGCTAATTATATACTTAATAAAGTACTCCGAAAGAAAGTGAATCAAACACCTTATGAATTGTGGTATGGAAGAGTACCATCCTACAAATACTTAAAAGTGTGGGGGTGTTTGGCTAAAGTGGCTATTCCTAGTCCTAAAACAACTAAGATAGGTCCTAAGACCATTGATTGCATTTTCATTGGTTATGCTAAGAATAGTAATGCATATCGGTTTTTGATTCATAAATCAGAACATACCGAAATGCATGTAAATACTATTATTGAGTCAAGGAATGCATCATTCTTTGAACATGTATTTCCAAAGAAGACTGGACAAGAGACTAGTAATAATAAGAGATCTTTTGATGCTATTACTAGTAATGATCAAGAACATGATCAAGAACAAGAGTTAGACCAAAATGAGGAAGAAGAACCTAGGCGTAGTAAACGTGCTAGAACCTCAAAATCTTTTGGTCCAGATTTTCTAACATATTTGTTAGAAAATGAGCCTTTAACTTTTAAAGAGGCTATGTCCAGTCCTGAAGCTCCTTTATGGAAAGAAGCTGTCAACAGTGAAGTTGAATCCATCTTACAAAATCACACTTGGGAATTGGTGGATTTGCCACCAGGTTGTAAACCTCTTGGGTACAAGTGGATTTTCAAAAGGAAAATGAAAGCGGATGGATCAATTGATAAATACAAGGCAAGACTTGTGGTCAAAGGGTTTAGACAAAAAGAAGGTCTTGATTACTTTGATACATACTCACCGGTTACTAGAATAACATCCATTAGAATGCTAATTGCCATAGCATCTCTATACAATCTAGAAATTCATCAAATGGATGTTAAAACCGCTTTCTTAAATGGTGAGTTAAATGAAGAAATTTACATGGAACAACCAGAAGGGTTTTCTGTTCCAGGGAAAGAAAAGAAAGTGTGTAAATTGGTTAAATCATTATATGGTTTAAAACAAGCGCCAAAGCAATGGCATGAGAAATTTGACAAGGCAATGATGTCAAATGGATTTAAAATTAATGAGTGTGACAAATGTGTTTATATTAAAAACACAGATAAAGGTTATGTCATTTATGTCTTTATGTAGATGATATGCTCATCATTGGTAGTAATAATGACATGATTAAAACTACCAAGAAAATGTTGAATAAACATTTTGATATGAAGGACATGGGCATTGCTGATGTAATTCTTGGTATGAAAATTACCAAAACATCAGAAGGTTATACTTTGTCACAATCTCATTACATTGAGAAAATACTTGACAAATTCAGCAAAGATGATGATCATCTGCTAGAACTCCTGTAGATGTTAATTTGTATCTTTCTAAGAATTACAGGAAAATATTTCTCAATTAGAGTATGCCCAAATTATTGGAAGCTTAATGTACTTGATGAACTGCACTCGCCCAGATATAGCTTATGCAGTAAGTAAATTAAGTAGATATACGAGTAATCCGAGAGTAGAACACTGGAAAGCAATTATAAGGGTTCTAAGATATCTCCGATTTACTCGTAACATTGGGCTTCATTATACGAGATATCCAGCAGTACTTGAAGGATACTGTGATGCAAATTGGATATCGAATACTAGAGACTCGAAGTCCACCAGTGGGTATGTCTTTACTCTTGGAAATCTTCCAAACAGACTTGTATTGCTAGGTCTACTATGGAATCTGAATTCATAGCTTTAGACAAAGCAGGAGAAGAGGCAGAATGGCTTCGCCACTTCCTTGAAGATATTCCAATTTGGCCAAAACCGGTGCCTGCTATATGCATACATTGTGATAGTCAATCAGCAATTGGTAGAGCACAAAGTCATATGTATAACGGTAAGTCACAACACATTCGTCGTCGACATAACACCGTAAGACAACTACTCTCTAATGGAATTATTTCCATAGAATATGTTAAGTCTAAAGAAAACATAGCAGATCCACTAACCAAAGGGTTAGCAAGAGAGTTAGTTGAGAATTCGTCGAGGGGAATGGGACTTAAGCCTATTAAATAAGAGTTACCACAACGGCAACCCAACCTAGTTGACTGGAGATCCAAGATCTAGGTTCAAAGGGACAACCGAGTTGTGAATGACTCAGAAGGATCACTGGGGAGTCTAACTCCTACCCATTTCTTTGATGAAATAGTGATGTCTGCAGCGTTTTAGGTTAATTAAAACTTTTAATGATTTTTATATCTAGGTAAACCTAGTGGAGTATGGCAGGATACTCTTCATAAGAATCACCTATGTGAGTGTGAACTGGGCCGGTTCTGTGAGATTTGTGAAGGGCTACAATTCTCTAGAGCACTCATAAAATACCAGGTTGTTCAGGGCCAAAATGAACACAATAGTGAGAACTAAACTGTGTCTGGGAATATACTGTGTGAGTTCTATTGTCTTGGTTTACACAAACGGCTGAACAGTTCAAGACATCATGTTCACTGGTCAGCTAGTAAATCTGATAGTGTCTCACAAGGGAAGGTTCAAAGCCAAAAGCTACCTATCATTTGCAGAATATTTCCAATTTCTGTACTCTCTGTAATTAGATCATGTTGTTGCATTTTCTCTCCGTCAAATTCCATTCATGTGGGGGATTGTTGGGAAAATATGGTTTAATATAGGCATATTTTTTAGCCCAAATTTAAGTGGGTCCCAAACATCTTTTGGGGTTGGTCCGAAGAGGTGAAGTGTTCCTTGCCGCGTGGCAAGTCACACGGTGAAGACGGAACGTCAAAACCATTTATGAGTGAATGGGAGGTTGACGTCGTTTTCGGGTCTAACATTAATTTTTTAGATAAAATTCTTTTGAATTTTTTCAATAAAAATTATTGTGGGAATTTAATTTAATTCTAAATTCAAATTTTGGGTTCTTGAGTGGTTTCCTAAAGTTTGAAATTGTGAGAATTTAATTTAATTCTAAATTCAAATTTTAGGTTCCTTAAAAGTTTCCTAAAGTTTGTACCTCTTCATTTATTTATTTATTTAACTATTTCAATAGTTTAATATATATATATTTAATTAGTTTAATATATATATATTTGAAATTATTTAAATAATAAATGAACCTACAGTTCCAAACTGTTTGTGTTGGACCAACGGATTCTTTTCATTGTTTGAATATTAATATTCAAAAGTTTGAATTTTTGGTCTGCAACGGTCAGATTGAAATTTTCAATTTGCACCTGTTCGGATTCCTCACCTGTTAGGGTCTAATTTTTGGCTATATATACAACCATTTTCTAGCAGTTCGGAATGATGAAAAAAACAGTCTGAAAATTCAATTTTTTCTGTCCTAAATTCCGCACTTATGCATTATTCTTCATATTAGATTTAGAATAAAATTCAGAGAGTTAGAACACAGGTTTGGTTCGCCGAACAAATTGTTTGGAGTACTACTACAATTTGTGAAGATCATTGTATCCTGGGAGATAGACGCCACTCAACCGTAAGTACCGTAGCGGGGCGAATCTGTTTTAAGGACAGAGTGTCACACACTCGACTTGGTCTTAATTTTAATTCGGTTCAATAAATAAATATGGTATGTTATTTATTTATTTTGTTTGAATTTATTTCTAGTTATTTTTTATACACAAAAGATTGTTCCAACATATCCTTTATTTGGTAGTTGGTTACTAGACTTATATTTTTTATTCGGCAATGTGATGTCAGACTATTTTATTTTGTCTGATTTCAAACCACCGAACGAAATTCGAACACCAGTCCAGAAAAACGAAACAGAAACCTACCAAATAAATAACAAAAACTCATTATTCCACTTTTTTATTGTTTTTCACCACCGTTTCTTCATCTATTGCTTTCTTTAACGATCAAACTACTATGATTCTCACTTTTTGAAAAGAGATGTGTAAGAGAAAAGGAAAATTAAGAAAGGAAAAAGAGAAGTAAGGATTGAAGACCAAGGGACGTAAAGAGATAACAAAATATATTTAATTTTAGTATTTTGTCCTTAAAGGTAATTTCACATATGGATAAAATTAGGGGGAAAAAAAACTCATATAGAGAGTGTAAAGAAGTAAAATTATGGTGTAAGTAGAATCACCCTTAAAGTCAGTCATCTATATATATATATATATATAAGGAAAAATGGGGTTTCTAACCCCCAAGCATTGTGGGAGCTTCAATATCTCAATCTTAATTTTCTAATTTTGATTTTAAAATATAAAAAAAAAAACTCAGCATTTATTAACTTTTTACAATCCACATGCCTTTTGAGAGATTTGGTCAAAATTCCCTGATCAATATTTATTAACTTTTTTCAATCCACATGTTTTTCTACATGCCTTTTGAGAGTTTTGGTCAAATCCTCTCATACAAATCTATATCTATATATCTATCTATATCTATATCTATATCTATCTATATATTAAGAAAAAAAAGGGGTTTCTAACCCCCAAGCCTTGTCGGAGCTCCAATATCCCAATCTAAATTTCTTGATTTTTTTATTTAAAAAAAAAAACCTTAGCATTTATTAACTTCTCCCAACTCCCAAGCCTTACCCTCATAATAACACTTTAATGCATTAAGAACAAGCATAAAAAAAATTTCTTGAAAATTTAACATATATGAATTCCTTGAAAAGTCCCAACACATACGATTATTATCCCTTATTATAACACTTTAATGCATTAAGAACAAACATAAAAAAAAATTCTTTGAAAAGCCCAACACATATAAATTTCTTGAAAAGTTCAACACATATGATTATTGTCAAAATATTAAACTTTAATATAATATAAAAAAGAAAAAAAAAGAAGACATTTAAAAAAAAAAAAAAAAAAAAGACATTTAAAAAACACAATTCACATATATATAAACTAGCATATCACCCGCGCTATGCACAGATTGTGTTTACAATTATCTATATATGTGAATTGTGATTTTTAAATTTTTTTTTTTTTTTAAATGTCTTCTTTTTTCCTTTTTTATATTATAAAGTTTAATATTTTGAAAATAATCATATGTGTTAGACTTTTCAAGGAATTAAATGTCTTTTTTTTTATTATATTATATTAAAGTTTAATATTTTGATAATAATCATATGTGTTGAACTTTTCAAGAAATTTTTTTATACTTGTTTTTAATGCATTAAAGTGTTATTATGAGGGGATAATAATCATATGTGTTGGGACTTTTCATGAAATTCATGTGTTGGATTTCAAAGAATTTTTTTTATATATGTTCTTAATGCATTAAAGTGTTATTATGATGGTAAGACTTGGGAGTTAGGAGAAATTAACAAATGCTAAGATTTTTTTTTTTTTAAATTAAAAAATCAGGAAATTTAGATTGGGAGATTGGAGCTCCCACAAGGTTTGGGGTTAAAAATCCCCTTTTGCTTAATATATAGTAAGTATAGATACTAGCCTATCACCCATGCTATGCACGGGATAATTATAGATATTTATATTTGTTTTAATTTTTTTTTAATATATAAATTATTTTTTTTAAGATTTTTTATAAAAATAATTTAACAATCTTATCACTAACCATAGTGTACAGAAGAAATTAAAAAGGCTACTGCAGTAACTATGCACGGGCTGTATCTATAATTATTTGTATGACGGGATTTTAAATGCTAATCAAGGATTTTGACCAAATCAATAAATGCAGGCATGTGGATTGGAAAAAGTTAATAAATGCTGATCAGGGAATTTTGACCAAATCAATAAATGCTGAGATTTTTTTTTTAAAATCAAAAATTTAGAAAATTAAGATTGAGAGATTGGAGCTTCCACAAGGCTTGGGGTTTAGAAACTCCATTTTCCTTATTATATTTACTAACATATCACCCGTGCTATGCACGGATTGTGTTTAAAATTATCTATATATGTGAATTGTGATTTTTAAATTTTTTTTTTAAATGTCTTCTTTTTTTCCTTTTTTATATTATATTAAAGTTTAATATTTTGATAATAATCATATCTGTTGGACTTTTCAAAGAATTAAATGTCTTTTTTTATTTATTTATTATATTATATTAAAGTTTAATATTTTGATAATAATCATATGTGTTGGATTTTTCAAAAAAAAAATTTTATACTTGTTCTTAATGCATTAAAGTATTATTATGAGGGATAATAATCATATGTGTTGGAACTTTTCAAAGAATTCATATGTGTTGGATTTCAAATAATTTTTTTTATGCTTGTTCTTAATGCATTAAAGTGTTATTATGAGGGTAAGACTTGGGAGTTGGGAGAAGTTAATAAATGCTAAGATTTTTATTTTTTTTAAATAAAAAAAATCAGGAAATTTAGATTGGGTGATTGGAGCTCTCACAAGGCTTGGAGTTAAAAACCCCCCCTTTTGCTTAATATATAGTATAGATAATTATCTATATATGTGAATTGCGATTTTTAAATGTCTTTTTTTTTTTAAATGTCTTCTTTTTTTCCTTTTTTATATTATATTAAAGTTTAATATTTTGATAATAATCATATGTGTTGGACTTTTTAAGGAATTAAATGTCTTCTTTTTTTTATTATATTATATTAAAGTTTAATCTTTTGATAATAATCATATGTGTTGGACTTTTCAAGAAATTTTTTTTATGCTTATTCTTAATGCATTAAAGTGTTATTATGAGGGATAATAATCATATGTGTTGGAACTTTTCAAGGAATTCGTATGTGTTGGATTTCAAAGAATTTTTTTTATGCTTATTCTTAATGCATTAAAGTGTTATTATGAGGATAAGACTTGGGGATTGGGAGAAGTTAATAAATACTAAGGTTTTTTTTTTTTAAATCAAAAAATTAGAAAATTTAGATTGGGAGATTGGAGCTCCCACAAGGCTTGTGGTTAAAAACTCCATTTTGCTTAATATATAGTATAGATAATTGTGAAGTACATATGAATTCCTTGAAAAGTCCAACACATGATTATTATCCCTCATAATAACACTTTAATGCATTAAGAACAAGCATAAAAAAAATTCCTTGAAAGTTCCTACACATATAAATTTCTTGAAAAGTTCAACACATGATTATTATCAAAAGATTAAACTTTAATATAATATAAAAAGGAAAAAAAAAAACCATAAAGTAGTGAAACACAACCCGTGCATAGCACGGGTAATATGCTAGTATTATATAAGGAAAATGGGAGTTTTAACCTACAAGCCTTGTGAGAGCTCCAATATTTCAATCTTAATTTTCTAATTTTTTGATTTTTTTTTTTAAAAAAAACCTCAACATTTATTAACTTCTCCCAACTCACAAGCCTTTTGGGAGATTTGGTCAAAATTCTCTCATAAGAAAACTTTAATGCATTAAGGACAAGTATAACAAAATTTCCTTGAAAAGTCCAACACTTATCATTATTATCAAAATATTAAACTTTAAAATAAAATAACTTTTGATGTAGATGTCGATTTTTAATAAAATTAGTATTTTTAGAATCTCTCATTAAGATCTATCAAATAAGATCCATGTTGACAATGAAATTAAAATAAAAAAAAAATATTACCGTTGAAATTGATGTAAACAGTAATAGTAACACATTACTCTATTTAACAGTAACATGTTAGTTTGTCTGACAGTAACATGTTGCTCTAGAAATATTGTTCCAAAACAAAAAAAAAATATATATATATATATATCTTATAGCGATCCCAGTTTTCCCCGTTACTTATAGTGTTCCGGACTTGGGTTCCACGGTTGAATATTGTTGTGTACATCTTTTTCCGTCCTTTAATTGCTTGTAGTTGAGTTTTGGGATGTGTTGGGCAGGTTTGAAACATGTTGGTTATGAATTGAAATAAATGGTTACTGCCCAGGTTTTTCCTTCTTCGCTCGAGTGAGGCTTCTTGCGCTCGAGCGAGCCTTGTGTCTTGTGCCTCTTCGCTTGAGCGAGGAGTCTTGCGCTCGAGCATGCGTCTACATCTCTTTTGGACCTGAAGGTCGGTATTCTTCGCTCGAGCGAGCTTTCTTGTGGTCGAGCAAGCGAGCTCTATGTTTTGTGTTTCTGAGCTCGAGCGAGGACTCTTGCGCTCGAGCGTGCTTCTGGCTTGCAGACCTGAAGCTTCGCATTGTTCGCTCGAGCGACGCTTCTTGCGCTCGAGCGAGGTTCTTTTGTATCTGGTCGCTTGAGTGACCACTTCTTCGCTCGAGCGAGGTTCGAATATATCAGTTGGCAGCAGCGTGATATACATCACTTTTTCATCATCTTTTTCATCCAAACCCTGGATCTGACACACTCTCTCTCTCTCTGCACACTCCTTCTCTCTACGAATACTCCATGTTCTAGGAGTCTTCTACCCTAATCCCTTTGTAAGAAAGTTAAAGCTTGGCTTGGGCTTTCCATTGATCCAAAAATTTGTGGATTTGGAGCATCTTGGGTTTCACTCTTCTTCTCCTTTGGGCTCTTAACTTTGAGATAGGGATAATCTACTCATTCTTATGAGTTTTAACATAAATTTTAGTCATTTTGTATAAATTGTGGGATTTGGAAGGTTTGGGGAGTTAGGGTTTGAGTTTGAGATGTTCAAAAGAGGGATTTTAAATTTTAAACTCCATATGTGTATGTGAACCTTAAATGGAGGTTATTGGTGTATAATTGTTGAAATGGTGAGGGTTGAGCCTTTGGGTCAATTTTGTGGAATTTGGGAAGTAATGCCCTAATCGGATTAAATAATTAATTTGTATAATTAATATGGTGAATTATGAAAATGTGAAATTGAGTTGAAAATTATGAAATTGGGAAAACGTGGGATCGAATGGTGTAGTTGGATTAATTAATCACTCACTTATGGAAATGTTGATAATTTATCTGTTTGATAAATTTATTATCTGTTTAGAAATAACTGTTTTGGACTATCGGTGGAAGATAGTCATGAGTGTTGTAGAATTGCATGATGATTAGGTAAATTGAAACTAATCGATTAAAAGTAAAAGCAAAAAGGGGAAAAAAAGTAGAGCCTCTTTCTCTCTAGAGTCTAGAGAGAAAGCTCCCCCCGGTGGTATTTCATGGTGGTGATCTCTGGTGCAGTCCGGCCAGTTTGTTTTAACTCCTCTACCCTATAATTTGAGTGTGAGTTTGTTTATGATTATGCACAGGTTCGAACTGTGTACCCTCAAGTTCGGCCATAGATGTTACAGTCCATGGATGCTGTGTTTGTTATGGGTAACCGACCACTCCTTTTAGTGGGTTAGTGTGCTTGCAGGTGGGGCCTAGTCTGGATGTGAACTGTAACTCCGGTAGGTTTGCTCAGTTAGATGAAGCTCTGCATCTGTGTAGAAAATGTAGTCAAGTCTGAAGATCTGGTTATGGAGGTTGTTTCAAGTGGATGGCTGAGTTGATTTACAGGGTGCATGGCTGGAACAGTATACTGCTGTTAAGGCCATTTTTATCCGGTTGGTGGGTTTCTCACTTTCTAGAGAGAGAAAGCTCCCAGTGATGGCTAGTCTTTCTCTAGTGTTGTAGTGGACTAGTCTTGTTTAAACAACGTAGCGATTTTGAGCTTCACGTTCTATCTCTGGCACTACTTTGTAGGTCTATATCCGGCAAGGTGTCGATGGTGGTTCTTATTTTTTTTAAGATGTGAAGTTGTATGGGTGTTACTCTGGTGCTGTATCTATGGTATTTAGGAGAGAGAATGTTTGGTGGTCAAATGCTGCTGGTTTTTTGGTGGTTTCATTGCCGTCGCTGGACTGTTCAAGTTTCATGGTGTTTGCACCGGTGATCATGCTTTGGTGGTTGTCGTCGGTTGTCAGGGTGATGGTCGGGTTTTGGAGTGGAGCGTGGCTGTATTGTGTGTATCTCTGGTGCTAGGTTCTCCAACACAGATGTTGGCGCGTGATATGGGCATTGGGAGTTGACGCTTTTGGGGGCAGAGGGACCAACTGCAAAGCTGTTGCTTGTTGCTATCACCCATGTTTTGCTCTGCTCAAGAACCACACGTGGGTCTTTTTCAGCAGCACATAGGGAAGTGGGGACCGTGGGTTGTCCTTTTAGGCCATGGTTTTTTGTAGTCATCTATATATATATAAACCCAGGGGTTGTGGCATTGTGATAAGGTCTTGGAGTTTAAGCTCTAAGGTTACAAGTTTAATTTTTTTCTTGGGCCAATTTCTTGGGCGAAGTACTGTTGATTAGGAGGTTAGATCTCAAGTTGTCTAGTCAGCACTTGGTATGGATTCAATGCCCCCGTTGTGCGAGTCCTGACTTAAACAGAACTTGTCTTGGGAGGTCGAGGCAAGTTCATAGATTATAGTCTCCTCGCTCGGAACGGCTAACAGGACACCTTAGTAATCTCTGCAAAGGGCGCTGTCTTGAACCTGCGGGAGGGTAGGGAGGATTTTCCTGTAACAAAAAAATCTATATATATATATATATATGTATATTTACTATCTATATAATAAAGCAGGATGATTTTTGAATTTGTCCTACACACATTTGTCCTACTAGGACATTTGGACGGCTTAGATCTATTCAAATTATAAAACAACGGCTGAGATATATTTTCCAAAAAATATCTTACATGTACATTTTTTATTTTCTCGCTTCTCTCTCTTACTTTTTCCTTTTCTTATCCATGATCTCATGATCTCACATTCCTCTCTCTTTTCTTTTTATTTTTTTAATTTTCTCCCATTTTTATTTCTCTCTATTTATTTTTTTTTTATTTTCTCCTTTTTGTTCACTTATTTTTATTCATATTATATGAAAAAATCTACGATCCCAGAATTATGAGGTATATTTTACTATGTGTAGTGGAGATTAAATTAATAAATTTTATAGTCCATAAATTAAATGAATTTGAACAATTAATATTTATTTTAAAATATATTGAATGCCTGATAGATTTCATAAATTTAGACCTCATATGAATTTTCAGCATCTATATAATAAAGCAAGATGATTTTTTAATTTGTCCTAGACACATTTGTCCTACTAGAACATTTGGACGGCTAAGATCTATTCAAATTATATAACGGCTGAGATATATTTTCCAAAAAATATCCTACATGTACATTTTTTATTTTTCCGTTTCCCTCTCTTACTTTTTCCTTTTCTCACACCCTTCCTTCCATGATCCCATGATCCTGCCTTCCTCTCTCTTTATTTTTTTATTTTCTCCCGTTTTTATTTTTCTCTCTATTTGTTTATTTTTTTTATTTTCTCCTTTTTGTTCAATATATTTTACACATATTTCCATACAATGTATGTATGCCCGTAATACAATAGGACATTATGGGCATACATACAATTTCCATATAATTATATAAGCAAAAACAATATTGTATGTATATGCCGTGGAAATTGTATGTATGCTAGGCATATCTATCTATGTAATTATTTATTGTATAAGCAAAAGCGAGTTTTTGTAAGGAGTTTTGTGAGAATTCCAAAATTTTATAATAAATTTGCGATTTTATCAAATTAAAAAATAAATTTAAATAGTGTTGAGATTACAATTATATTCTAATCTTAATATTATTTACACCGTGCCTTCAGGCACGGGCATACACTAGTATATTTATATATTAGCTGGGCATTTTGATTAAGTGGGTTTTGATGGTGTAATTCGGTGAGAAGCACGTGGGCTGGCCAACTTTTTCAGTGGGCATTTCGCTGACTGATTGCTTGGGCTGGGTATTGTTTTGGTAGTTTTTTGGGCCCACCGTGATTGTTATGTGTTGTAGAAGAACTTTGGGCTGCTTTTATGGATTAAGGAGCCGAAATCTGGAGTGCATGGCGTGGGTTATACATCACTTGACTATTTGTTAAGGAACTGGTGGGAGTTTTGAAGCATGAGCTGCTGGGGCCCACTTGGTAAGGTTTTTTTTGATTATATTAGATGCCCATTTTGGACTTCATGGATATATTGTCAAATGGGCTCACTATCTTCTTTGTTATTGGGCTGTTATTGGGTTCATTTTGGGAAAATTCCTTTTGTTTAGTCTCTTTGCAGCGGATCATTTATAGTTGATTACTTCATGTTGATTGATCGTGTGATCCTCATGTGACTCGATATGAGGGTGGTTTTGAGCCATCTCCGCCAAGAGCGATTGGGGAGTCACTGCTATGGGGAATAGTGGTTCGATAACTAGCTAAGTTAGAGACTGAGAGATGAGCGGAAGGATAGCTACCAGTTTTCTGGTCACTTCTTGTCTTCATGTGACCCATCCTAATTGATCGTATTGCCACACCTGACATGGAGTGAAGGGCACACTACCGTGGGGTTTGAGGCTTGTGATCTACCAAGAAAGGGACTGGGGGATGCGATGATTGCTCTCATGATTTTGTTGGCTATGTATTGATCTGTTGCTCTGGGGCTTTTGATTTTCTCCACAACTCCCAAGACCGTGGCTTATGGTTACTAATCGTGCTAGCTTCATGTGACTTTGTTGTGATTTCTCGTGGGGTAGATTTTTTCCTCTGTCACGACTTTGGTTAAGTGGCTTGGATGTCACGGTTGTGAGGAGTGGGACGCTTATTGGATTCCATGCGTTTATCTACAATAGAGACTGGGAGTATGTGGGGTTGGTTATCATCTTTGATTCGGCTTGAGGGTTATTGCGTTGCTTTGTGAGTGTGTCTGTTGTGTTTATTAGCATTGTGGTGTTTTTGTATCTTTGCCCATATATCCACCTCAAGTTCCCATCTATTATCTCTGATAGTAGGGGTTACTTGGGGACAAAAAGGATATATGGGCAGAGTTGGGTTTTGGTGTTTTCAGTTGTTATTGTTTATCCCTCCTTCCTTAGGGGGGTGTAGTGTTTGTCTATGTTGGTTATGTTCGTTTTTTCTTTTTCTTTTTTTATTTGTTATTGGGCAAGCCTGGGGTATGCCTCTTGTAAACTTGTAAATTTCATTGTCTTTATTTTATGACTTACTTACCCAAAAAAAAAAAGAAGAAACTAATCGATTGAAATATGTCATTGAATATGACGAACGGACTATAACATTGAATATGTTACTGAATTGGTCATTGTATATGACAACTTGTTTAAATACATTCTATATGTATATTATTTGGGAGGAGACAGTGGATGTACTCCATGGTTTGGGAGGAGATAGGGGATGTACTCCATTGTTTGGGAGGAGATAGGGGATGGACTCCATTGATAATTAAGTTGGCCGGAGTGTCCTGAGTGAAAGTCCCGAAACCTGATGTACATCTGAATGATGTTGATAATTGAAGTGTTGAATATATGAAGTGTTGATTATATGAGTTGTAGTCTCATTTCGAATTGTTAATGATTGAAGTATCAATGATATGAGTTGTAGTCTCATCTTGAACTATTTAAGTGAATAATGACCCTCGCTTATGAATTAACTAGGGTAAATGAACAGAAGTGAATTTCAAATATGGATGTACTTATTAGTGGCCTTGTAAAGAATGTAAATTGGTTCATAAGTGTTAACCATTTACCAAATGCTAATGTTTTAGTTATTTCTTATATTTGGTTTAGCATATCTCTACTGGGCTTTGGCTCACCCTACTTGGGACACTATTTTCAAGTACAGGTAACATGCCGCCTCTAAGGTCATAGCTTGGGAGGTCTTGAGGCTGAAGTCTATATTTTGGTTGTTTTGTATATGTTATATGTTTTCATTTCAGAGCCAAGGGCTTAAACTTGTAAAGAGCTTCTGACCCTCTTTTGTTATAACCAAGTGTTGACTTGGAAAGTTGTAAGCCCGTAGGGCATTTACTTTTGTTGTCAACATGTAATACTTTTGGTAACGAACACTTTGATTAATGAACATATTGTATTCTCTTATGCCTATGGATATTATGAATGATTGATTTATGCATTTATTTTGAGGACGTTACAACTTGGTATCAAAGCTAACCGGGTTTGAATACTTTGGGTACGTGGGAAGTGGTTAGTACCACAATGGGTTTGTCTCGCTTGTTAGACTTATGTATGAGGTTATGTGATAACATGTTTATGTGACTATATGGGTATGAAATTTAGTTTCTAGGATGTTGATTGGATCCTTGGGTTTCTGGGAGTCCTGTTGGAAAGGCACTTGATCACTGCCGTTTCTAGCTGGAACTCTAGCAACGCCGTGGAACGGTCATTATTTGGGAATGAAATTCGTAAGTGCTTATGGGATTATCTGTTTACGTAGAGTGACTTACAGTTGTCCATTGTATTAGGACGTAAGTGAAATAGCTTCGGCACATTTGTGAATGTGTTAATCCTTTTGTTACCTTTATTAGGATGTCAGGACGACGACGTGGTTGTAGGCGTGGTAGGCCTAGGAGACAGGAGATGTCAATATCGGATGAAATTTCGGGATAGGAAGAGGGAGTTGGTCAAGCCAATGTGGCTGAACCGGTAGGTCAGCAGGCCATGGGCGCCTTAGCCCGTGAGATGGCAGGAGCATTGAGGGAATCCATGGACATTCTCAGGGCTGAGAATCAAGTCCAGGCCCATGTAGCGGAGGCAGGCCCTCTTTTCTGAAAATGGAGTTCTTCCGGTCGAATCCGGACGAGTTTTTGGGCGATCCGAAAGAGCCACTGAAGGCTGACGAGTGGTTGGAGCAAATGACAAAGACATTTGAGATGCTAGGCATCGAAGATGGAAGCTTGAGGGTGACCTTGGCGTCCTTCCAGTTAAAGGGAGACGCGGGTCAGTGGTGGAAGTTTGTTCGATGACGTATTGGAGGGACTTGGGAGGCTTTTGTTGACGCCTTTGAAGAGAAGTTTTTACCTCCCACTGTTAGGGAGAAGTTGAGGGACCAGTTCTGTCAGCTCAAGCAGTTGAATACACCAGTGGCGGAGTTTGAGGCCACCTTTACTAGTTTATCGAGGTTTGCACCAAAGTTGGTGGCGACCGAAGAGCGTAGGTGCTTGGAGTTTGAGAAGAAATTGAGGATCGGACTCATGTTTTGAGTGGTCGGGTCCATGATTAGGGAGTATGAACGCCTTGTACAGGCTGCAGCCCATCTTGAGACCATTATGCATGCGGATAAGGAGAGGATGAGGGGCTCTAGGAGGAGTCAGGAAGGTCAAGGGGACGGTAAGAGGCAGAGGAGTTCTAACCCTCAGCAGTCCCAAGGAGCACATTCTAGATCTACCTTTCCAGTACGGAGTTCAGGTTCTGGGGAAGGCGTTCAGGGAGACATCACTTGTTACAAATGTGGTCAGCTGGGCCACAAGTCTCCATCTTGCCCGCAGAGGGGAGGAGGGCGAAGAACAGCTTCTTCTTCGGCTCGTTCTCAGAGCCAGAGTCAGGGCAGAGGCCAGCCGCTCACTTTTTATCAGTATGGGTAGGCAAGGCACCTGAAGAGGTTTTGCCTGCAGTTAAGTGGCACAACTGGTGCGTCTGGTTCGAGGCAGACACAGAGTTATCAGCCAACTTAGTCAGTTCAGGCCTCGAGGGCCAATTAGGGAGCCTTTTCGACTCAGTCTGTGCAGCAGTCTTATGCTCCGAGGGGTGAGCAGGTGGATCAGAGGCCTACGGGGAACGTGTATGCTGTTACAGCGCCGGATCTTGTACCTGCTCCATTAGTAGTGAGAGTTACCTTTTTGTTTTGCAACTCGGTTGCTAATGTGTTGATTGATACGGGTGCATCCCATTCATTTATATCTTCTACTTTTGCATCTATTTTGGGATTGGAGTTAGCGCAGTTAGCATCTCCTATTTGTGTTGTGTCACCCATTGGGGGTGAGTTGATTTTGAAACAGGGGTGTCGGGGCTGTGATATAGAGGTCGTTGATCGTCGGCTTCCCTTTTCGTTTGTGCTGATGGATATGTCAGGGTTTGATGTGATTTTGGGTATGGACTGGTTATCATCATACCGGGCTGTTATAGATTACTACCGTCAAAGGGTTACTGTATGTACCTTGAACGGGGATTGTTTTCATTTCTTAGGAGATCGGGTTGGTAGGGTTTCACCACCCGTGTATGATCCGCGGGGGCAGAGTGAGCTTAGTTGTCTTCTCGCTAGCTGTATGAGTAATGAGTGTGATGAGACCCGGACTGAACTGCCCAGAGTGGTTTGTGAGTACTCGGACGTCTTTCTCGAGGACCTTGTTAGTTTGCCACCCCATCGAGAGATTGAGTTCTCTATTGATTTAGTGCCCGATACGGCACCAATTTCCATGGCACCATATCGTTTTGCCCCACACGAGTTGAGTGAGTTGAAGGTTCAACTCCAAGAGTTGTTAGATAAGGGTTTTATTCGCCCTAGTACTTCACCTTGGGGAGCACCAGCCCTCCTTGCTAAGAAGAAAGATGGGGCTTTGAGACTTTGTATTGATTACCAAAAACTGAACCGAGCTACGGTTAAGAACAAGTACCCTATGCCTCGTATAGACGATTTGTTTGACCAATTGAAAGGATCTCGTTGTTTCTCTAAGATAGACTTGAGATCGGGTTACCATCAATTGAGGGTCAGGGAGGAGGATATCCCGAAGACAGTATTTCGTACGCGGTATGGCCACTATGAGTTTCTGGTGATGCCTTTTGGGCTCACCAATGCACCGGCTGTGTTTATGGACTTGATGAACCGGATCTTCCGGGAGTTCTTAGATCGTTTCGTAGTCATTTTTGTGAACGACATTCTGATTTATTCACCTTCTGAGGAGGAGCACGAGGAACACTGAAGAGTGGTGCTTGAGTT
The DNA here is from genome assembly GCA_030407325.1 of Camellia japonica. Classification (NCBI taxonomy): domain Eukaryota; kingdom Viridiplantae; phylum Streptophyta; class Magnoliopsida; order Ericales; family Theaceae; genus Camellia; species Camellia japonica. The sequence continues at coordinate 125,568,788 of JAPPVO010000017.1, read as the reverse complement.
ACTTAGAGCCCATAAGTTGTATGCTAAGTTTGGGAAGTGTGAGTTCTGGCTGAGAGAAGTTAAGTTCTTAGGCCATGTGGTGTCTGGGGAAGGAGTGTCTGTTGATTCATCCAAGATAGAGGCAGTGCAAGATTGGGCACAGCCTAAGAGTGTCTTTGAGATCCGCAGTTTTCTAGGATTGGCCAGTTATTACCGTCGGTTTGTAAAGGATTTCTCCAAGCTAGCTTCACTGTTGACTAAATTGACGCGGAAAAGGGGTCAAGTTTGTGTGGAGTGAGACTTGTGAAAAGTCGTTCCAAGACCTTAAAGTTAGACTTACCACCGCCCCAGTCTTGATTATTCTGGAGAGGGGTTTGGGTTATGTAGTATATTGTGATGCCTCACGGGAGGATTTGGGTTGTGTATTGATGCAAAAGGGGAAAGTAGTGGCCTATGGCTTGCAGTAGTTGAAAACACACGAGAGAAATTACCCTACTCATGATTTAGAATTGGCAGCTGTGATATTTGCCTTGAAGATCTGGAGGCACTATCTTTATGGTGAGAGATGCAAGGTGTTCTCGGATCACAAGAGTCTGAAGTATCTATTTACACAGAAAGACTTGAATCTGAGACAGAGGAGGTGGATGGAGTTTATAGAGGATTACGACTTCGACTTGCATTATCATCCGGAAAAGGCCAATGTTGTGGCTGATGCCCTAAGTAGGAAGTCCATTAGTGATGTAACTTGTATTGTTATCCGAAAATGGGAGATGTTGGGTGCTCTTAGCAAGTTTGACGTACATCTGGGTGAGTCCATTGAATTTGCAGCCTTGTTTTCTATAGTTGCACAACCTACACTTGTGAACCGAGTGTTAGAAGCACAGAAGAGCGATTTTGAGGTAGAATCCCTCCAGGAGAAAATCTCCAGTGGGAAAGTAGAGAAGGGTCTGACTGTGTATCCCGACCTGAGTATGAGGTACCAAGACCATCTGTTTGTGCCGGAGCCTTGCCGAGAGGAAGTACTCCGAGAGTTTCACCATTCACGCCTTGCGGTGCATCCGGGAGGCACAAAGATGTACCATGATCTAAGTCGCCAGCTTTGGTGGAGGGGTATGAAGAAGGATGTGGTGGTATTTGTGTCAAAGTGCCTTACTTGCCAGCAAGTGAAGGCCGAGCATCAGAGGCCAGCGGGTTTGTTGCAACCCTTGCCTATAGCCGAGTGGAAATGGGAGCATGTCACGATGGACTTCATTATAGGTCTTCCGAGGACGCAACGGGGTAGTGATGCCATTTGGGTCGTAGTGGACCGGTTAACTAAGTCGGCGCACTTTATTCCTATGCACGTGAGAGATTCAGTAGATCACCTTGCTGACTTGTATATTCGGGACATAGTGAGGTTACACGGGATCCTAGTGTCGATTGTCTCAGATAGAGATCCGCATTTTACTGCTAGATTATGGCAGAGTTTAAAGAGTGCCTTGGGCACTAGATTGACTTTTAGCACGGCTTACCATCCTCAGACTGACGGGCAGTCCGAGCGTGCTATTCAGATACTTGAGGATATGCTTCGAGGCTGTGTCCTTGACTTTAAAGGGTCGTGGGAGAGACACTTACCCTTAGTGGAGTTTGCCTACAACAACAGTTTCCAATCGAGTATTGGTATGGCACCATTTGAGGCCTTATATAGCCGACCGTGTAGATCTCTTGTGTGTTGGGCCGAGGTGGGTCATGTACCTCTTTTGGGGCCGGAGTTGGGTAAGAAACGACGAAGAAAGTTGAATTTATCCGTAAGAGGCTGGTTACAGCCCAGAGTCACCAAAAGAGTTATGCCGACCGACGGAGGAGGCCTTTGACATTTGAGGTGGGTGATCTCGTCTTTCTGAAAATATCACCTAGGCGGGGTTTGATGAGTTTTGGGAAGAGTGGGAAGTTGTCCCCTCGGTTTATTGGCCCTTTTGAGATCCTTGAGCGGATTGGGGAGGTTGCATACCGTCTAGCTTTACCACTGCAGTTGTCTGAAGTGCATGACGTGTTTCATGTTAGTATGCTTTAGAAATACGAGCCCGGATCCATCTCATGTATTGGATTTGACCGACTTAGAAGTAGACGATGATGCTTCGTATGAGGAGAGACCGATGAGGGTCTTGGATAAGCGGGACCAAGTCTTGCGAGGCAAGACGATTCCCTTGGTCAAGGTATTGTGGAAACATCACGGGGTTGAGGAAACCACCTGGGAACGTGAATTGAAGGTCCGAGAAAAATACCCGGATCTATTTGTGGATGTTTGAGCTTATATTGAGAATTTTGTTCTGAGATGAACTCCAAGAACATTGTATATGTTTCGAAATTATGGAAGTATTGAAATTGTTGCATATGTTTCAAAGAAATGAGTTTAATTTAACGTTGTATATGTTGAATGTGTTGTAGAAATGAAAATATGTTTTTAACATTGCATATGTTACGAAACTGTAGAGTATGTGAATTGGAATTTGTTGAAATTCAAAAGAATGCATGTTGATCATGCATGTTGAGCTATATTTGTAAAATTGTTCTCTTGAAAAGAGATGGAATGATCGGTAGAGGATCATGTTGATAACTGTTGTGTTGTAATCATGTTGAGAATTGAAAAGATCACAATTTTGAAACTTATATATCTAATTTCGGGGACGAAATTCTTTAAGGGGGGAGGTTATAGCGATCCTGGTTTTCCTCGTTACTTATAGTGTTCCGGACTTGGGTTCCATGGTTGAGTATTGTTGTGTACATCTTTTTCCGTCCTTTAATTCCTTGTAGTTGAGTTTTGGGATGTGTTGGGCAGGTTTGAAACAGGTTGGTTGTGAATTGAAACAAATGGTTGCTGCCCAAGTTTTTCCTTCTTCGCTCGAGCGAGGCTTCTTGCGCTCGAGTGAGCTTTGGGTGTTTGCTTCTTCACTCGAGCGAGGGTTTGTGCGCTCGAGTGAGCCTTGTATCTTGTGCCTCTTCGCTTGAGCGAGGAGTCTTGCGCTCGAGTGTGTGTCTGCGTCTCTTTTGGACCTGAAGGTTGGTATTCTTCGCTTGAGCGAGCAAGATCTATGTTTCGTGTATCTTCGCTCGAGCGAGGACTCTTGCACTCGAGCGTGCTTTTGGGTTGCAGACCTGAAGCTTCGCATTGTTCGCTCGAGCGACGCTTCTTGCGCTCGAGCGAGGTTCTTTTGTGTCTGGTTGCTCGAGCGACCACTTCTTCACTCGAGCAATGTTCGAATATATCAATTGGCAGCAACGTGATATACATCACTTTTTCATCATCTTTTTCATCTAAACCCTAGATCCGACACTCTCTCTCTCTACACACTCCTTCTCTCTACAAATACTCCATGTTCTAGGAGTCTTCTACCCCAATCCCTTTGTAAGAAAGTTAGAGCTTGGCTTGGGCTTCCCATTGATCTGAAAATTTGTGGATTTGGAGCATCTTGGGTTTCACTCTTCTTCTCCTTTGGGCTCTTAACTTTGAGGTAGGGATAATCTACTCCTTCTTATGAGTTTTAACATAAATTTTAGTCATTTTGTATAAATTGTGGGATTTGGAAGGTTTGGGGAGTTAGGGTTTGAGTTTGAGATGTTCAAAAGAGGGATTTTAAATTTTAAACTCCATATGTGTATGTGAACCTTAAATGGAGGTTATTGGTGTATAATTGTTGAAATGGTGAGGGTTGCGCCTTTGGGTCAATTTTGTGGAATTTGGGAAGTAATGCCCTAATCGGATTAAATAATTAATTTGTATAATTAATATGGTGAATTATGAAAATGTGAAATTGAGTTGAAAATTATGAAATTGGGAAAACGTGGGATCGAATGGTGTAGTTGGATTAATTAATCACTCACCTATGGAAATGTTGATAATTTATCTGTTTGATAAATTTATTATCTGTTTAGAAATAACTGTTTTGGGCTATCGGTGGAGGATAGTCATGAGTGTTGTAGAATTGCATGATGATTAGGTAAATTGAAACTAATCAATTGAAATATGTCATTGAATATGACGAACGGACTATAACATTGAATATGTTACTGAATTGGTCATTGTATATGACAACTTGTTTAATTACATTGTATATGTATATTGTTTGGGAGGAGATAGGGGATGTACTCTATGGTTTGGGAGGAGATAGGGGATATACTCCGTTGTTTGGGAGGAGATAGGGGATGGATTCCATTGATAATTAAGTTGGCCGGAGTATCTTGGGTGAAAGTCCCGAAACCTTATGTACATCTGAATGATGTTGATAATTAAAGTGTTGATTATATGAGTTGTAGTCTCATTTCGAATTGTTAATGATTGAAGTATTAATGATATGAGTTGTAGTCTCATCTTGAACTATTTAAGTAAATAATGACCCTCGCTTATGAATTAACTTGGGTAAATGAACAGAAGTGAATTTCAAATATGGATGTACTTATTGGTGGCCTTGTAAAGAATGTAAATTGGTTCATAAGTGTTAACCACATACCGAATGCTAATGTTTTAGTTATTTCTCATATTTGGTTTAGCATATCTCTACTGGGCTTTGGCTCACCCAACTTGGGACACCATTTTCAGGTACAGGTGACATGTCGCCTCCAAGGTCATAGCTTGGGAGGTGTCGAGGCTGAAGTCTCTGTTTTGGTTGTTTTGTATATGTTATATGTTTTCATTTCAGAGCCAAGGGCTTAAACATGTAAAGGGCTTCTGACCCTCTTTTGTTGCAATCAAGTGTTGACTTGGAAAGTTATAAGCTCGTAGGGCATTTACTTTTATTGTCAACATGTAATACTTTTGGTAACGGACACTCTGATGAATGAACATATTGTATTCTCTTATGCCTATGAATATTATGAATGATTGATTTATGCATTTATTTTGAGGGCGTTACATGTATTTTACTTTATCCTTGCTCAATTATGTGTCTTATCCTTAGAGGGTTTATGAAGAAAAATAAATTAGGTTATTCTTTTTCACTAAACAAGGGTTCAATGGTGAGATTTTGGCTAAATTTTTCAAGCATTTTTGACTTCCCTCATACTTACTGTCGCACCCTTTTCAACTTCTTCTATACACTCTGGTTAGTGATGAGATTGTTAAATTATTTTTATAAAAAAATCTTTAAAAAAAATTGTATATTAAAAAAATATCTAAAACAAATATAAATTCTTATTAAAAAATAACAAGTTGCAATTGCAAAAAAAAAAAAAAAAAAAAAAAAAAGAGAGAAAAAAAAAACTTACACTGTGCATTTCATTAATAGTGCTCAAAAAATGTGCCAAATGTTTGTGTAAAGGCTTGACACGTGTCCACTCTCAAATTATCAAGTGAATATAAATGAAATAAAAAAACTCAGCTTTAATATATCTATCTATCTATCTATCTATATATATATATTATATGTGGAAAAGGAAATTTCTAGTAAGAAGGCTTGTGAGAGTTCTAAAGTCTCATTTCACAATTACTAATTTTTGTGATTTCAAAAACAATTCTATTAGCTAACAAAGTAATTATAGATTAAATAAAAAAATAAATACTCCATTAAAATTTTGAATTACAATTCTTAAAATCTTTTTTCCCAATATTTCTCTATTTCCTAGATCTCATCTCATAATAAAGTAACTACACATTAAAAAAACATTATACATTAAAAAAAATATATATATACACACACACACACAAATCTCATCTCATAACAAAATAATTATATATTTTACAAAAAAAAATAAAAATCATAGGTTAAAAAAAACGTAAAACCACAATTGTTAATTTTTGTAATTTTAAAAATATTTAAAAATAGTACTATTGGCTAACAAAGTAACTATAGATTTAAAAAAAAAAAACTAAAATTACTAATTTTTGTAATTTTAAAGATATTTAAAAATAATATTATTGGCTAACAAAGTAACTATAGATTTAAAAAAAAAAAAATTTGAACCACAAGTTCCAAAAATCTCTTTTCTAGTATTTATCTTTTTTCTAAATCTCATCATCTATCTATCTATGCTATATATTATACCAAAGTGACTTTTTATCTTGGAGGCCCTAACTGTTTCAAAACCTTAAATCTAATTTTTTGAATTTTTGATTTTTATAAAAAAAAAAAAAATTAAAATATCTATTGACTATTCCAATGACATAAATATTAACCTTCAAAATTATTTAATACAAATATATTGCCGATAAAAAGAAAGAGAAAGAAAAAGAAAAAGAAAAAAACACACAATTCTCAATCTCCCACTCTTTCTCAAAATAAAATCAAGCTTTTATTTAAAAATAATATAAATTTGATACAATCTTCTATCTCCTAAAATAAATCTAATGAAGAGAAAACTCTCTCACCTCCCATAAAATGTATATTATTAATATCTTTCACAACTGGTCGGATTTATATAAACATAAAATTAAACCTAATATGAAATAAAAATTAAACCTTATATATAGATTCTCTCTCTATTCTATAATTAAACGCAATTTTATTCCCAAATAAATTTAAGCATATCTATACTATATATAATTTTTCTTAAAAATTTCATAATTTATGATTTTTTATAATGATTCCAAGATTTATAATTTAGAAAAAGAAAGATGAAAAAAATTATTCTTGTGCACTCTTTCTCTAACCAATTCTTTCTTCTATCCAAAAATCTTAACCATTATACTTTTTCCAGGCCATTTATGTCTTCCTCGCCTTATAAATATTATATTCATGGAACGATGAAACTAATTATTTTTTAACTTTTTTTTTATGAGGCAATTTGGAGGTTAGTTTATGTTTAATCTATTGTATTCTTTAAATAGACTATTTTATCTTTTAGGTATACTATTTTTTCTTCTTCTCTTTTTATTTTTATTTTTTATCTATGACCGTTTTTTATTTTTTTATTTTATATTTTGTGTGTCATTTCTCCCTCCTCTCTACCAACCTTTATCTATTTTTTGTTTATAACTATTTTTTTGGTAGTTAATATTGTTTTACTAGAATTTTTATCTTAAAATGGCGTGATAGGGTCATTTGTATAATAAAAAACATGTCACTCATTATAAAGTGATATATCAAAATCAAAACAAAATCATTATTAATAAGTTTTTAGTACTGATTTTATATTTGTATATCATTGCTTTTTTTCAAAAAAAAAAAAAAAATTACTTTAGTATTTTTTTTGATATCATGATATATGTTAATTGACAGTTGGTTCACAATATTACTTCAAAGACATATAATAGTTTTTCAAAGCTATTAAAAAAAATAATTTTAATCAATTTTTTCAAAACTATTAAAGGTATTAGTCAATTATTTAATTATTTATCTTTAATATGTGAAACCCCTCTCTTCCTTTATGATACTTCACTCTCTACTCTACTGTGAGTTTATATATTTTTAGAAAAAAATCATATGTAATTTAAAATTTTGAATCTTTTTATATAGGAAGTTAAAAAATAAATTTTAGAATTTAAAATATAGCTATACAAAACCATATCCTTTTAAATATAGCTATATTTATAATTAATTTTAATCTGTCTATTACCTATCCTCATTTACATTATTATATAAATAAACATGTTGTACGATAATTGAAATTCAAAGTCCTAATCTATTTTATTTCAAAATTTAAAATTGTTAAAATGCATATGTTGCAATATCATTAATTTCTTCCTATTATAAATTTTATTTTAAATCTTATAAGATTTGTTCAATGACTAATATTCAATTTTTGTAAAAATATTCCAATATATTCCTTTCAAAAGTTAATATAGCAAGTCTACAAAATCATATTTTAAAACTCAAAATTATTCATATTTTTATTTATTTTTATTTTTATTTTAAATAAGCATGTTAAAGTATAAACAGATATCCAAATAAAATGATACTTATTAATAAATATGACATTAGTTTTAATTGTAATCACATCTTTTTAAAGTCTTTATTTATTTTTTAATTTTTTTTGATATTTTAAATTATATGTTACGATCATTCTTTCTTACTCATTAAGTTTTTAAAATTTCTCTAATTATTTCTTGTTCAAAAACCAATATAGCAATTTTTTTTTAAATTCATATATTTTTATTCTAAAGTAGTGAAGTATTAGAATTATGTCATATTTTTTTTTATGACAAAACATAATTTTAATTGTTAATTGTCAATACAACAATTTTAATTTATCTATATTATATATTATAGTAAAGAAATATTTAAAACAAAACTCTTAAACTTATATATAAAATTTTATTTACAAGAGATAAAATATAAAAAATTAAAATAATTATTTAAATAATATATTATTTTATTTCGTACATAGCACGGGTGATATGCTAATAATTATAAATACAATGCCTTTCCACATGTCTTTGAGAGATTTAGTCAAAATCTCATCATACAAATAATTATAGATACAATCTGTACATAATACGGGTGAAACACTAGTACAACTATTTAACAAATATTAGTTAATGACCCAAACAACCGGGGGCGGAGGGAGCATGTGACCAGGGGGGTCACGTGCCCCCCCTGGATTTTGGGAATTTTTTTTTTTTTTTGCAAACATAAAAGAAAAATTAAATAAAAAATTACAAAAATATTATTAGAGTGAAATGTTAATGACATTTTAAAAATTATGAAAACAATAATGGTTATTTTGATTGAAAATGAAGAGACTATTATAAATAAAACATATTAGTTATGAAAATTTTTGAATGTAACGACGATGTCATTATTAGTGATATGCAAGTATAAGTAATCTCACTATAAAAATATGAAATTTATTAGGTTGTTAGTTACATTTGACATGTGAGGTTCACTATTTATGCGTTTATTTACCATTAGTGGGTGATGTTACATACTAGTGATGACGTGGTATTACCATTATATTGAATTTTTAATCAAATTTTGTATCAAAAAATAATTTATCATTATATAATTTATTTTAAGGCTTATATCCATATTTTTTTTTATTGTCCATGATACACTAGTTACAAATAATATTTTTTTTTCTTGATGTTTCCTGAAATCAATCGTAAAAAATTTATGTGAAATATTTTCGTAAAAATTATTATAATTAGTAAGTACCCCTCTAAATTATTTTTTTGGCCCCGCCTCTGCAAACAACCCTCATTTAGCTAATGAATTCCTCTAATTTCCATGGTTATTCAAAGACTGAGAGCTAATGTGGTGTCTAATCTCGAAGCTGTTGAGCTAGTTAGAGGCACGGATATTTTCGCAATTTTAAGACAAGGGCTTTTGCAGAGCCTTGCCTTGCTCGAAGCAAAAAAAAAAAAAAAAAGCGAAAACGATCTTTCTTCTTCTTTTTCTTTTAACTTTTTTTTGGGGTTTCTCGAAATTCTTAGAGTTGTAACTTTTGCTTTTTCCATTCAATCATCTTTTTGGGATTAGGTTAGGCTTCTCAAATAATCCTATGTCAACAGGGGAGAATTTCAGCAGTCTGTGAAATTAATTATAAATTTTACGGTAGTGCAACATGTATTAATTAATGTATTAACATTAGTTATGACATTATTATTGATCTCACTCATTTTATAAATTTTAAAAATATTTTAAATTTTGCCACATCATCAATGGATACATTAGTTAGTATACTAGTTGATACATATAGCATTATTCTAGATTTTATTTTAATGATTCGAATTATTTATTTTTTTGAATTTGAGAAGTAAAATATTTATATAAAAAATTAAGATAATCGGACATCTATAGTTATATATTTTAATTAAATAGAATATTCATGTAAAAAATAAGATAATCTTACATTGGTAGTTATATATTTTAATCAAATTTATATTATATACCAATGTAAGATTATCTTACTTTTTACATGAATATTCTATTTAATGAGTCTATAAAAGTAAACGATTCGAATTACCAAAGTTGATTTTAAAATAGACATATCAAGTCTAAATGCTTCCATTTTGGATTAAATTGAATGTAGATTTAAATGCATTGTGTGCTTATGAACAAGTTATTTGGTGTTTTATGGAGATTATTTTTTTTGGGGGAGAATTATAGAGGGAAAAAATATGCACAATTAGGGGTGGGCGCGGGTCGGTTGCGGCCACAAAACCTCCAATCCGCTATCCGTCCGCCAGATTGGCGGATTGGAGAAAATCAATCCACATCCGTCCGCCAATCCGGCGGATGCGGATTGAGCGGATTGGCGGTTTGGCGGATGGATGCGAATCGGTTTGGCGGTTTAAAATTTTATAAATTTTCAACATAATTCAACTTGTGCACTTCCTTAAAAAAATATATATATATTACAGTCAATGACTTAAAAAAGTATTACAATTACTGCATGCCTCATCCAAAGAAAGAAAGTTTGAAACTTTAGAATATCACAATCACTACATGCCTCATTCACATATTACAATCACAGCATGCTTCATTCACATAGAGTATTACAATCTGTAGTTCTTAAAATATAAAAACAATTCAAACCACCAAAACCATGCCTCATTCACATATTACAATCACAGCATGCTTCATTCACATAGAGTATTACAATCTGTAGTTCTTAAAATATAAAAACAATTCAAACCACCAAAACCATAAACAAAGCAGTAGTAGGGATTGTATGTCTCTGTATTGTTACATTTATATATTTTTTTGAAAACAAAAACCAACCAGCATATATATCATATTTTCTATTTATTATTTTTAGAATTAGATTTAAAAACAAAAAAAATATAGATAAATAATACGCTTATTTTTTTCAATTCAAAAAATATATTCAAGTTGAAAACTTTTTTTCAACAGAATATTTAAACTCTTTTTCAATTGAAAACACAAACAGAATATTTAAACAAATTGAATACACAAAGTCTTATAAATTACTAGGAGTATTCGCGGTTTGGCGGTTCGGTTGCGGCCAAAAGAACCTTAAATCCGCCATCCGTCCGCCAAATTGGCGGATTGGAGAAAATCAATCCGCAACCGTCCGCTCGTAATCACGCATCCGTCCAAAATGCGGCGGATCGGTTTGGTTCGGTCGGTTTTGGCGGATCGGTATATCCGCTGCCCACCCCTATGCACAATCATGGGAGGGGTGCACCTTCACGTAGTATTTCGGAAGTGCCTAATGATTTTTTGTGTTTGAGTTGAATCCCACTACAAAACAACTTGCATCCTCCATATTTTGACAAATTTTTTTTTTCCTTTTCCCACTTATAAGTAATTCCTTCTAATTTTTTTCCCGCTCTGTTTCACTTTGCATCTCTCATCCGGATGAAAAAATGGACTGGGGACGAGTTGTACTTTCCCGCCTCGTTTTATCCAATTATGTTCTAATTATATTTATTAAATATATATATATATATATAATATGTAATTTAATTTTTTTCATTATAATAAAATTAAAATATTAAAATATTATATTTAATATTTATTTTTACTTATTTATTTTTTATCGTATATTGTATAATTCTCATTAAGTATAAACCATTATATGTAATAAACTATATTATTCATAATTTTATCACTTTGTTTGTTTCCAGTTTTCAAAATTTACTTTTCAGAAATTTTACTTTTTCATTTTTCGTATTTTTTTTATTTTCACTGAATTTTTTCAATATTTTAAGCAATTTTTTTGATTTTAAAATAGACATATCAAGTCTAAATGCTTCCATTTTGGATTAAATTGAATGTAGATTTAAATGCATTGTGTGCTTATGAACAACTTATTTGGTGTTTTATGGAGATAATTTTTTTTTTGGGGAGAATTATAGAGGGAAAAAATATACACAATCATGGGAGGGGTGCACCTTCAGGTAATATTTCGGAAGTGCCTAATGATTTTTTGTGTTTGAGTTGAATCCCACTACAAAACAACTTGCATCCTCCATATTTTGACAATTTTTATTTTTCCTTTTCCCACTTATAAGTAATTCCTTCTAATTTTTTTCTCGCTCTGTTTCACTTTGCATCTCTCATCCGGATGAAAAAATGGAGTGGGGACGAGTTGTACTTTCTCGCCTCGTTTTATCCAATTATGTTCTAATTATATTTATTAAATATATATATATATATATAATATGTAATTTAATTTTTTTCATTATAATAAAATTAAAATATTAAAATATTATATTTAATATTTATTTTTACTTATTTATTTTTTATCGTATATTGTATAATTCTCATTAAGTATAAACCATTATATGTAATAAACTATATTATTCATAATTTTATCACTTTGTTTGTTTCCAGTTTTCAAAATTTACTTTTCAGAAAATTTTACTTTTTCATTTTTCGTATTTTTTTTATTTTCACTGAATTTTTTCAATATTTTAAGCAATTTTTTTGATTTTAAAATAGACATATCAAGTCTAAATGCTTCCATTTTGGATTAAATTGAATGTAGATTTAAATGCATTGTGTGCTTATGAACAACTTATTTGGTGTTTTATGGAGATAATTTTTTTTTTTTTGGGAGAATTATAGAGGGAAAAAATATACACAATCATGGGAGGGGTGCACCTTCACGTAGTATTTCGGAAGTGCCTAATGATTTTTTGTGTTTGAGTTGAATCCCACTACAAAACAACTTGCATCCTCCATATTTTGACAATTTTTTTTTTTCCTTTTCCCACTTATAAGTAATTCCTTCTAATTTTTTTCCTGCTCTGTTTCACTTTGCATCTCTCATCCGGATGAAAAAATGGAGTGGGGACGAGTTGTACTTTCCCGCCTCGTTTTATCCAATTATGTTCTAATTATATTTATTAAATATATATATATATATAATATGTAATTTAATTTTTTCATTGTAATAAAATTAAAATATTAAAATATTATATTTAATATTTATTTTTACTTATTTATTTTTTATCGTATATTGTATAATTCTCATTAAGTATAAACCATTATATGTAATAAACTATATTATTCATAATTTTATCACTTTGTTTGTTTCCAGTTTTCAAAATTTACTTTTCAGAAAATTTTACTTTTTCATTTTTCGTATTTTTTTTATTTTCACTGAATTTTTTCAATATTTTAAGCAATTTTTTTAATTTTTATACACACCTAACGTAAATACACTTAGAAAGTATAATATTTGTGAAATTTTTTAAAAAATTCACTATATACCAAAAATATTTTTAAAAAAATGAAAATTCAATACATTTTTTTGTATTTTTGTATATTTATTAATTTTTTATAATATTTTTTCACAAATAATTTATTATTTAGATACATCTAAGTAAGATACATCTAAAAAAGTAAAAAAATTGCTTAAATTTTAAAAAATATTCACTAAAAACAAAAAAAAAATACGAAAAAAAAATTCTCAATTTTCAAAAATTTGAATTAAAAAAACTGAAATTAAACACACTGATTAATATTTTAAAATTTCAACTTACAAAATTAACCTGTCTCCAATCCTATCCCCATCACTCCTTGATTTGTGTCGCCCACAATATGATACAGGGTGGGGGCAGATTACCACAAACCCACTCCAAACTTGATCCATAACCATCCCTAGTGTTTTGGGACAATGCTCATATAGCGATCCTGATTTTCCCTTCGTTGTTTATTGTATTCCGGACTCGGTTCTGTGGATGATTGTTGTTGTCTGTGTCGCGTTTCCGTCCTTTAATTCTTTGTCTTTGAGTTTTGGGATGTGTTGGGCAGATTTGAAACAAGTTGGTTGTGTTTAGAAACAAATAGTTAATGCCCAGGTTTTGGCCTCCCCGCTCAAGCGGGGCTTGTAACGCCCTCAAAAATAACCCATAACATACACAATAATAAGATGCATTACTTAAGAAAATAAACCATAATTCATTCATCAGAGTATCTTTAAATAAAGACATTACATGTAATAATGAAAGTAAATGCCCTATGGGCTTACATCTTTCCAAGCCAACACTTGGACACAAAATGTGAGTACTAACTCAACTACAAATTAAGCCCTCGGCTTGTGATTACATGTAATATCAAAACAAAACAAATAACTAAACTAGTCTTCAAATCCAAGTCCTTCCAAACTAAGTCCTTGGAGGTAGCTTATCACCTGAACCTGAAAATGATGTTCCCATAAAGGGTGAGCCACAGCCCAGTAGAAAAATACTAAACCAAATATAAGCATTGAATAAAGCCATAGCATTCAATAGATGGTTAACACTAAATGTCATTTTCACTTTCCATTATCTATTCAACTTTCCATTATTATCAACATGGCTCAGAACCTGGCCAAACTACAACAGTGAACTATATATCATATTCACATACTTCCAATATCAACAAAACAAATGAGACACAGGCTCATATCAAAACACTTCCATACTTCCAATATGATACACATTTTAGTGTTGTATCAATAACATGCAAAAACACTTCAATATCAATAAGCACACATAATAGTGATGCTAATGGAGTCCATCCCCTATCTCCTCCCAAACAAAATCCGGTTTAGAGGTCCATCCCCTATCTTCCCCTAAACCGTGGAGTACATCCCCTATCTCCTCCCACACAATATGCATATGCAATGCTCAACCAATACATGTATGTAAACACATAACATATACATCTCACAATCAATACACATAATGTCTGTATTAATTCAACAGTCAAAATTAATGACTTAACCAATGTGATTAGTTTCAGTTATCCCTAATCCACATGCAATGTCTACAACAATCATGACTATCCTCCACCGATAGCCCAAAACAGTTATTTCTAAACAGGAAATAAATGTATCAACAATAATAATCTCAACATTTAAATAGGCGAGTAATTAAATTATTTAACTACACCCTTTCAACTTATAAATCCCCAATTCCATGAATTCAACTAATATTCCCAATTTTCCTCAAATGAATTAGGCCAATCAATTTATTAAAACAACTAGGTTTTTCCCAAAATTACCAAAATACCCCCAACATATTAAAATACCAAAACTTAGAACAAAACTCATAAGATGGAGTAGGAAATCCCTACCTCGAAGAAATAACCCAAAAGAAGAAGACGGATGAGACCCAAAATCCAAAGTGCTCCAAATCACCAAAAGTTCAGATTAAACTGAAGCCCTCGACTCACACTCTTTTTTAATAAAGCAACTAGGGTAGAATCACACTCTAAATAGATCAAACCTAAGAGAGAAGATGAGTAGGAGAGAGAGAGAAGTCGGACCTAGGGTTTGGAATCAAAAAGATCAAGAAAAACTGTTTAAAACCCGCTGCTGCCTATATTAAACTGAACAGGCTCGCTCGAGCGAAGACTTGGTCGCTCGAGCGACCAGACACAAAAATCCTCGCTCGAGCGAAGAAAAGCTCGCTCGAGCCAAAAACTCGATGCTTCAGGTCTGCAACCCAGAAGCTCGCTCGAGCGAAGAACTCGAAAACATACACCTCGCTCGCTCGAGCGAAAAAAGCTCGCTCGAGCCAAGAAACACAACTCTCAGGTCCTAAGCCCAGACGCAGACTCTCGCTCGAGCGACCAAACCCTGGCTCGAGCGAAGGACAAAAACAACAGCTCGCTCGAGCGACCAACTCCTCGCTCGAGCGAAGGTCCAAAATCTGGACAGCAACACTTGGTTTCCAACCCAACCAACCTGTAACAAACCTGCCCAACACAACCCATAACTCAAAATAAGGAATTAAAGGACAACAACAACAATAAAATAACAACTGAATCTACGGAACATAAGTCCGGGTACAACAACCAAATGGGAAAAGACCGGGGTCGCTATAACCTCTCCCCCTTAAAAGAATTTCGTCCCCGAAATTAAGCATAAGTTTTTGAAAACAGGTTTTTCTCAAATTCCAACAATATGACATGACAATAATGAACAACTTGACCCAATACCGGTCATTTCATCTCTTACCAAGAGGCATCTCACAATATGTATATAAAACAACATATATTACAACCTGCATCAGTATTATGCATTTTTTTCTTTCAATTTCAACAGTTTTCATTATCATATTCAATTTCATGACAGAACTCTAATTCAACAATATATTCAACATATTCAATGTTATACTAAACTTCCATTATGAGGCAAGTTCCAAAATATTTCCATTAAACCAAAACCTTCTCAATGTTTTCCAACTTAAGACATATATAAAGTTCTTAAGTTCAACAATATTACAAAATCTAAATACAAGATTATAAATCAATAAACATGTCCGGATATTTCTCGCGGACTTCCAATTCACGTTCCCAAGTGGCTTCTTCCACCCCGTGATGTTTCCACAGAACCTTTACCAAAGGGATGGTTTTGCCTCGCAAAACTTGATCCCGCCTATCCAAGACCCGAACCGGTCTCTCCTCATACGAGACATCCTCGTCAACCACTAAATCAGTCCAATCCAACACATGTGATGGATCCGGCTCATACTTCCGAAGCATACTCACATGAAACACGTCATGTACTCCGGACAACTGCGGTGGCAAAGCTAAACGATAAGCAGCCTCGCCAATCCTCTCAAGGATCTCAAAAGGACCAATGAACCGAGGGGACAACTTCCCGCTCTTCCCAAACCTCATCAATCCCCGTCTAGGTGATATCTTCAGAAAGACATGATCACCCACCTCAAACACCAAAGGTCTCCTCCTACGGTCGGCATAAGATTTCTGACGACTCTGGGCTGTAACAAGCCTCTTACGGATAAGCTCAACTTTCTCCGTCGTTTCCCTCACCAACTCCGGACCCAACAGAGGTGCATCACCCACCTCGGCCCAACAAACTGGAGATCTACACGGTCGGCCATACAAGGCCTCAAACGGTGCCATACCGATACTAGACTGGAAACTGTTGTTGTAGGCAAACTCCACCAAAGGCAAGTGCCTCTCCCACGACCCACTGAAATCAAGAACACAACCCCGAAGCATATCCTCAAGGATCTGAATAGTACGCTCGGACTGCCCGTCAGTCTGAGGATGATAAGCCGTGCTAAAGGTCAACTTAGTGCCTAAGGCACTCTGCAAACTCTGCCACAACCTAGCAGTAAAACGAGGATCTCTATCTGAGACGATCGTCACTGGGACCCCGTGCAACCTCACTATGTCCCGAATGTACAAGTCGGCAAGATGATCTACCGAATCTCTCACGCGCATAGGAATGAAGTGCGCCGACTTAGTCAACCGGTCTACAACCACCCAAATAGCATCACTACCCCGCTGAGTCCTCGGAAGACCCACAACGAAGTCCATAGTGACATGCTCCCACTTCCACTCGGCAATAGGCAAGGGTTGCAACAAACCCGCTGGCCTCTGATGTTCGGCCTTCACTTGCTGACAAGTAAGGCACTTAGACACGAAAGCTGCCACATCTCTCTTCATACCCCGCCACCAAAACTGGCGACCCAAATCCCGATACATCTTAGTGCCTCCCGGATGCACCGCAAGGCGTGAATGATGAAACTCTCGGAGTACCTCCTCTCGGCAAGACTCCGGCACAAACAGACGGTCTCGGTATCTCACACTCAGGTCGGGATACACCGTCAAACCCTTCTCAACCTTCCCACTGGAGATCTTCTCTCGGAGGGATTCTACCTCAAGGTCACCCCTCTGAGCCTCTAACACTCGAGTCACAAGTGTAGGCTGTGCAACAACAGAAAACAAGGCCGCAGCCTCTATGGATTCGCCCAGAAGCAAATCAAACTCCCCAAGAGCACCCAACATCTCCCACTCCCGAATGGCTATACTAGCTATGTCACCAACTGGTTTCCTGCTAAGGGCATCGGCCACTACATTGGCCTTCCCCGGATGATAATGCAACTCAAAGTCATAATCCTCAATGAACTCCATCCACCTCCTCTGCCTCAAATTCAAGTCTTTCTGTGTGAACAGATATTTCAGACTCTTATGATCCGAGAATACCTCGAACCTCTCACCGTAAAGATAATGCCTCCAGATCTTCAAGGCAAATATCACAGCTGCTAACTCTAAATCATGCGTAGGGTAATTCTTCTCATGAATTTTCAACTGACGTGAACCATAGGCAACCACTTTCCCTCTTGCATCAACACACAACCCAGACCCTCTCGTGAGGCGTCACAATAGACTGCATAACCCAACCCTCTCTCCGGAATAATCAAGACTGGAGCGGTGGTCAGTCTAACTTTCAACTCCTGAAACGACTTTTCACAAGTCTCACTCCATACAAATTTGACTCCCTTCCGAGTCAATCTAGTCAAAGGTGAAGCTAACCTGGAGAAATCCTTCACAAATCGGCGATAATACCCAGCTAATCCCAGAAAACTGCGGATCTCAAACACACTCTTAGGCTGTGCCCAATCTTGCACTGCCTCTGTCTTGGATGTATCAACAGACACCCCTTCCCCGAAACTACATGGCCTAAGAATTTCACCTCTTCTAGCCAGAACTCACACTTCCCAAACTTAGCATAAAGCTTATGGGCTCTAAGTAACTCAAGCACCACTCTCAAGTGTTCCTTGTGCTCCTCCTCCGAAGGTGAATAAATCAGAATGTCGTCCACGAAGACAACTACAAAACGATCTAAGAATTCCCGGAAGATCCGGTTCATCAAATCCATAAACACTGCCGGTGCATTGGTGAGCCCGAATGGCATC
This sequence comes from Camellia japonica, assembly GCA_030407325.1. Classification (NCBI taxonomy): domain Eukaryota; kingdom Viridiplantae; phylum Streptophyta; class Magnoliopsida; order Ericales; family Theaceae; genus Camellia; species Camellia japonica. Next base: position 125,550,268 of record JAPPVO010000017.1, on the reverse strand, counting down.
ACCAGAAACTCATAGTGGCCATACCGCGTACGGAATGCCGTCTTCGGAATATCCTCCTCCCTGACCCTCAACTGGTGGTAACCCGATCTCAAATCTATCTTAGAGAAACAACGGGAACCCTTCAACTGGTCGAACAGATCATCTATACGAGGCATAGGGTACTTATTCTTAACCGTAGCCCGATTCAATTTCCGGTAATCTATACAAAGTCTCAAAGCACCACCTTTCTTTTTAACAAAGAGGGCCGGTGCTCCCCACGGCGAAACACTAGGACGGATATAGCCCTTATCTAGCAACTCCTGGAGCTGAATCTTCAACTCAACTAACTCGGCTGGGGCAAAACGATAAGGTGCCATAGAAATTGGCGCCGTGCCGGGCACTAGGTCAATAGAGAACTCAATCTCTCGATGCGGTGGCAAACCAACAAGATCCTCGGGAAAGACGTCCGAGTACTCACAAACCACCCTTGGCAACACAATCTGAGTCTCATCAACCTCACTAATCGAAAGATTAGCAAGTAGACCACTAAGCTCACTCCGCCCTCGTGAAACATACCCCGGTGGCAAAACACTACCAACCCGGTCCCCCAGAAAATGGAAACACTCTCCGCTAACGGTACAACAAGTGACCCTCTGACGGTAGCAATCAATAACTGCCCGGTATGACGATAACCAGTCCATACCCAAAATAACATCAAAGCCCTTCATAGGCATAACTACAAAAGAAAATGGGATTCTATGATCATCGACCTCTATATCACAACCCCTAACACCTTGTTTCAAGATCAATTCACCCCCAAGAGGTGACACTACACAAATAGGAGACGCTAACTGAGCTAACTCCAACTCCAAAACAGATGCAAATGCAGCAGACACAAAGGAATGAGATGCACCCGTATCAATCAAAACATTAGCAACCGAGTTGCAAAACAAGAAGGTACCTCTCACCACCGATGGAGCCGGTACAAGGTCCTGCGCGGTAACAGCATACACGCGCCCAGATGGTCTCTGATCAACCTGCTCACCCCTAGGAGCATAAGACTGCTGCACAGACTGGGACGATGAAGCCCCCTGATTGGCCCTCGAGGCCTGACCCGACTGAGCTGGCTGCTGACCCTGAGTCTGCCTCAAACCAGATGCACCAGGTGTGCCACCAACTGCGGGCAATACCTCTTCATGTGCCCTGGCTGACCACACTGATAACACGAGAGCGGCTGGCCTCTACCCTGACTCTGGCTCTGAGATCGAGCCGAAGAAGATGCTGCTCTCTGACCTCCTCCCCTCTGAGGACAAACTGGAGACTTGTGGCCCAGCTGACCACACTTGAAACAGGTAATGTCTCCCTGGCTGCCTTTCCCAGAACTAGCACTCGGTACTGGAAAAGTCGATCTAGAAAAGCTACCCTGAGACTGCTGAGGAGTAAAACCTCTCTGCCTCTTGCCATCACCCTGGCCATCCTGACTCCTCTTGGAGCCTTTCTGCCCTTCCTCCTCTTCCTGCATCATGATCTCCGTATGGGCTGCAGCATCAACCAGACGCCCATAATCCCGAATCATAGACCCAACAACTCTCAACTTGAGGCCACGCCTCAACTTCTTCTCAAACTCAATGCAACGGCGTTCCTCAGACGCCACTAACTCAGGTGCAAACCTGGACAAACTAGTGAATGCAGCCTCAAACTCGGCCACTGAAGAACTCGACTGCTTAAGCTGACAGAACTGGTCTCTCAACTTCTCCCTGACTGCTAGAGATAAGAACCTCTGTTGGAAAGCATTCACAAAAGCCTCCCATGTACTTCCTATACGACCCTTGGTGAACTTCCACCACTGACCCGTATCCCCCTTCAGCTGGAACGATGCCAAGGTCACCTTCAACCCCTCGTCTTCGATGCCAAGCATCTCAAACGTTTTCGTTGTCTGTTCGAGCCATTCATCTGCCTTAAGCGGCTCTTTAGGATCACCTAAAAATTCGTCCGGATTAGACCGGAAGAACTCCCTCTTCAGAAAAGAAGGTCCTGCATCAGCAACATGGACCTGAGCCTGATTCTCAGCTCGAAGAATGCCTACTGACTCCCTGAATGCCCCTGCTATCTCTCGGGCTAAAGCGCCCATAGCCTGCTGGCCTACCGGCTCGGCCACATTGGCCTGGCCTACTCCCTCCTGCACTGCCGGAATCTGAACTGCCGGAATCTCCTGTACTACTGGAATCTCCTCTGGCACAGGCACTTCCTGCCTACCCGGCCTACCACGCCTACCGCGACCTCGTCCTCGTCCTGACATCCTAATACAAGAAACAAAGACGTTAGCACATTAATAAATGTGCCGAAGCTAAACACTCGCGTCCTAATGCATTGGACAACAATAATTCATTCCACGTAAGCACATAATCACATAAGCACCTACGAATTTCATTCCTGGATGATAATAGTCCCAAAGCGTTACCATAGTTCCGGTTGGAAGCAGCAGTGATCAATTGCCTTTCCAACAAGACTACTAGCAACTCAAGGGTCCAATCAACATCCTAGAAACTACATTCCATACCCACATAATCACATAAACATGTTATCATGCAAACATATAACACTACACTAAGTCTCTATCAAACGAGACGAACCCATTGTGATACTAATCACTTCCCACGTACCCAAAGTATTCAAACCCGGTACGCTCTGATACCAAGTTGTAATGCCCTAAAAAATAACCCATAATATACACAATAATAAGATGCATTACTTAAGAAAATAAACCATAATTCATTCATCAGAGTATCTTTAAATAAAGACATTACATGTAATAATGAAAGTAAATGCCCTATGGGCTTACATCTTTCCAAGCCAACACTTGGACACAAAATGTGAGTACTAACTCAACTACAAATTAAGCCCTCGGCTTGTGATTACATGTAATATCAAAACAAAACAAATAACTAAACTAGTCTTCAAATCCAAGTCCTTCCAAACTAAGTCCTTGGAGGTAGCTTATCACCTGAACCTGAAAATGATGTTCCCATAAAGGGTGAGCCACAGCCCAGTAGAAAAATACTAAACCAAATATAAGCATTGAATAAAGCCATAGCATTCAATAGATGGTTAACACTAAATGTCATTTTCACTTTCCATTATCTATTCAACTTTCCATTATTATCAACATGGCTCAGAACCTGGCCAAACTACAACAGTGAACTATATATCATATTCACATACTTCCAATATCAACAAAACAAATGAGACACAGGCTCATATCAAAACACTTCCATACTTCCAATATGATACACATTTTAGTGTTGTATCAATAACATGCAAAAACACTTCAATATCAATAAGCACACATAATAGTGATGCTAATGGAGTCCATCCCCTATCTCCTCCCAAACAAAATCCGGTTTAGAGGTCCATCCCCTATCTTCCCCTAAACCGTGGAGTACATCCCCTATCTCCTCCCACACAATATGCATATGCAATGCTCAACCAATACATGTATGTAAACACATAACATATACATCTCACAATCAATACACATAATGTCTGTATTAATTCAACAGTCAAAATTAATGACTTAACCAATGTGATTAGTTTCAGTTATCCCTAATCCACATGCAATGTCTACAACAATCATGACTATCCTCCACCGATAGCCCAAAACAGTTATTTCTAAACAGGAAATAAATGTATCAACAATAATAATCTCAACATTTAAATAGGCGAGTAATTAAATTATTTAACTACACCCTTTCAACTTATAAATCCCCAATTCCATGAATTCAACTAATATTCCCAAGTTTCCTCAAATGAATTAGGCCAATCAATTTATTAAAACAACTAGGTTTTTCCCAAAATTACCAAATTACCCCCAACATATTAAAGTACCAAAACTTAGAACAATACTCATAAGATGGAGTAGGAAATCCCTACCTCGAAGAAATAACCCAAAAGAAGAAGACGGGATGAGAAACCAAAATCCAAAGTGCTCCAAATCACCAAAAGTTCAGATTAAACTGAAGCCCTCGACTCACACTCTTTTATTAACAAAGCAACTAGGGTAGAATCACACTCTAAATAGATCAAATCTAAGAGAGAAGATGAGTAGGGAGAGAGAGAAGTCGGACCTTAGGGTTTGGAATCCAAAAAGATCAAGAAAAACTGTTTAAAACCCGCTGCTGCCTATATAAACTGAACAGGCTCGCTCGAGCGAAGACTTGGTCGCTCGAGCGACCAGACACAAAAATCCACGCTCGAGCGAAGAAAAGCTCGCTCGAGCCAAAAACTCGATGCTTCAGGTCTGCAACCCAGAAGCTCGCTCGAGCGAAGAACTTCTCGCTCGAGCGAAGAACTCGAATACATACACCTCGCTCGCTCGAGCGAAGAAAAGCTCGCTCGAGCCAAGAAACACAACTCTCTGGTCCTAAGCCCAGACGCAGACTCTCGCTCGAGCGACCAAACCCTGGCTCGAGCGAAGGACAAAAACAACAGCTCGCTCGAGCGACCAACTCCTCGCTCGAGCGAAGGTCCAGAAATCTGGACAGCAACACTTGGTTTCCAACCCAACCAACCTGTAAGAAACCTGCCCAACACAACCCAAAACTCAAAATAAGGAATTAAAGGACAACAACAACAATAAAATAATAACTGAATCTACGGAACATAGTCCGGGTACAACAACCAAATGGGGAAAGACCGGGGTCGCTATAGGGCTTTTCACGCTCGAGCTGGCCCTTTTGCATTTGCTCCTCCGCTCGAGTGGGCAGTCTGATGCTCGAGCGAGATTCTTCAATCTTCAGCATTTTTTTCGCAGGTTTGCAGATGCTGGAAGTGTGCTTTCGACGCTCAAGCGTTCGCTTTCACGCTCGAGCAGGGGTCTGTGTCTGATGCTCGAGCAGGGCGTCCCACGCTCGAGCAGACTGTATATATTTCAATCCAAGAAGAAGCTTTTTGAATCACTTTTTTCGGCCCTCTCTCTCTAAAACACTCCAAAACCCTAATTTGAGAGCTTCTCTCTCTAGAATACTCTCTCTCTCTCTCTATATATATATATATATATATATTTTGACCTTGATTTAGTGAGACCTAACCATTGTGCCTTTATTAAAGTATTAGAGCTTCTCAAGACCTCCATTTCTATTCCAATAGAAGTTGATTTCGCCACTTTGGAGTTCACCACTTGCTTGGTTCATCTTCTCTCTTGAGCTCCGAAACTTGAGGTAGGGATAACCTACTCCTTTCTATGAGTTGTGACCTAAATGTTGGATATTTCGTATAGATGGTATTGTTTGGGAGTTTTGGGAAAGTTAGGATTTGAAATTGAAATTATAAAAGAGGGGTTTTCTATTTTTGGGGTTCCGAGTGTATGTGTGGTCCCTAAATTGAAGTTATTGTATATGATTGATGAAATTTGGCCTTGAGAGCAATATTGGAGAAAATGGGGAAAATGCCCTAATTAAGTTTGAATAATTAATTTGTATAATTAATTGGATGAATTGTGGGAATATGAAATTGACTTGGAAATCATGAAATTGGATGGAATTGTGGTTGAATAGTGTAGTTGGATTGATAAATCACTCACCAATGGAAAATGTAATAATTTATCTGTTGGTAAATTTATTATCTGTTTAGAAATAACTGCTTTGGGCTATCGGTGGAGGATAGTCTTGATTGTTGTAGACACTGCATGTTGATTAGGGAAAATCGAAACTAATCAACCGAATTAAGTCATTGAATATATATGACGGATGGAATAACACATTGAATATGTGCTTTGCTTGATCATTGTATATGATAAGTGTTTAAATACATTGCATATGTATATTGTTTGGGAGGATAGGGGATGTACTCCAGTGTGTGGGAGGAGATAGGGGATGTACTCCATTGTTTGGGAGGAGATAGGGGATGGACTCCAGTGATAACTAAGTTGGCCGGAGTGTCAAGTGTGAAAGTCCCGAAACCTTTTATACACCTAAATGATGTTGATAATTGAAGTGCGAATAATATGAGTTGTAGGCTCATTTGAATTGTTGATAATTGAAGCGTGAATAATATAAGTTGTAGGCTCATTTGAATTGTTGATAATTGAAGGTGATTAATATGAGTTGTAGTCTCATGTTGAATTGGGAATCATTGAAATGTTAACAAGATGAGTTGTAGTCTCATTTAAATTATTTGGTTAGATAATGGCCCATGTCTATAAATCGGATTGGAACATGATGTAATTGGAGTTGAAGTTGGAAAATGTTGTGAGTTGGTTTTATAAGTGTTAACCATTTGTCGAATGCTAATGTTTTAGTTATTTCTCATATTTGGTTTAGCGTATCTCTATTGAGCTTTGGCTCACCCTATATGGAACATCATTTTCAGGTATAAGTGATATGCCGCCTCCAAGGATGTAGCTTGGGAGGTTTAGAAGTTGAAGGCTTAATTTTGTAGTTATCTTTTGTATTACATGTAATTCAAGCCAAGGGTTTAATATGTTAAGAGTTAGAACTGTCTTTTGTTATAACCAAGTGTTGACTTGGAAAGTTGTAAGCCCGTGGGGCATTTACTTTTGTTGTCAACATGTAATACTTTGTACTGAATACTCTGATAAATGATAATATGTTTTATTTCCTTATGTCTATGGATGCCATGAATGTTGGGTTTATAATACGCATTATTTTGAGGGCGTTACAGCTCAACAACGAAAATTATTGGGTAAATTACAATTTATCCCTTTTATGCATCACTATGAATTGTATATCTCATTTAGAGATAATAGATCATGTTTCATGTGCATAGCATGGGTTATGTTCAAATATTTTTTTTACTTTGACCCTTGAATTTTTTTTTTTTATGTCTAAAATTAGACAAAAAAATGACACATTAATAGTCACATGATATAAAAATATTTTATTATATATAACTCATAGATTTGACATAAATTTAAATCTCAATATAATAATATATTTTTTATAACGTGACATGTAACGCCCTCAAAAAAAAGAGAATAAACCAACCCAAGAGATTCATAAACATAATAGGAAATGTATTACTTTCATTCATCAGATTTTATATTACAAAAGAGATTACATGAATTATACATTCATAAATGTTCATTCTGAAGCTACAGCATGTAGCACTAGTCAATAACAACAAAATAAATGCTCTACGGGCTTACATCTTTCCAAAGGATAACTTGGTTACAACAAAAGAGAGTCATAAGCTCTTTACAATTAAAGCCCTCGGCTTAAGAAGAAAACATATAAACATAGAGGTAACAAAAATAGAGCATTCAGCTCTTAAGTCCTCCACTCTACGTTCTTAGAGGGAGTATATCAACTGTACCTGAAAATGGTTTCCCAAGTAGGGTGAGCCAAAGCCCAGTAGAGATAGACTAACACAATATATGAAGTTTAACTAAGATATAAGTACTAGATAAATGTTCCACATTCATAACCAACTCACATTCTTTCCATAATCATTCAATACTGATACCCATATCTCAATTCCATTTCCATCTATTCATTTCATATTAATTCAATTAATTCCGAGTCAATTCATGAGACAAGTTCATTGTTATCTAAACAGTCCAAATGAGGCTATAACTCATTGATTCACAATTCAATACATCTATTATTCAAACACTTAAATTTTGCCATTTTACGGAATTTTCACCCGAGGGAATCGACACCCATATATGCACAAGACTTCAAGTTTTTCCATTTTACAGAATTTTCATCCGAGGGAATCGGCACCCATATATGCACAAGACTTCAAGTTTTGCCATTTTACAGAAATTTCATCCGAGGGAATCGGCACCTATATATGCACAAAATAATTATTTAACACAAATTAGGGCAATCTTCCCCTTTTCCAAATACGAAACCCAAGGTCAAATTTCACCATTTTAATCTAAGGTAGCCTCATATTCAAAACCCCATTTTCATTCATAGAACCCAACATAGAAATCCCTCTTTCAAGTTAGATCCAAACCCTAACTTTACCCAAATCACACCTAAACCTCATCATTTATACATAACAACGAATAAATAGGTTAAAGATCATAACAAAGTGTAGAATATCCCTACCTCGAGCTTAGATGAGAGAGAAGAGGGAAAAGCTCAAAAGTCGATGGCGACGAAACCACGTTTTACCTCGATCAAATGAAGCCCTTGACAAGCTCTACACTTAATCTCAAAGGAGCAAGGTGATCGCTTTAGGTGAGTAGATCTAGAGATTTAAGTGAAAAAGTTTGAGTTTTAGAGAGAGAGAGGAGAACTCACGGGGTTGAAGGGAAAAAGGGGAGAAAAAAATAATGAGAAAAGTGGTTGGGCCTATTTATAGTAGTAAAGAATAGCCCTAAGGTCAAATAAAATAATAGGCCCAAAACCCCCCCAAAGGTAGGGCCCAATCGACCCCAAAAATTGAAAAAAAACACGCAAGGGTCGACCCTTCGGGCAGGGGGATCGACCCCTTAGGTAGAAAAGACAATCTGGCACAAGTAAGGGGGTCAACCCTTAGACAGGAGGGGGTCGACCCTATTTTACAGCAACTAACATACAGATTCTGCAACATAAGAGGGTCGACCCTCCCCAGACTAGTGTCTACCCTATTTTCCAGCAACACTTCCAGAAACTTCACCAATAGGTAAGGGTAGACCCTTAGGAAGGTTGGTGTCAGCCCTAGAATAGAATTTCTAAGTTTCCAAGAAACTTTTGACAAGAACAAGTGCGAACAACCAAACCCAATAAGTTTAAATCGGATTATACTCCTCCAAAACCAACATACAACAACACCAAAGATTTCCAAAATTAAAAAAAATAAAGGATTCGAATACACTTTCCCAAAAGTTTTGAAAGATATAGGTGCTACATGACATTTTTTTTTTTTAATCTAATTTTGAGTAGAAATTAGCTTTAGGAGTAAATTTGAGAAAAAAATTGAAATATAAAGGACCAAGTGAAAAGGACAAAAACACTTCTCAACTAGAAAGCAAAGTTCCCACTGATGGTATACTTAGTGTAAGCGAGCTCTAAGATCACATCTTTGGAATAAGATCCAGTTAGAAAAGGCAATCCAATTTGACATAAGCTGCCTATGAGCATCATGGCATAGGTAAAAGGGAATGAGGAGGCAAGCCCCCCATCTTCCGCATATCTTGCTCATCCGACATGACATGAATCATCGAACTTGCACTCAGGAAGAGTAATGCTTTGAAAAACGCATGATTCATTAAGTGAAAGACGCTAACTGAATATTTAGAGATGCCGCAAGCAAAGATCATATAACCTAATTGACTGCAAGTTGAATAAGCTATGACCCCCCTCTTTAGATCCTTCTGTAATATTCCAGTGGTTGCCACAAGGAATGACGTCATAGCTCCTACAAAAGTAATAACATTCAAAGTCGTATGTGGGTATTCAAATAAAGAGGAGCACCTTGCTATCATGAAAATGCCAACTATTACCATAATAGCTGCATGAATCAAAGCGGATACTGGAGTGGGATAGCATTGGGTGACCAAGTATGCGGTGGAGAAAAAATTACTTCAAGGGCTAAAATGATAAAATGACTAAACATAAAGGGCGTAAAGCATGATTTATCCAAAATTAATCTATACGTCCAGCTTATATCTTATATATAATTTATTTGAAATGAGTTTTTTTTATTATATATTTTAGATAAATTGATTGTGTGTTCATTTGTTACAATCCGAATATATATATCCATTTGGTAAGTCGAACTTAGCAAATAACTTCTTACTCAATAGAGTTGAAGTCTCGTGATCGCATGGGACTCGTCCTTAGATCTAGATAGTTTGTTTCGAGTCAAGAAAATGTTGAGATGTGAGCACACTCCATAATTTTTTGAAATAATATTTTAGTACCATTTTTCTTTTAAATTTTTGCCTTTACTAAACTTTTAAATTTGATTTTTGTAAAAGTCACTAGAAGATTCTAAAAAATATGTAAATAGTTCAATAAACTTTGCTAAATACAAGAAACAAAAGACAAGAAAAATGACATTTTTCTAAAAATTTAACTCTAGTTTTAAAATTTTTTAGAATTGTTCTATCAATAAAATCTAAGAAAAAAATTGATAAAATTTTATAAAATTTCTTTAAAAAAAAAAATACTAAAAAGTCATTTGTCAAACCCTACTTAGACTTTCTTTAAGAGTCAGCTAAAAAGCTAGAATATTGATTAAAAAAAAATGAATATTAGAAAAATTAATTTGTTTGATACAATCTTAATTTTTAGGTTTCACCCAAATGAATTAGTATTTAATAAGACACTTTAAATTCTTGTTTGATACTGCTTAAATGCCAAGCTTTATTACCATTGTTCATTAGCTTATTATCATTTTTTGATTATTTTTATTTTATTTCAGGACTTTAGGGATGGTTTTTGACATGAAAACTTAAAAAAAGAAAAAAAAAAAAGGTCAGACAAGACTTGAAAAAGATGATTAAGTGTTTGAAGGCCCAACATGCATGAGAGAAGACAAAAGAAATGACATGGAGGATCATTTATAGTACTTTTGTGATTAGAAAATGGTAATTGAGAGTTTAACTTTTGCTCTGCATTATTGGCAAGTTCTACTTCTCTTCTCTTCTAGGAGGTGAAGGTTTAATCATTCATATAATTTATACGATGTGTCAATTTGATTCCTGAAGGTTTAATCTAAGGATAAAAAGAGACAAGTTGGCATTGGTTGCTTAGATATATGGGTAAATTATGTAAATAGTCCATATAATTTACACGATGTGTTAATTTGATTCCTGTAGTTTTAATTTACTTGATTTTGGCTCTTAATTTAATGGATTGTGTCATTTTAGTCAAATAAATAATTATTGTTAAATTAATTTAACTGAAGGTCAAATAATTTGTCAATTTGGTCCCTATACTTTACACGATGTGTTAATTTGGTCTATGTAGTTTCAATTTTCTTGATTTTGACAGGGACTAAATTGACACATTGTGAAAAATACAGGCACCAAATTGACACACTGTTTGACTTTCCGTTAAATTAACTTAACAACCGTTATTTATTAGACTAAAATGACACAATCTGTTAAATTAAGGGACAAAATCGAGCAAATTGAAACTACAATAACCAAATTGACACATCAATTAAACTACATAAACTATTTACATAATTTTTCCTAAATATATCATTATTTAATTTGTCACACAAATTTTCATATAATAAGGCTTCTTAATTTATTTTGCTTTTGTTTTTTTGGTCTTGGTCCCCTATGTGGGGCAACCATGACATAAAACAGATTCCATAAGCACTTTCCAGTACAATGAGGTGGGATATCACTAAATATTTTATTCAAACGCTTCATACTTTGCAAAATTTTTAACGTGACATAATTAATTTTATTATTTTTAAAAAAATAATAAGTCTTATATATATATACTTTTTATTGTATTAATATACACAACAAATAAAATAAAATAGTAAGCTGATAAATATTATTTCTTATACAAAAATATTTGGGTAAATTACATTGATCTTTCTTGAGATTTGAAAAAAGTATAGTAAGTCCTACAATTTTTATATAATTATACTAATTTTATTTCTAGTAAGTTTAAATAGGGAAAACTAATGCAAATAGTGTGAAAACACGAGAATTAAGAAGAAAAAATATGTAGCGTTTGATTTAGTTTTAGAATCATGATTTGAGAATGGGGTTGGACATTGAGTTTGTGAGTTGTTGAATCATGATTTGAAAAGAGAAAATTCAAAATTCGCAAATTCGCAAATTCAATAACGTACGGGTGGATGTCTGGGCGGACGACTGAGTAGACCCAATTTGCAAATTCAAAATTCAAAAACTCTACTCTGCTAAACATGCATTGGAATGTGTATTCAAATGTGGCCTTTGAATTAATTTTTGAAAACTTAAATCAAACATAACATTCAAATATATGGGTGAAATTATAATTTGAAACTTAAACCAAACAGAGCTACATTTTAACATAAAAGAGATGATACTATCATTTTTTCTATATGTATAATCAATGGATTATTGATGAAAATAAAATTAAATATTAAGCAATGATAGAGAACTCTAATAGTAGAGCTCTTGGCAAGAAAAAAAAAATAAAAAACTAAGCATACACATCACATCACATCACAAGTGAGACTCACTTATTAGAGTTCTTCTAGAATTCTTTTTTTAGAGTTCCAAATTATTTTTGTTAAATATTATGTGAATTAAAATTTTAAGGAAGTTTAATATAATTATACTAAAATAGTGAAATTTACTATATTTTTTTGCAAATCTCAAAAAATTATCCAAAATATTTTGACTGGGGAAGCCTACTTGCAAAACAACTCAAAAATTGGGCCGAGAAACAAAATCTATTTTAGGTGGGGAGGTGTTATTTACTTTTAATTAAGCTTAGTTCATTGACTTGGATAGTGATTGGATGGACTATGGAGAAAAGCACAAATCCTAATCATTCTCTATTGTCCTTTGTTTGGAAGCACTACATAAAGCAAAGAAAAAATATGGAAGGTTAGACATGATACCCTCCGAGCTCACACTTCTTAATTGTTTTGTTGTCCTTCCAAAATTGAGAACAAAAGGGCAGAAACGGAAACCAAATTAGTAGCTAGGTTTCTTTGATGGGAGAATAACAATTAAGTGTGTATTTCAAAATTTAATTTTAAATTAGCAATAAAATTTATAAATATTAATAATTATAATTATAATTTTTTTTTCTAAATTTATAACAATTTTGTGAAACCACAACTGTGTTGTAATTTCCTTTTGTTTGATTAGTCTGGTTTTATAGCATTTATATTTTATTATTATTTTTTATTTACAAAAAATATTAAATATAATTATATTTATATTTAAAAATAAAAATAAAAACTTTTATGATGCCCACATTTATTTTAAAAACGAGTAATGCTATACAAATAAATTTTTGTTACGAATTGATATGACACTAATCACATTAATAAGCTGGATTCCATTTGACATTTCAAAACTTTATGATTATTGTAACATTTTTAAAAATTTGTTCTAAAAAAAAGAGAGAGAATGAGTGGTTGAAAGTGGTTGCTAAAGGTAGTTACCGATAGTTGGAAGTGATTTTCAACATTAGGAGAAGGTCAAAGGTGATTTGTGGAGGGTGGCTGTTGTCAGCGGGCAAAGGTGATTGTGCCATATATATTACAACACAAGGACAAGTTTCCTCCGGTTCACTAATTGGACTAGAGGGTTCAATTTGGTAATTTTTGGACCCATTTTAGGTGCAACTTAGTGATCCGAATCATTCAAACTTTAGTGTCTTTTGACTAAATCGGTAACCATATGTTTATGGTATGTATTTTTCTTTATTTTTTATTTTAAAAATCAAAGAGGTGTGCACACTTTTTATTTGCTTGATTAGGTTAACTAATAAAATGACTTAAAATGGTGATCTAATCAATTATACGAGTTCTAATTCATAGTTCGGAATTTTAGAGAAAATGAAAAAAGTAATTTGTTAGATTTATTTAATTTTCTGAAATTATTTTCGATTAAACATGTAACCCCTAAACAATATTTTTTGTTCCACGCATGTGTACTTTTGTTGGCGTACCGGGATGTGTAACAAATTTATAACTCATTTATGTTTGTTTAAGTTGCACCAAACTAATCATCTTTGTTATATATCTAATGGCTACAAAATAGTATAATGATTTTTTTTATACCCATCAAAAATTGTAAGAATCATGTATATTATTATACTCGTAATTGTTAAGACAATTTCAAAAGATGAGAAGTTAAATATATTTTTGCCTCCCAAAGTGCGAATCCTGGATCCATCATTGATACCCATTATATAGCGATCCCGATTTTACCCCGATCGTTATTGTGTTTCGGACTCGGATTCCGTGATTGAATGTTGTTGTCTATATCTTGTTTCCTACCTTTAATTCTTCGAATTTGAGTTTTGGGACTTGTTGGGCGAGTTTGGAACAGGTTGGTTGTTTTTTGGTACAAGTAGTTGTCGCCCAAATTTTGGCCTCTTCGCTTGAGCGAGGCTTCTTGCGCTCGAGCGAACCTTATATAGTTTGCTCCTTCGCTCGAGCGAGACTTCTTGCACTCGAGGTAGAAATGAGGGTCTTCAGGTTTTCTCCCAGACGCAGCTTTTCTGGGAAGGTGAAAGTGCGTCGCTGAAGCGAAGCTTCTTGCGCTCGAGCGAGCCTTGTGAAATTGTTTCTTTGCTCGAGCGACACTTCTTACGCTTAAGCGAGCCTTGTGAAATTGTTTCTTCGCTCGAGCGAGACTTCTTGCGCTCGAGCGTGTGTCTGCGTTGGTGGCAGACCTGAAGCTTTGCATTCTATGCTCGAGCGAGGCTTCTGGCGCTCGAGCAAGGTCACCGTTGTGTCTGGTCGCTCGAGCGACAACTCCTTCGCTTGAGCGAGCCTCGCATATATCAGTTCGTAGCAGCGTGATTTTATATCACTTTTTGATCTCTTTTTCACTCAAAACCCTAATCTAGCTCTCTCTCTCTCTCTAAAACTCTCTCTCTCTCTCTACAAATACTCCATGATCTAGAGCCCTTCTACCCTACTTCCTTTGTTAAAAAGGTAGAGTATTGCGTGGGCTTCCTTTTGATCCGAAAAAGTTCAAGTTTGGGGCATCTCCAAGTTTCTCATTCTTCCTCTTTGAGCTTCTCCACTTGACGTAGGGATGTTATACTCTTTAGTATGGGTTTTAACCTAGATATTTTTCATTTTTGCATAAATGGTGGAGTTGGGAAGTTTGGGTGAAGTTAGGGTTTGGGTTTGAATTTTGAAAGAGGGATTTTCTATTTTGAGCTCCATATGTGTATGTGAAATCTTGAAAATGGGGTTATTTGTGTGTGAATGGTGAAATTGAGTCTTGGAGGTTGATGTCTGAAAAAGGGTTTTTTTTTTTTTTTTGGGGGGAGGGGGAAGTGGGGGATTTGCCGTAATATGAGTTAAATAAATTATTGGTATAAATAATGAAATTGTTATGAGAAATATGAAATTGGAAGAATGCACAATTGAGTTGTGTAGTTAGATTTGATAAATCACTCATCTATGGAAAATATGATAAATTATCTGTTTGTTAGATTTATTGATCTGTTTAGAAATATCTGCTTTGGGCTATCGGTAGAGAATAGTTATAATTGTTGTAGAAACTGCATGAAGATTAGGTGAATTGAAACTAATCAATTGGATTATGATATTGAATATGACGGTTGGATTAAACCATTGAATATGTGATTTAATTGGTCATTGTATATGACAACGTGTTTAAATACATTGTATATGTATCTTTGTTTGGGAGGAGATAGGGGATGTACTCCATTGTTTGGGAAGAGATAGGGGATGGACTCCATTAATAATTAAGTTGGCCAGAGTGTCCAGGGTGAAAGTCCCGAAATCTTATATGTTTATGGGTGCCGGTTCCCTCGGACGTGGTTCCGTAAAATGGCAAGAAATAGAAGTGTTGGATTGATGAATGTATTGAATTGTGAACCATTGAGTTGTAGTCTTATATTGGTTGCTTTGATAATAATGAATTTGGTTAATTGATTTACCCGACATGGAAGAATGGAAATGAATTGAGATATTGGTTATCTATATTGAATGTCCATGAAAAGAATATGTGTTGGTTAAGAATGTTGCACCTTTATCTAATGTTCATATTTTAGTTAATTCTCATATATGGTTTAGCATATCTCTACTGAGTTTTGGCTCACCCTACTTGGGAAACCATTTTCAGGTACAGGTGACATGCCATCTCCAAGGACATAGTTTGGGAGGCTTAGGGGCTGAAGGCTCCATTTGTTATTTTGTTTTGTGTTAAGTGGAAATTCAAGCCGAGGGCTTTATATGTAAAAGAGTTAAGACTCTTCTTTTGTTGTAACCAAGTGACAACTTGGAAAGATGTAAGCCCTTAGGGCATTTATTTTGTTGTTCTAAACTAGAGTTACATGCTATAGTTTCAAGATGAATATTTATGAAAGTGTAATGCATGTGATATCTTTTGTAATATTAACTCTGATGAATGAAAATATAACATTTATATTATGTCTCTAGATCTTATGAATGGTTGGTTTGTATAATATTTTGAGGGTGTTACAACTTGGTATCAGAGCATATCGGGTTTGAATAATTTGGGTACGTGGGGAGTGGTTAGTACCACAGTGGGTTTGTCTCGCTTGTTAGAGACTTAAGTATGGATGTTATGTGCTTATATGATAACATGTTTATGTGACTATATGGGTATGGGATTTAATTTCTTAGATGTTGATCGGGTCTGTGGGTTTTTGGGAGTCCCGTTGGAAAGGCACTTGATCACTGCCGTTTCTAACTGGAACTGTAGTGTGTAGACGCGCCCCGAGAACTCCCGAGCTCCGCGCCTACGAGGGCGCGAAATTCGTTTTGTTCTCTAGCTACTACAGTTCGGACTCAATGTCACGGTTCTGAATCTAATCTCACAATGTGCGATGCAAGACCAATAAATCACCAAAGAGTCCAAATCCGGCAAATTGTTTTGGAAAACTGATTTTTAATAAAGAAGTGCCAAACACAGACTGCTTTTCCAGATACAGAGTCGCCACCTAAATATTTTAATATGGGGAAATTTAGGAAACCCTGACTCGTGCCGAAGGCCACATGTCCGTCATCACCCAAGTTGCTTCGGCTCGGGAACTTGGGTACGAGAGGGGAAGGTCATGCAATGAGCACCCCCGCTTACCCGATCAAAGATCAGCCTGTACTAAGCATGATATTTTGTTTTTGAAAACACATGTGCTCTTATTCCGGTTAATTAGCTAATCTTACTACGTGATGCGCACAGCATACAAGTATAGACTAGATCGCCTAATTTGGAACAAAACATTGCATGTTCATTTTGTTGAAAACAGTTTGAAGTTTGTTACGCGCAAATAGGCTAAAATGAGAATTTTGATGAATTGTTCCAATTCAAGTAATCCAACCTTCACCCACAGGCATTCAGGCAGTTATATCAAATAAACAGTTAGCCTCATGGCAAGCATGCTTTCATGGCAGTCAATAACACACATGTAGTATGCTAAAGCGTAAACACTCACAGTGTACTCCGAGCCAAAACAAAGAACTAGTTAGAAATAATGCATGATCCTAGTTCATGTTAAGATAGCTAATGCAACACATGCGAAATGCAGTTAAGATAGGCTCGGCTACCTAGAATGTCATGTGAAATGCAACTTGATAACATGCTGTTGAACACGTATTCAAGTAAATGTATTGAAAATACAATGCAATTAGTATGATGCGCCGAGCCCGGTGCATGCAAAACAGATGAATGGATGCACGCATGCGAGCCTAAGGTATGCTAAATGAAATATGTCCTAAAACTAACCATCGTAAGCGGTTAAGTAAAAGGGAGAAAGAAATGGGGGTTGAAAGACATGCATCACACATACGCACACTTATTACAACATTGCGCCCTCTCGCAAGAGGGACCGAATAAAGAGCTAACTAGCTAATCTAAGCTAATTAAACTAATTATTACAAAACAAACTAATTAACTAATCGTAGTTAACTAATTATTACAAAACAAATTGAAATAGCTAAACGCATTAACTATTAAAGTACAAAACGAATGCTTAATCTAGCTAAGTAAAGAAGCTAAATAAAGTAGTAAAATAGGAGGTTCTTAGAGGGAGAAGACTGGATGCATGCTCGGTCGCCTCGTTCGGAAATTCGTCGCGATGCCCCAATTTGCCTCTGTTTGCAATTGTCCTCAGAACCTTGCACCAAGCTCTAGAAAGCTTAAACTCCACCATGGGAACCTGTGGGAGGGCTGCCGACCAGTTGTTGGCATTGGAGACCACCTGCCGACCACTTTCTGTGCTGAAAACCAGAAAAAGTGGTTGGCCAGCTAGTAATACTGGTCGGCCGACCAGTTGTTGCTTCTGAATTCCAGTTTGCTGCAACAGAGAGTAAGAAAGGACATGGCAATGTATTTGCAAGATATGTGTGCACAACCACCCTCCCTATCATTACATGAGCTCAAGGGAGTGTGGTTCTCAACCCTCGGGCCACCAATCGCGCATTTCAATGCATGATGGCCGAGAGGCGAAGTTGCACAATTCAATATGAAAATGAATGCACAAGGAAACACATAAAGCCTAGAATTCTATTATGTATGATCAAGAGCGTCAGCGACCGAGAATTAAGGCACGTTTCATCACTTTAAGTATGAAACGTCCCTCATTTCCCGTGTTTGGAATAGGGACTAACATCTATTCCAAACACAATGCAACATATAACATGGCATGCACAATGCTATCACTACAAGAAAAAGCATTTTTGCCGACCACTTTTAGCTACCAAAACCAATTTAGTCGCCAAAAGTCATGGAATTGGCTACCAAAAATAATAGTAGTCGGCAAAAGTTAACTTTTTAGCTACTAATTTTTTTTAGTAGGGGAATGTTGATTATTGGCTACTAAAAAAAATTTAGTAGCTAAAGATATTACAATTGGCGACTAAAACAATTTTTAGTAGCTAAACATATCACAATTGGCGACTAAATAAAAATTTAGTAGCCGTAGAGGTACCTTTAGCTACTAAATTGTTTGGTAGCTGAATGAAAATAAAAAAATTAATTTTTAATCTTTCCCGACCAAACTTTTGGTCGCCAAATGTCAAGTTTCGGCGACAAAATTTCTTTTAGTCGCTGTAGACCTACTTTCGGCTACTAAATTGTTTGGTAGCCAATTGAAAATAAAAAAATTAATTTTTTAATCTTTCCCGACCAAACTTTTGGTTGCCAAATGTCAAGTTTCGGCGACAAAATCTCTTTTAGTCACTGTAGACCTACTTTCGGCTACTAAATTGTTTGGTAGCCGAATGAAAATAAAAAAATTAATTTTTAATCTTTCCCGACCAAACTTTTGGTCGCCAAATGTCAAGTTTCGGCGACAAAATTTCTTTTAGTCGCTGTATACCTACTTTTGGCTACTAAATTATTTGGTAGCCGAATGAAAATAAGAAAATTAATTATTTTTATTTTTATTTTTATTAAGAGGTTGTACACCCACCATCCAAAAATATTAATATCTTTTTTTTTATTATCTCAAAATATTAATTTTTTTAAAAAATTAATTATTAAAATAATATGAATTTCTTATTTTGTCCTTTTTTTAAATCCATTAATAATACAAAAAGTACAATTATGACAATTGATATTTCTAAAAAAATATACTATCAAAAGGTAATTTTGAAAAATTAATTATTATTTCATCATATTTCAATAACACTAATAAATAAAGAATAAATCAAAATTCACAAATAAAAGACAAAATATCCCAATTATTTATCATTTTAATAAATTTTTCAATATTATTACCAGTACTAATGAAATAATTATTTCACAGACACAAAACATATATTTAAAAAGTTTTAAAAAAATTTCATTATCAAAACGAGGGTTAAGTGTGTAAAAAAAATTCACTCATGACTTATGAGTAAATAAATCTGATTTGTAAGACTTATTGATATTATTTCAGATTTTAAAATTCACTAATTTTTTAGATTCACTTAATTTAGATATATTTAAAAAAGAAAATATTTGTGATTTTTTTTAAATACAAAAGAAGTACTCACTTAATTCACTTAAATTCACTTTCTTTCTTTCTTTTCTTTCTTATATATATATATATATATATATATATAATATAAGAATATAAGAAAATATAAGAATATAAAATTTTAAAATATATTATTATATTTTTCAGTACAAAAAATATTAGGATAAATATTTAAGATAATTTAATTTTTTAATTTATAATTTTATTACTTATATTTTTATTTAAATATAATTTTAATATATTTGTTACTTTTATTTAATTTTTTTTGAAATTGTTATTTTACTTTTACCGACTAAATATTAGTCGGCGATTATAATTATAAAATTTAAAAATAAGTTTCAGACTACGGAGGGAAACTTCGGAGGGAAATTTTAGTACTTCTTTCTTTTCTCTCTCTCTTTCTCACTCTCTCACGCCTCTGCCCTCCTCCAGCTCTCTCTCTCTCTCGCCTTTGTCTCCGTCGGCGTCAGGTACGGAAGCATTACCGCCATCACGCATCTGCCCTCCTCCAGCTCTCTCTCTCTCTCTTTCTGATAGCAGCTCTGTTCTTGAGCGGATTCTTTCTCTTTATCGCCAACTATTGTGGAGGCTTAACTCCCCTGATTTGCCGCTGAACTTAGCAGTAAGACTGGCCAAAAAAACTGAGGTTCGTGCCATCTTCATGCTGGCTTCTGAGGAGCGATCCCTCCACAACATCGAAGATCTCATTGATGCTGCTGAGTACTCCCTCCACAACATCGAAGATCTCATTGATGCTGCTGAGGCAATATGTTAGAGCAATTTGGTTATCACTGTTGATTGTTATTGCAGTAATTCTGTTTTGATTACATTCTCTTTTACTCAGCGACAGTGATGATAGGTTTTTGATTCCAATGCAACTTGATTTCCTTTTTTCTGTGGATACAAAGGGGGAATTTGATGGGTATTTATGTGTCATTGGGAAGCTTCATGGTGTATCTTACTCTTTCACAGGGGGTGTGTTTCAGTGTGCAAGTGATTGTTGGGTTTGTATGTTTCTGACCACGTGTATTGTTAGGCTAGTTGATTTCCTTTTTTCTGTGGATACAAAGGGAGAATTTGCGTAGTTGAATGTTCAATTTGATATAATTATCATGATATATATATATATATATATATATATATATGCTTTGGAGAGGAGGGTCCAGTTGCCGTGGATGTGAGTGAGCCCATGTTGGTAATCCAAACCATTCAACTTGTAGGATTTCTTGAGTAGATTATCCATATAAAAAATTAATTACATTGGACTTCGATAGTCACTTGGACCTGGAAGGAAGTTAATGTTCTGGATTTCTTGAGTAGATTAATGTTCTGGAAGGAAGTTTATGTCTTTTCTATCACTTGGAGGGATTTATCAAACCCCCAAATCTTCAACACATTTCAAGGGATATATGCTATGAAGCACGGGTACTCCAAAAATATTGCCGTACAAGTACCGGGTACTTCCCGGGTGCAGGTACGCGTACCGGTACGGCTGCACGCGTATCGGGTACGCCAAAAACGCACCGGGTACATTTTATACGGTCAGTATACGGATGGGTATGCCATGGGTACGACTGGGTACGCCATGGGTACGTTTTTGGGTACTCTGGAGTAAAAAATGAGATTTCTTATGAATTAAAGGGTACCGGAGCAATATTTTATGTCTATTTTAAAAAATTATAAAAATCTGGGGTTCTTTTGTAATAAATAAAACATGAAAACAAATAAAATTAGGGTTTTGTATTCTCTCTATCATTCGATCATCTCAGCTCCTTCCATATCTCATTCGAGTCATTCCGAAATACTACAAGAAGACTGAAGAACTTCAATGGTGCTAGGGTTCCATGTCTATTCGATCATCTCCTTCTAGAAATACTCCCAAGAGAGTATGAAGAACACTTCGAAGGTGCGATTGAAAGGTTTAATCGAAGGTGCTGCTGACTGATTCTCATTCGAAGGTGCGATTGAAGAGGTAAGTCCATCTTCGATTCTTTTCCCTTTTCTTCTTCAATTCTTAATCCTCTTTCTTCCATTTTTTTTCCCCGGATTTTTGTGCTGTTTATTCACTGCAAACGATCGATTCTTCTCTTCTCTTTGGTCTTCTCTTTCTTTGATCCTTCATCTTCTTCTTCATTTTTCTTGAACTCTCTCTTTTTCTTTTTTTCCTGATATGTCCAGATTTGTTGAACTAAGATCTGTCCTTATTTTATTTTATTTTTTCTGATATATGTCCAGATTTTTGAAATAAAATCTGTCCAGATTTGTTGAACTAAGATCTGTCCTTATTTTTTTTTCCCTGATATATGTCCAGATTTTTTAACTAAAATCTGTCCAGATTTGTTTACTAAGATCTGTTCTTACTTTTTTTTTTGGTGATATATGTCATATATATATATATGCAATATGATATTGGTTGTAAAGCTTGATGACAAATTAAAATCCCTTGACACCTTAAATTCTCTTTCGTAGCAGTTTATTTTGAGGGGGAGGGATGGGGGTTTTGTAACTGAAAAACAGAGCATTAATTTGTGATGCATAACCATTGGTTTTGAGTTAAGTTAAGTTATCTGTCTATTTCCACATTGGTTAATTTCCTTGAAATGCTTCATGTTGTGGGTGGATATGATTGGTTATTGTTTCATTGTCTTTCATGAACTAAAATTAAGAGATACTTTGTAGGTCAATATGGGAATCAGATTGAAAGGTGTTGTAGTGTCCTTGTTCTTCTCATACTTGTCGCTGAAATATGTATTTTATTCAATATATGCAATATATTAGATCTATCCAAATTGTTATTTACGTATTTGATGAGCAAAAAAAAGGATTTTTAAAATAAATTACATATTTGGGTTTTAGTTTTGTAGTTTTCTTTTTTAGTTTTGATATTTAATTTTAATTTGTAAGTTGGATCCTTTAACCATAATTATAAAAAAAAAAAAAAATATCGGCGTACCGAAGCCGTACCCGTATCATACTTTTTTGGGGTTTTGCCGTATCGGCGTACCCGTACCGTACTCGTACCCGCACCCGCACCCGTGCTTCCTAGGATATATGTATATAACAAGAGAGAATGTTTGTTTGTTTTTAAAGTTATCTCAAATATACATGTGTATATATGGGGCAATGTTTGTTTGTTTGTATGCATTTATTAATCGATAGTTTTAGTATTTCAAAGACAAGATAAATGGTGATTGTCTGACTTATTTTTTGATTGATTTTTATATATAAAAAGATCATTAGAGATGGCTTGTCTTGCAATATTTTTATGACAAAGTATGTAATTTGCCCCTAAACAAAATGTATCATCACATTGATATCATTCATATTGATATCATTTTAACATTCTCCATCTGCTATATTATCAGCTTCACCTTCAGGTCCAATATTGCATGTTGAAAGATCATACCATGTTGATGAACCAAGTGTGGTGCTCCAACAATTGCAATTAGAGTCTATAGGTATGGTTTTATTACTTTTGTTGTAATATTACCTTTTAAAATTCTTTATGTTAGTGGCATTTCTGTTAGTTTGAAATCGTGAACTTAAATTTTGTGCATATCCTGATTGAGAGTGAAGCATGGGAATGTGGTAAGAAAATTACAAATTTTTTAATCGTATCTTTCAAAATGGTGGTGCCTATCAAAAATGGGAAAACGTTTTCTAATGGTGGGCATCTATGAAACATTGACAGCTGCAGTAATGTATCCCGGAAAAAAACTTGATGGCTGCAGTAAAGTTACCTTGTACAGTGAAGTTAAGAATATGGGCACATGATATAAAAAGTCCCTGTGACCCACTTGATGGTGAAAGGTGTTGCCTAACCATACCACATGCTGTCCTTTGCAGGTATGGTTAAATTATTGGATCTAATATAACTTTGTTGAGTGCTAATAATTTATCTTGATCTGTTGGTATGATGCTCGGATATATTTTGTTCATAGAAGCAATTTATTCCATTGTCATGTGTTGGCATTCTTAGTTGTGTGATGTGCATTCTCTTACAACACTAGCACTATTCATGTACCAAAAATGAAATCAAAAGGAAAAAAAAGGAACATATATGTGGATTGCAAACTGAAATCTTAGTTGAATAGTGGTCATATAAACACAACTGTGCTTGAAATATGGTCTAATCTAAACACAACTGTGTTGGATGATTTATTAATAACAGAGGATGAAATGATTGATAACCATAGAGATGTGGACACGATTCCATGAGTATGAAGGAACCTGCATCACAGGGTAGTGCTCTGCTGGCTGATGAAGAAGCTAGTTTCTGGTGAGGCAGGTAATGTCTCTAATTTGAGGGTACTTGTGTTTTTCTATGCATTGGAGTATGTCATCGTTTTTCTTACAAGAATTAATTTTTTACTTTGTCAGGAAAGAAGAAGAAAAAGAAGAAACCCCGGTTGCCTTTGAATGGTATATTTGCTGTTTTGTTGTATATCCCTTGAGACATCTCTCAGAGTTAGTTTGTTGGGATTTGGGGAATATATATATCTGTCTCAGTTAATTAGCTTTGTTAGCCTTCATGATGCTGACATCATTCTGTTTCACACTTTGGATGCATTTCATCTGCGGAGATGCAGTGGAAAATGTCTCAAGACCTTGCTGCTGAGAACTATATGATGCCTAGGCCCTGCTGCTTATAATCCGTATTTTTTACACCTTCAAAATATTCTGTAAATGACATTTGATGTAGAATTTTTTGTACAGAGGACATCTTTTTTGTATGATTTTGTGTTTGTATGGAATTATTATTTTGGGTTGGATTGTATTTGATTTGTATAGAATTTGATGTTAAAATATCAAATTTTTGTATTGTTGAAACGAAATAGAAATAGATATATGTATTATTTTGTTTAAATACAGGGTGCAGGTTGCACGAAATAAATACAGGTTGTGAATAAATTAATTATAATAAAAAAAACACTAAATAAAGTTTTTGGAAATTAAATGTTTAGTAGTGAAAAAAAAAAAAAAAGTGAATTTATTAGTGACTATTGGTAGCCAAAAAGGAAATCAATATTTTTAGTGACTAAATATTTGGTAGTCATAAAGAATCCAAAGATTTTTGGTGACTAAAAATTTAGTAGGTAAAAATAAATGAAGACTTTTGGCTACCAAATGGTTAGTAGCCAAAAGTTTAATAAAATGAAAAATAATATTTTTGGCGACTAAATTCTTTAGTCCCTAAATGTAGTAATGTTGTGACTGAAACTTATTCCCGACAAAAAGTTATAGTCGCTGAAAATTTAATTGATTTTATTTGAACACTTTTGGCGACTAAATATTTAGTCGCCAAAATATATCCTTTCCCGACTACTCAGAGTTTGGTAGCCGAATGTTCACTTTTGGCGACTAATATTTTAGTCGCCAAAAGATAACCTTTGCCGACTAACCAGAGTTTAGTAGCCAAAACGTTCACTTTCAGCGACCAAAAATAGTTTAGTCGCCAATACTATCGCCGACAGGGTATAGACGACTAATTTGGCGACAAAATATTTTAGTCGCTAATTGTTTCGGCGACCAAAAATGGGGCTTTTGGCGACCAATATTTTGGTCGCCAAAAGTGGCATTTCCTGTAGTGTATGTAACATGGAGTATGCAAAAATGCAATGCAACACAAACATGCAAATATGCAATATGACTTGAGCATGCAAACATGTAATGCAACATGAATAACCTAACAAGGCTAATGACATGCACAATGCTAAGAACAACAACTAGCATACACAATGCTAAATGACAACTAGCATATGCAATGCAATGAACATGGTATACACAAATGTAATGAAACAACATGGCATACACAATGCGATGAACTACATGGCATACACAATGCACAATGGACTTAAACCAAAATGGATAGACCTCAGCCATGCTCAAATCAGTGGCCATTGGTGATAAAATTAAGGCATATGAAGCATATGCAAGCATGTACATGCAATGGCCCATCAAAGAGGCCTAAGAGCACAACTCTCAAGAGTGCTCAAAGAGTGACCAAAGTGGAAGTGTAACAACACTAAGTGCACTGAAATAAGGTATGAAATGATACCAAATCACTCAATCAATACCAACAAAGCATGCAAAGGTCCTTAAAGCATGAAGCTAATAAAGAGGATTACAAAAGAGGCATGCGATACATGGAAAATATGCATGAACCAACCATGGACAAAGCTGAAATAGGTCAAAACAAAGACCAAAACATGCTAAGATGGAGGCTCAAAGACCTAGGCAAGATGGCATACATGCTAGGCCATAAGTAAGGCAACAATGCACAATACTTAAAGGCATTCAAAGCATGAATGAAGTGGGAACATGACAATGCTAAATGCTCTGAAATGTCATGTTAAATGATGCCAAATCATGTACACAACACAAATGAAGCATGTTATGGTGCCCGAAGCTTGAAGCTAGCAAGAGCACTTGTACTACAACTATGCAAAACATGAAGCATGTGATCAAGGCAACCCAAAACAGTCATAGAACATGTTAAAATGAGTCTAAAACATGCATGAAAGGAAGCCAAAATGTGCTAGTATGAAGGGCATAAGCATGGTGAATGTAAGGCAAATAAGGTGGTTTACACTACACCTATTAAGACCAAACATGGAATGACTTAACCAACAAAAATCAGAGTTATATCATGGCAAGATAACCCCAAAAGCACATTGAAATGATGGCTCGCAAGCTAAGGCATAAAGGCATACGCAATGATTCATGTTAAGGCATAAAGGGGCAAACCCTCCAACGCATTGAATGAGTGATAAATGTGAATGCATGAGCATGAAACATGGACTAAAATCACATAATAAATGATGCCAAATTATTCAAATAGTCCAAGTAAAGCATGCTAATGGACTTGGTGCACAAAGCTAACAAGCTAGATTGAACCATGGCTATACAAAGCAAGTCATGCATGGTCAAAAAAACCAAAATCAGAGCTAAAGCATGTTAAAACATGGACAAAAGCTTCTCAAGGTTAAGCCAAAAGCATGCTAGAATGACATGTTAAGGCATGATGCATGTTAGGCTAATTCAAGGAATTGCACTACAAGTGCATGAAGCATGCAAGAGGTGACCAAACCAAACCCTAACAGAGGTTTGACATGGAAAAATAACACCAAGAACATGCTAAAATGGACTCAACACAAGCTAGAATGACATGCTATTTCATGAAGCATACAAGACTAGTGTGTGTGATTTACACTACAAGTGTATAAACCATGCATGGAGTGACTAAACCAAGCAAAAACAGTGGTATGCCACAGCAAAATAACCACAAATACAAGCTAAGATATGGTCAATATAAGCTTAACAAACATGCTCACACATGAGGCTAATGAAGCAAGTATTGAAGACACAAGGAGAGGGGACCCTCTCCTTTTTGGGACCTCAAAACAGCCTTCCCACCACTGAAATTCCTCTGGATTTCAGTGGTGAGAAGGCCAAAACAAGGTGGTCCCAAAGGCTTACAAAGAAGGCACAAAAGCAAGACCAAACAAGGCCTAAGAGGGGGTAAACAACCCCAAACACAAAAGTGACCTTAAACAAAGATCTTAAGCATACAAAATCAGAACTTTTTTTAGTTTAGAGTTAAGCTTAAAACAATATGCAAAAGGGTCCAAAAGCTTAAGAAAGAATGGGGGTTTAAGAGGTTAAAGGCTCACCCTTGAAGACCACCTTCAAAACCAAAACTCCAGCAGCTTTTTCCAACCAAAACCAGTCCAAAAGCTTCAAAAGCAACCTCAAGGGACCTTAGCTCCAAGAGTATGGTGTTTGAGTGTGTGTTTGTGTGTTAAAGTGTGGTAAAACTACACTTTTAAGGCACAAAATCAAGAACAAGAGCAATATAGAGACAAAGCTATATCTATAACTCTCAAGGCAATTTTTCTGAACCTAGAGGAGGGAGGAGAAGCCTCCCTCTTATAGAGAGCAAAAGCATAAGCTTCTTGAAGAAGCTAAGGCTCAAGGCTATCCCTCCATACACGTGTATGGAGGATGGTTCTTGTGCTCTCCAGCTGTGCCAGCTGGCCCAAAATATCTCCAAAAAGGTGACAAAAAGCAGCGGACCAGTTAAAGTGGTCGGCCATCTACTTAAAGTGGTCTCCTAGAACAACAACTGGTCGGCCATGGTGGGAGAAGGTCCAGAGCATGAAAACAAGCAAATAGTGTGGTGGCTGACCACTTTTGATGGTCCAAAGATCAGGGAGACCAGTTGTTAGACCAGAAAACTGGCTGGCTGGAGGAAAAGTGGTCTCCAAGGGGAAATACTGGTCTCCCACCCTTTTACCACCTTCCAAACAAGGAAAACAAGGTTTGTACCAAAAACAAACCAAAACGGATGCAAGACGAAAGTTCAGGAGGCAAAGCGCGCAGCCGGAAGCCTCGAAAACTAGCTGACGAGCACCAAAAGTGGTTTACGACCACAAAAGTGGTCTCCCAAACCACAGTGGCCCTCTAGGCCAAGGAAACAAGGTGTGGTCTAAAAACCACGCCAAACGGAGAATGTTAAGCGGTCCCGAGACAAGGCGCGCGACCGAAGGCTCCGAAAATCGGAAACTAGTCTCCAAACGGGAAAAGTGGTCTATGACTACAAAAGAGTGGTCTACAAGACCTCTCCCTCCCTCAAGCACGGAAAACAAAACTTGGTTCACAAACCGAGCCAAAGCACAAAGAGTTCAGAGGCCCGGAGGCCAGGCTTTTAGCCAAAACTCTGAAACCTCGAAACGAGCATAACATGCGCAGTCACCGTGCGCTCAATCGATGACGTCTGAGTCTTAAGGTTGGTAAAAAATGGGGTGTCTACATAGTCACGCCACGGGACGGTCATTATCCGGAAACAAAATTCGTATGTGTTTATGTGATTATGTGCTTATGTGGAGTGAATTACAGTTGTCCATCGTATTAGGATGCGAGTGAGATAGCTTCGACACATTTGTAAATGTGCTAATCTTTTTGTTACCTTCATTAGGATGTCAGGACGAGGTCGTGGTGGTAGGCGTGGTAGGCCTAGAAGGCATGAGATGCCTATACCAGATGAGATTCCGGCACAGAAGGAAGGAGTGGGTCAGGCCAACGTGGTCGAGCCAGCAGGTCAACAGGCCATGGGTGCTTTAGCTTGTGAAATGGATGGAGCATTGAGGGAATCTATGGACATGCTCAGGGCTGAGAATCAAGTCCAGGCCTATGTAGCTGAAGCGGGGCCTTCTTTTCTTAAGAGGGAGTTCTTCCGGTCGAATCCAGATGAGTTTTTGGGTGACCCTAAGGAGCCACTGAAGGCTGATGACTGGCTTGAACAGATGATGAAGACATTTGAGACGCTTGGCATTGAAGACAGAGGTTTGAGAGTGACCTTGGTGTCCTTCCAGTCGAAGAGAGACGCGGGTCAGTGGTGGAAGTGTGCGTGGGGGCGCATTGGAGGGACTTGGGAGGCCTTTGTTGAAGCTTTCTAGGATAAGTTCTTGCCTGCTACGGTGAGGGAGAAGTTGAGAGATCAATTCTCTAAGTTGGTGCAGTTGAATACACTAGTGGCTGAGTTTGAGGCCACTTTCACTAGCTTGTCTAGGTTTGCACCAGAGTTAGTGGCAACTGAGGAACGCCGTTGTCTGGAGTTCGAGAAGAAACTGAGGACCGGACTCATGTTCAGAGTTGCCGGGTCCATGATTAGGGACTATAGGCGCCTTGTGGAGGCTGCAGCCCATCTTGATACTATTATGCATGTAGAGGAGGAGAGGATGAGGGGCTCTAGGAGGAGTTAGGATAGTCAGGGGGACAGTAAGAAGCAGAGGGGTTCTAACTCTTAGCAGTCCCAGGGAGCGCATTCGAGATCTACCTTTCCAGTGCCGAGTTCAGGTTCTGCGAGAGGTGGTCAGGGAGACATCACTTGTTACAAATGTGGTTAGTTGGGCCACAAGTCTCCAGCTTGCCCATAGAGGGGAGGAGGGCAGCGAGCAGCTTCATCTTCGGCTCGTTCTCAGGACCAGAGTCAGAGAAGAGGCCAGCTGCTCACTTGTTATCAATGTGGGCAGGCAGGGCACTTGAAGAGGTTTTGCCCGCAGTTGGGTGGCACACCTGGTGTGTCTGGTTCAAGGCAGACACAGAGTCACCAGCTAGTACAGTCAACACAGGCCTCGAGGGCCAATCAGGAAGCCTCTTCGGCTCAGTCAGTGCAGCAATCTTATGCTCTACGAGGTGAGCAGGTAGATCAGAGACCTACTTGGCGCGTGTATGCTGTTACAGTGCCAAATCTTGTACCAGCTCCGTCTGTTGTGAGTGGTACCTTTTTGTTTTGCAACTTAGTTGCTAATGTGTTAATTGATATGGGTGCATCCCATTCCTTTATATCTTCTGCATTTGCATCAGTTTTGGGGTTAGAGTTGGCACAGTTAGCATCTCCTATTTGTGTTGTATCACCTATGGGGGGTGAGATGTTTTTGAAATAGGGGTGTCGGGGCTGTGATATAGAGGTCGTCGATCGTCGGCTTCCCTTTTCTTTTGTGTTGATGGATATGACTGGTTTTGATGTTATTTTGGGTATGGACTGGTTATTGTCATACCGGGCTGTTATAGATTGCTACCGTCAGAGGGTTACTGTATATACCTTGAGTGGCGATTGTTTTCATTTCTTGGGAGATCAGGTTGGTAGAGTCTTACCACCGGTGTATGATCCGCGAGGGCAGAGTGAACTTAGTTGTCTTCTTGCTAGCTTTTCGAGTAGTGAGTGTGATGAGGTTCGGGCTAAGTTGCCAAGAGTGGTTTGTGAGTACTTGGATGTCTTTCCTGAGGATCTTATTAGTTTACCACCTCATCAAGAGATTGAGTTCTCTATTGATTTAGTGCCTGGCACGGCACCGATTTCCATGGCACCGTACCGTTTTGCACCAGCTGAGTTGAGCGAGTTGAAGGTTCAACTCCAAGAATTGTTAGATAAGGGTTTTATTCGCCCTAGTACTTCGCCTTGGGGAGTACCGGCTCTCTTTGCTAAGAAGAAAGATGGGACCTTGAGACTTTGCAACGATTACCGAAAGTTGAACCGGGTTACAGTCAAGAGCAAGTACCTTATGCCTCGTATAGATGATCTGTTTGACTAGTTGAAAGGATCTCGTTGTTTCTCTAAGATAGATTTGAGATCGGGCTACCATCAATTGAGAGTCAGGGAGGAGGATATCCCGAAGACGGCATTCCGTACGCGGTATGGCCATTATGAGTTTCTGGTGATGCCTTTTGGGCTAACCAATGCCCCAGCTATGTTTATGGACTTGACGAACCGAATCTTCCGAGAATTCTTAGATCGTTTTGTAGTCGTCTTTGTGGATGACATTCTGATTTTCTCACCCTCTGAGGAGGAGCATGATGAACACTTGCGAGTGGTGCTTGAGTTACTTAGAGCCCATAAGCTGTATGCTAAGTTCAGGAAGTATGAGTTCTGGCCGAAGGAGGTTAAGTTTTTAGGCCATGTAGTATCCGGGGAAGGGGTGACTATGGATTCATCTAAAATTGAGACGGTGCAAGATTGGGCACAGCCTAAGAATGCCTTTGAGATCCGTAGTTTTCTAGGATTGGCCGGGTATTACCGTCGATTTGTGAAAGATTTCTCTAGACTAGCTTCGCCTTTGACTAGATTGACGCGGAAAGAGGTCAAATTTGTATGGAGTGAGCTTGTGAAAAGTCGTTCTAAGAACTTAAAGTTAGACTTACCACTGCTCCAGTCTTGATTATTCTAGAGAGGGGTTTGGGCTATTCAGTGTATTATGATGCCTCACGAGAGGGTTTGGGTTGTGTACTAATGCAAGAGGGGAAAGTAGTAGCCTATGGCTCACGACAGTTGAAAACACATGAGAGAAACTACCCTACTCATGATTTAGAGTTAGCAGCTGTGATTTTTGCCTTGAAGATTTGGAGGCACTATCTGTATGGTGAGAGGTTTGAGGTGTTTTTTGATCATAAGAGTCTGAAGTATCTGTTTACACAGAATGACTTGAATTCGAGGCAGAGAAGGTGGATGGAGTTCATAGAAGATTATGATTTCGAGTTGCACTATCATCTGGGAAAGGCCAATGTTGTGGCCGATGCCCTAAGCAAGAAGTCCATCAGTAGTGTAGCTCGTATAACTATCCGGGAATGGGAGATGTTGGGTGCTCTTGGCGAATTTGACTTGCATTTGAGCGAGTCTATTGAGTCCGTGGCCTTGTTTTCCGTAGTTGCACAACCTACACTTGTGAATTGAGTGTTAGAAGCACAGAAGTGTGACTTCGAGGTAGAATCCCTCCGAGAGAAGATCTCTAGTGGGAAGGGAGAGAAGGGTTTGACTGTGTATCCTGACCTGAGTGTGAGATACCGTGACCGCTTGTTTGTATCGGAGTCTTGCTAAGAGGAAGTACTCTAAGAGTTTCACCATTCACGTCTTGCGATGCATCCAGGAGGCACAAAGATGTATCATGATCTGAGTCGCCATTTTTGGTGGAGGGGTATGAAGAAGGATGTTGCAGTGTTTGTATCGAAGTGCCTCACTTGTCAGCAAGTGAAGGCCAAATATCAGAGGCCAGCGGGTTTGTTGCAATCCTTGCCTATAGTGTAGTGGAAGTGGGAGCATGTCACGATGGATTTTGTTGTGGGTCTTCTGAGGACTCAACGGGGTAGTGATGCCATTTGGGTGGTAGTTGACCGGTTGACCAAATCGGCGCACTTTATTCTTATGCGCGTAAGAGATTTGGTAGATTACCTTGCTGACTTGTATATTCGGGACATAATGAGGTTACACGAGGTCCCAGTGACAATTGTCTCAGATAGAAATCCGCGTTTCACTGTGTGGTTGTAGCAGAGCTCGCAGAGTGCCTTGGGCACTAGATTGACTTTTAGCACGGCTTACCATCCTCAAACTGACGGGCAGTCCTAGCGTACTATTTAGATCCTTGAGGATATGCTTTGAGGCTGTGTCTTTGACTTTAAGGGGTTGTGGGAGAGACACTTACCCTTAGTGGAGTTTGCTTACAATAACAGTTTCCAATCAAGTATTGGCATGGCACCGTTTGAGGCCTTGTATGGCCGACCGTGTAGATCTCCAGTGTGTTGGATCGAGGTGGGTGATGCACCTTTGTTAGGTCCAGAATTGGTTTGGGAAACGACGGAGAAAGTGGCACTTATCCATAAGAGGTTGGTGTAACATGCCCGGGGGGTACCCGCGCGCGTTAAACAGTTCGGACTCCCGAGATCTCTTTGATCTCAAGTTTCACGAGTGCAATATGAAACATAGATGAGAGTCCAGATTTGACAACGTTTATTGAAAATCCATTTTATTGCAATTTTGTCAAAAATGGACTGCGTCATCAGAACTCAGAGTCGCCACCTAATATTTTGGGAAATTAGGAAACCCATGACTCGGTGCCAAGGCCACTGTTCGTCGTAACCAAGGATGCTTTGCTCGGAACCTTAGGTATGAGAGGGGAAGGTCAATAATGAGCACCCCCACTCACCCGATCAAAAGATCGGCCTCTACTAAACCATGATATGACTTTTATTTTCTTTATATGTTTATGTTCTGATTATTTTAGTAAATCCTAAAATTTACTATGTGAAGCATACAAGTATAGACTAGTTTGCTTAAATTGGAACAATTCAACTTCATGTTTGTTTTTCGAAAAGGGTTTGAATTTGCCACTCGACAAAGTGGGCTTAAAACGTACATTTATTGAATTATTCCAATTCAAACAACAAGCCTTCATCCACAGGCATTCATACAGTTATATCACTTAAGCAAATAGCCACATGGTAGGATGCTAAACATAATAAGAAAATCACACACAAATGGGATGCTAAAGCATAAAAACTCACAGATTGACCGATGTCCCTCGAACAACTACAAAACAAAAGTTAGTAAAATATGCATGATCTTATATACAGAATCCTAATGCAATTCACTCATGAGATGCACTAAAGATTCGGCTTCTAAAATATGGCATGTGAATCATCTCAATAACATGAGGTAGCGCATAGAATCACAGAAGAATTGATTAAATCCACACATGTAAATATAGCCGAATCTTAATGCATGAGACATAAATGTAAAGCATGGATATGCATGGCATGTCAGATATATACATACACACAGTTAGGGAAAGCGATAAAAGAATGGGATAGAAGGAAGTGGGGTGGGGGAATTATTACAATACTTGAATTATTACAAATCCAAAGAAAAGAGGAGAGAGAAATAATAAAATAAAATAAAACCTCACAAAACATTCAAAATAAAAATAAAATAAACAACTTCATCACTGGCACATGTCACTCATTTTCGCATGTCCCGGGTTCCGCAACATCGCATGATTCACATTTTCTGGATTCAAGCGGCAAACCAAGGAACGGATTTGAAATCTGACCAACATGGCTTATAAGGAAATCACTATTGGATGATGTGCAAATTTCCTTTACTAGAATTTTCAAGCAAAAGCCAACTTCAATAACAACACCACCCAGGTTTCTCTTCTCGGCTCCCTCTCCCTCGGCCATCTCACAGACCAATGCACAAAAGGACACATGACACTTAACAGAGGAATGCACATGATACACGGGTGAGGAAGGTGACACACGGTGCACACACTCACACCCCCCACATGCTCATACACGAGACACACGGGACAGAGGACCAAGGAACCATCTCTCTCTCTCTATAACAAGGACGCACACCCAGTGCATCACACACCCAAGACACACACCGATACACCTCTCACACTAAACACACACGACAACACAGAGGGCACACACACGGATCACATATACTATCTCCCTCTCCTTCCTCGCACCCATGACCACCATGTACAGTTACAGTCTATAGATCAAAGTCTTCATCATTTCTTCACCAAAATCGCCACTTTCGATCACACAACACCAATTCTTCGACCAACAACATTCCACTTCTCTCTCACACACCCTTGACACCACCCAACACACACCCAGCACAACACACTAACGCACACGGGACACACACTCACCACTCTCCCACCCATGCATGACACCTCCGCATCCACAGACCACCACCTAGACACACACGGCAAGCTCACGGTACCTCACAGCACCACCACCGTGGCCATCACACACTCACCACACCACACCCACGGCCATTCTCTCTCTCCTCTCTCTAAACCCAACCCACAACGCACACATGCACATGAGGGATGATCTGCAACACACCCACGGCTTTAGGGAGGGAGCATTGGACCAAACCCACTCTCTCGCAGTTCTCTAAGTTTTCGGGCTCTCTTGCTCTCTCTCTCTCTAAAAGAGAGACCCATCTTTTTTAGACATTGAGGGAGAGAGATGCACCACCTCTTCTCCTTACTCCAAACAGACGAACAAAGTTTTGATATGTGTCATGGGTGTATGGGTGTCTGGTGTCCATGATGTGTGTGTTGGGTCCTCTCTCCACTGCCGAGCCTCTTTTCTGGGTTGTCCTCTTTTTATCATAAAATGCTACCCACTCCATTTCTTTTTTATTAGATCACTCACTCCCCTTTTTTTTTTTTAAAACATATTATCCCAACCACCTGTTGAAACCCACTTCATGAAATTATCATTCTTTTTAAAAGTATTTCTTATATCTCTCTTTTGCAAATCATCATCCACCACCATCCCTTTTTTTTCTTTCTTTTAGTAAAGCCACCGCCCCATTTCTTTTCTTCATCATCATTTTTTTTATTTTCTATTTTTCTATTTTTTTGTTTTATTATTTTCTCCTTTTTTTATTTTTTTATTATATATATATATATATATATTTGTTTTTGTTTTCAATTTAGTTATCAATTAAAACACACTTAAAAGATATGCACACACCTAATGTAATATGTACACACACATTATAAAACACTACAAATTAACAAAAATACTAGTGATGGCCAAAATGGGTGAGGTTTGGAATTTAACATTTCAATTTGATTTTTTTGGTGAGGGTGGTCAAAATAAAATGCCCAAGTCTTAGGGCCAGTCAAAATGGGGTGTCTACAGTTGGTTACAGCCTAGAATCGCCAAAAGAGTTATGCCGACCGTAGGAGGAGACCTTTATCATTTGAGGTGGGTGATCATGTCTTTTTGAAAATATCACCTAGACGGGGTTTAATGAGATTTGGGAAGAGTGGGAAGTTATCCCCCCGATTTATTGGTCCTTTTGAGATCCTTGAACGGATTGGGGAGGTTGCATATCGTTTAGCATTGCCTCCGCAACTTTCCGGAGTGCATGACGTGTTTCATATTAGTATGCTTTGGAAATATGAGCAAAATCCATCACATGTGTTGGATTGGACCGACTTAGAGGTAGATGAGGATGCCTCATATGAGGAGAGATCAGTGCGAGTCTTGGATAGACGGGACCAAGTCTTGCGAGGCAAGACGATTCCCTTGGTCAAAGTATTGTGGAAACATCACGGTGTTGAGGAAGCAACGTGAGAGCGTGAATTGGAAGTCCGAGAGAAATATCCAGACTTATTTACTGATGTTTGAATGTATGTCAGAATTTAGGCTTTGTTTATGAGCTATAAAAAAACATTGCAAATGTTTTGGATTTTGAAGGCATTGTAAATGTTGAATGCGTTTTGGGAATGCAAGTTTAATATAAGCATTGTATATGTTGTTTGAGTTTTGGAAATGTAAACCTGTTATAAACATTGAACATGTTTGGGAAAAACTTGAAATTTGTAAAATTTCAGAATATGCATATTGGTAATATATGTTGAGTTATATGTTTTGGATTTGTCCTCTTGTAAAGAGGTTGGATGACCGGTGGGTGGGTCATGTTATTGAGTATTGAATTGTAATCATTTTGAAAATTGGAAAATCATGGTTTTGAAACTTGTAATAAAATTTCGGGGACGAAATTCTTTAAGGGGGGGGGGGGAGGTTATAGCGGTCCCGATTTTACCCCAACCTTTATTGTGTTCGGGACTTGGATCCCGTGATTGAATGTTGTTGTTTATATCTTGTTTGCTCCCTTTAATTCTTTAGATTTGAGTTTTGGGACTTGTTGGGCGAGTTTGGAACAGGTTGATTGTCTTTTGGTACAAATGGTTGTTGCCCAGATTTTGGTCTCTTCGCTTGAGTGAGGCTTCTTGTGCTCGAGCGAGCCGTGTATAGTTTGCTTCTTGCGCTTGAGCGAGAAATAAGGGTCTTCAGGTTTTCTCCCAGATGCAGCTTTTCTAGGAAGGTGAAAGTGCGTCGCTCGAGCGAGCCCTGTGAAATTGTTTCTTCGCTTGAGCGAGACTTCTTGCGCTCGAGCATGTGTCTATGTTGGTGGTAGACCTGAAGCTTTGCATTCTACGCTTGAGCGAGGCTTCTACTGCTCGAGCGAGGTCACCGTTGTGTCTGGTCGCTCAAGCGACAACTCCTTCACTTGAGTGACAGTTCGCAACATCATGATTTTATATCACTTTTTGATCTCTTTTTCACTCAAAACCCTAATCCGGCTATCTCTCTCTAAAAATCTCTCTCTCTACAAATACACCATGATCTAGAGCCCTTCTACCCTATTTCCTTTGTTAAAAAGGTAGAGTATCGCGTGGGCTTCCTTTTGATCCGAAAAAGTTCAAGTTTGGGGCATCTCCAAGTTTCTCTTTCTTCCTCTTTGAGCTTCTCCACTTGAGGTAGGGATGTTATACTCTTTAATATGGGTTTTAACTTAGATATTTGTCATTTTTGCATAAATGATGGAGTTGGGAAGTTTTGGTGAAGTTAGGGTTTGGGTTTGAATTTTTGAAAGAGGGGTTTTCTATTTTGGGCTCCATATGTGTATGTGAAGTCTTGAAAATGGGGTTATCTATTTGTTAGATTTATTATCTGTTTAGAAATATCTGCTTTGGGCCATCGGTGGAGGATAGCTATGATTGTTGTAGAAACTGCATGAAGATTAGGTGAATTGAAACTAATCAATTGGATTATGTCACTGAATATGACGGTTGGATTAAACCATTGAATATGTGATTTAATTGGTCATTGTATATGACAACATGTTTAAATACATTGTATATGTATCTTTGTTTGGGAGGAGATAGGGGATGTACTCCATTGTTTGGGAAGAGATATGGGATGGACTCCATTGATAATTAAGTTGGCCGGAGTGTCCAGGGTGAAAGTCCTGAAATCTTATATATTTAT
Source organism: Camellia japonica (assembly GCA_030407325.1). Lineage (NCBI taxonomy): Eukaryota > Viridiplantae > Streptophyta > Magnoliopsida > Ericales > Theaceae > Camellia > Camellia japonica. The sequence continues at coordinate 125,512,541 of JAPPVO010000017.1, read as the reverse complement.
GGGTGCCAGTTCCCTCGGACGTGGTTCCCTAAAATGGCAAGAAATAGAAGTGTTGGATTGATGAATGTATTGAATTGTGAACCATTGAGTTGTAGTCTCATATTGGTTGCTTTGATAATAATGAATCTGGTTAATTGATTTACCCGAAATGGAAGAATGGAAATGAATTGAGATATTGGTTATCTATATTGAATGTCCATGAAAAGAATATGTGTTGGTTAAGAATGTTGCACCTTTATCTAATGCTCATATTTTAGTTAATTCTCATATATGGTTTAGCATATCTCTACTGAGCTTTGGCTCACCCTACTTGGGAAACCATTTTCAGGTACAGGTGACATGCCACCTCCAAGGACATAGTTTGGGAGGCTTAGGGGCTGAAGGCTCGATTTGCTATTTTGTTTTGTGTTAAGTGTAAATTCAAGTTGAGGGCTTTATATGTAAAAGAGTTAGGACTCTTCTTTTGTTGTAACCAAGTGACAACTTGGAAAGATGTAAGCTCTTAGGGTATTTATTTTGTTATTCTAAACTAGAGTTACATGCTATAGTTTCAAGATGAATATTTATGAAAGTGTAATGCATGTGATATCTTTTGTAATATTAACTCTGATAAATGAAAATATAACATTTCTATTACGTCTATAGATCTTATGAATGGTTGGTTTGTATAATATTTCGAGGGCGTTACACATTAGATATGTGATAGAGAGATTCCATTACATCTATACGATAGAGAGATCTGAATCCCTAAGGCTTGTAGGGTATCGTTCGGGGCTTATTTCGATAATTTGAACTGCTCATATTATAAAGTTTGTCGAGTAGATCATTAATGAAAAAAATCAAGTTAATTAGATATTCATGACTTTATAAAAAGACCACATTTTTTTTGTAAAAAAATAAATAGATATCATAATTTTGATAATGCTTTTTTAAAATAATTAGAATCCAATAATTGGGTTATGGATATACGATTAACTTAATTTTTTATTTGAATAATATATTCGACAAACTCTATAATATGAACAGTTCGAATAATCAAAATAGGCTCAAAATAATCCTTAAAAACCTTAGAGCAATTGTCACAGCAGTCCCCATATTCCCCTTCCTCAACCATTGGTACTGGGCTTGACTTGAAATTTTTTGGGACTCAAAATTTTCAAATTTAATAGAATTCATCAAAGTTTTATCAATTTATTGATCAGGTTGACTCTGGAAAACATGTAAATTGTTATTAACCTTTATGTTTACCTTTCAAATAGATCTAGAAAACATGTAAAACTCTATTTGGAGCAATTTAAGATCTAAAGTGAAGTAGCCTTATCCCCCAATTTGAATGCCTTTGTGCAAAGCAATCAAATTGAAAAAACATCTGCTATTTTGTTCTAAACAATTTTCTAGATCTTGATTTAACTGTACTATGAAATAAGTATACTAGTATTATTTGTATAGGTTCATGATATTACAGAGTTTTTTTATTTTATTTTATTTTATTTATTGTAACTAGTTTTTAAACCCTTGGCAAAATCTGAATTGTAGTAATCACAGCGGTCAAAAACAAGCAAAAGAGAGATCCAATTTACCTAAGTTTCACCAGTGCACATTAGCTTGGCAATAGAAGTATGCATTGTGAATCGCACAATGCTATGGCACGATTGAAGAATTTTGTGGTCATCTTGGGGGAGAAGACAAATAAGGCTTAGGCGGGGCAAGGACTTCAGGCTTCCTTTTAGCATCTCTACCACCCTGTTCATTGATGGCTGGTGTGAGGGATTAGTTTGTATGCACCACAAGCCAACTATAATCATCTTCCTTGCACTTTTATTTGCCTCATCATTCATAATGCTATGTACTCCAAGTTCTTCATCCAATTCAAGTTGCTTGTATATCCAATGTGGAAAATATATCTCATTTGTATGATCAACTTTGACATCAATATTCTTTCTTCCTCCAACCATTTCTAGAATCATCATTCCATAACTGTAGACATCTGACTTGTGTGAAATTCTCCCAAAGTTTCTATAAAATACTTTTGGGGCAATATAACCGGCAATCCTCTAGCACCCAATAGTGATACAATACTCTCTTTTCGTGGGCACAGTTTAGCAAGGCCAAAATTAGAGAACTTTGAGCAAAAGTCCTCATCTAAAAGAATATTATGAAGCTTTATGTCAACATGAAAAATTCACATGTTACAACCACGGTGTAAGTACTCTAATCCTCAAGCAATACCAATTGCAATTTTGTACAGAGCTTCCCACTCTAATTGGTGATACGTCAAGGAATTCCCATCATGAATGAATTTCTAAAGGGATCCATTATGCATGAACTCATATAGAAGAGCTCTATTGTGACCGTCAAAACAAAACCCCAAGATTTACAATATTAACATGAGAAGACCTACTAATGGCTGCAATCTCATTAATGATCTCTTCTCCGTTGTCTTTTAATCCTTTTAGAACCTTCACTGCCACAAGAAAGCCATTTTCTAGCTATCCTTTGAAAACACAACCATAGCCTCCTTGACCTAGTTTAACTCTAAAGGAGTTTTCCATTTTCCTGATGTCAAAATAAGTGTACCTTTTTGGAGCAAGAGATCCAGAATTCTTTAGAAAGGCCTCAACATTTTGGTATTTCTCTATTTTATTCTTCCAAAAGAATGTGAATTGATCATTTTGTGCAAGTTTCCTTATGATGCAAAACAATAGGAATACTATAATCCCAATTCCAGCAACAACTGAAGGAGTTGCAAAACGTGAAAAATTAAGCTAATGTGGTAGACGAACAAAGAAATTATCTAAATATACTCATGCATATAAATTGTAACACCCCGACCTTGCTTTTGGTTAGTTGATTATTTAATCATTAATTAGCTTTGTGATAATCGCTTTTTCATGTGTTAGTATAAGTGTTGTGTGAATTATGTGATAAAGAGATTAATTTTGATTCGGAAGAGCTAATATGAAACCTTAAATATTTAATTTGTCATGTATAGCATTAATTTATAATCATGATATTCGCATATGAGTCATGTCTCATGTTTAATTGCATGTATGCGAATTTAATTTATGATAGGACAAATTTGTCTGATTCGCTAATTTTCAGATTGATTTAGAAATTTTGTATGAGACTTCACAATCTAAATTGACATGTGTGAGATTGATTTATAGTTATGAAATTTATAGATAAATGATTATTTCATGTTTAATTTCAAAATTTATATGTCTATAAGTTTTTGATTCAATAATTTAAATATGACTGAATAATTGTAATTTAATCGATATGAGCCTAATTCAAGTTTAATTGTGTAATTAAGGGTTGTATATGATTAAATTAACTATATTTAATTAGTTTGATGAGTTGTTTTATGTTAATTTTAATTTGGTAAGTTAAGGCCTTATTTGGATGATTTAGTCATCTTTTTGGTTAAATAGAGATGTAGAGTGAGTTGGTGTTAGCTTATGAGAGAGAGAGAGAGAGAGAGAGAGAGAGGAGAAGTTAGGACTTCTTGATTTCTTCATCTTAAGGTAAGATTTCTCCATCTTTTTCATGTTTTGATCTTGTTTTGCATGCATTCACATACTAGAGCTTGTATTTTGGGTTTTGTAGAGAAGTTCATGAAACTTTGTAATCTAGGGTTTGAGATTGATGAGTTCATGCATCTATCTTGTGTTTCATCCTTGTATTCATGCATTTTTCATGATTTTATGAGAGAAATCATGTATCAATCTTGTTTTGTAAGATTAATTGCATGTATATGGAAGTTTTGAGGAGAGATTTCATGAGTTTTGTATGCTAGGGTTTGGAATAGATGGATCCTCACGCAATCACTCATACTCATCCATGTATCATTACATTTATTGTAGATTTAAGGTAGAAATCTTGCATTGATTGTGTTTATAGCATTTGTTGCAAGTGTATTTGAAGATTCAAGAAAGTTTCATCATGTTTAAAATAGCAAATGAGAGATTTTGAAAATTTGTTTTGAATCTTGAATAAATCTTTCAATTGATGTTATCTAACATGTTTTTAGAACATTATGAATCATTTTATTAAAGGAATTTGAAGTTTGTTGATGATTTTTAAAGATGAGTTTTCATGTTAAATTTACAAATCAAAAAACTTGGAGATTGTTTTGAATCTCGAATTATTATCTCAATTGAAGTTATTTTGCTTATTTTTGGAGCTTTGCACTATATTGAGATTGGTTAATTTGAGTTTTAGAAGATTATTTTGAAGATGAGTTTGACGTTCAAATTTACGAAGCAGAAATCATTAAATTAGGCTTGATTCATAGATTAAGTTTTCAATTGACCATGTTTTTCATGTTTTCTTGCATATGGGACCCCTTGGGACATTTAGAACTTGCATTTTAGCACTCTAAGAGCATGTTAGCAATGTTTTGAGCTAGGCATAAGGTTGAAGTTAGGTTTAAGCCGTTTGTTGCATCGTTTATGTTCTAAATCTTCAAGTACATGCCATGTGTGATATGTAGGTCTTGTGCTGAGCGTTGAGCAATCTATTTAGAGGTTTTCTCATCTTTTCTTCTTTTGAGGTAGGGATTTCTAGTTCTCTTTCAATATTTTTATTTATGGATAGATTTGTGGTATTTTTCCTTATACAAAATTCATCTTTTATGCATTTTTTGATAAATCATGAGATTCGGGGTTTGGTTTTGATGTTATGGGGTTTACCTTTTTGGGTTGGGTTATGATTTTGGTGAATGATGAATAGAAGAGTTAGAATAAAAAGTGTTTTTGTGAAAAGCTTTAATTTCAATTTCTTCCAAAACCCTAGTTTGGCTCATAAAGATGGTTAATGGTTTTTGCTTAAATTGAAAGTGGCATCATGAATTTGAGGTGTTAAATCGCACATGTCAATGTTTAATTTGACTTTTGAAAATATTTGGAAAATTCATGTAAAAATTGCGATTGAACTCTTGTTGTTGATATTCTAAGTTGTGTTATAAGATGAGATTGAGTTTGGGGATTTTGAATTGTGAATTGTATTGATGATATGAGATTTGTGATGAAATGATGAAGCATAGATTTAAGAAATGCGTTGAGTTATGTTGAGTTGTGTTGAGTTGGATTGAGTTGTGTTGTAATTGGTACCCATGTGGGTAGTCAAGGTGCCAAATTGCCCTATATCGCTGGACGAATGTGGAAAAATATTTTTGGGTGCCTACTAGCCCGCTGTTTTTAGAGTCGGCAAATATGGAAAAACATGGTTTTGGGTGTCCACGTCCCCGTCATTTCTAGAGTCGGCAAATGTGGAAAAGAAATATTTTTGGGTGTCCAATTAGCCCGCTGTATTAACCCGATAAATGTCGAAAAAGAAATATTTTCGGGTGTCTAATTGCCTCACCGTATCGAGCTGGCAAATGTGGAAAAATATGAATGTTGGGTGCCTACTATCTCGCTGTATCAAGCTGGCAAAAGGTGGAACGTGTTGGGAAATGTATTGAGTCGGAGATAATGTGTATGACTCGTAATGAACTTATGAAATAACAATTTGTTGTGTGATTTTGTATAGAGGAGAAATGCATATAGAAATTACTTGAAAAGAATGGAAAATGAAATGGTAATTGGGTAAGGGGTTGAATTCACCAGGTTGTTTTGTGATCATAAGTGAAGAATATGAGTTTTATTTTGTGGATAATAGTAAAATCAATTTGAGTTAAGGATTGAGACTTATGGTAATTGTGGTATAATCGGGTTGGAAGTTTAAGTAAAAAGGAAGAATCTTGTGTGAACTTGTGAAGGATGATTTTATGAGGGATGAGTCCTTTAATCTTATAAATGATGAGCCTTCTTAATAAGATGTTTTAGGAAAGAAAATGAGATAAGAACGAAGTAGAAATACCTTTATCTTTGTATATCTATGATTTGGTGTGTTTATGTGGTATCTTCATAGTTATAGCTATGTATGAGTTGAAATTTTGTTTTGAAATATATAAAAGAGAAAAATGGGGCTTTCACTCAAGTTTGAAATGTTTTGAGTATTTTGATGAATTGATGAGTAATCTATGATGATTTGGAGATTTTGTGAAAAGATGAGGAAAAGCCCTAATTTTCTTAAAAACCTTAGTGTCACAATCCAAACCTGCCTCTATAGGTTTAGCATCGCAACCGGCTAGTAATCCTAAGATTACTGAAGGCCTCCGAACAAATTAACAAATTAAGGGGCTAGCGGAAACAAATATCAAAATATAATTGTCCATAGAGCTATGTAGACTTATATGGGACATAAAATTTAAACTTATTTTCACATATATTATGACATCAGCCTTATATACAAAAGATACAACTTGTCCAAACAAAAGAAAAGAAAATAAAACTTAAAACTTGATCATTAACTTGGTCACAAACATTGTCCACAAAAACTTGACCACAAAAAAACTTCCAGAACCTCATTGGGAGACGCACTGGTTGGCTGATACAAACAGATTCGGACGGGAAGTCTCAAGCCTGGTCATGCGCCTTATTACCTACATACATAATATAAATAATGAGCTGGAACCTAGTGAATAACAACAGAGTAAAGGTTTTATGAATGATGTCCATAGCAGATTTAGAAAGCAGATTTAGAAATCAGATTTTAGATCAGAAATAGATTCATATACGTATTTAGACTTGTAAACAGTTATACGAGGTACATCCATTAGCGCTAACAGATTAGATTGGTCATAAGGACCCATATACAGAGCAGGTGGTCATTAAGACCCATATTCACATGAGATGGTCATAAAGACCCACTTGTAGATCATATAGTTGATTATGCATAATCAGTTCTGTGGGTGCCAAATAAATACGATTATTTTGAAAGCTCGAAAACTATCCCAATCGGGAAGGGGGCCGTGTACAAATCGGCCCAAAATCGACCCTCCGATCTATGTGGGCTGTAGCTGACTATGAGGGGGGCCAAAGTCAAGTCAACCCATGTCAGGTACGTTTGGGAAGGGCCGTAGCTGAATAAAAACAAGTTGAAGGGCCGCCAGAGCCATATATCTCATGGGATATATGGGGGCCCAGAGATGGGGTCAGGGTGTCCAGTGGATACCTGGAGAACATTATAAAAGGAGAAGCTTCAATCAAAGAAAGTGAGACATAACTTGTGAGAAAAGAAAGATCAGAGAGAAGACTATCGAGTTCCTAAACAAGAGAGAATCAAGAAGCTCTGTTTGGACTAGAGAGCATTTCCAAGTCCACTTCACGAAAATTGGTGCCATCTGTGGGAATACTCAAGCTCGTTCATGGTAGACATAACAGATGATCGTTCACTCGTTGCCGACAATGTTACACCACGAACCATGTTTGGTCCAGAAAATATCACCACATGAAGAGCCCTGAACTTCGATTCGGTGGCTCAATCCTTACCTTTGACCTCGGTATAGGAGACCATGCAGACGATGATGGACCAAGCAAAGCAAAATGAACAACGTTTGGAAGATATGGCAGCTGGTAATGAATGTTTACGTAAAGAACTGGCTCTGGAGTTAGCAAAGTCCAGGCAGACTGTACCACATCATGACCGAGGCTGGTCGCTAGAGAAGAAGAAGGATAATCAACGACATCGGCATCGGAAACATGATAGCAGCAACACCTCCGACTCATCATCTCAGGAGCCTGTAGACCGCCCAGAACTCCGCTCCATGCGCGAGGGCGTGAATTGTAGTTCTAGCTACTACAGTTCGGACTCCTGTCACGGTTCTGAATCTAATCTCACAAAGTGCAATGTAAGACTGATAAATCACCAAAGAGTCCAAATCTGGCAAATCGTTTTGGAAAATCGATTTTAATCAAGAAGTGCCAAACATGGACTGTTTTGCCAGATTTCAAAGTCGCCACCTAAATATTTTGTTTTGAGAAATTTAGGAAACCCTGACTCGTGCCTAAGGCCACGTGTCCATCATCACCAAAGTTGCCTCGGCTCGGGAACTTGGGTACGAGGGGAGAAGGTCATGAAATGGGCACCCCCGCTCGCCCGATCAAAGGATCGGCCTCTACTAACATGATATGTTGTTTTTGAAAACACATGTGTTCTTATTCTGATTATTAGCTAATCTTTACTACGTGATGCGCACAGCAAACAAGTATAGACTCAGTCACGCGGATTGGAACAAAACAACTCATGTTTGTTTTTCGAAAATGGTTTGAAGTTGCTACTCACAAGTAGGCTAAGTCGCGGATTTGCCACCCTCAAGTGGGCTTAGAAAAACATGATTTTGCCACTTCAAGTGGGCTTAAAAACTCACAATCATCGAGTTGTTCCAATTCAGGCAATCAAACCTTCACCCACAGGCATTTATGCAGTTAAACACTTAAGCAGTTAGCCTCATGGCAAGCATGCTATCATGGCAGTCACTTACACACATGCAAGGATGCTAAAGCATAAACACTCACAGTGTACTCCAAGCCAAAACAGAAGCTAGTTAGTAATCATGCATGATCCTAGATATGTTAAGAATGCTTAATGCAACACATGCAAAATACAACTAAGATAGGCTCGGCTATTCTAAGATGTCATGTGAATGCAACCAGATAACATGTATTCAAATAGGTATTGAAATACGATGCAGTTTGAATGATGCGCCGAGCCCGGTGTATACAAGACGAATGAATGATGCACGTATGCAAAGCATAAGTATGCTAATTGAAGCATGCCTTAAACTAACCATCGAAAGCTAATAAGTAAAAAGGAGAAAGACATGGGGTTGGAGGACATTCACACACACACGCACACTTATTACAACATTTGCCCTCTTGACGGAGGGTCCGAATGAATTTAGCTAACTAGCTACGCTAATTAAACTAATTATTACAAACCAACTAATTACTATGCTAAGCTAATTAATAATTACAAAACCTTAACTAATTAAACAAATCAATTAAGTTACAAAGCCAATTAAACTTAACAAATATGCTGCCACAGCTTTGTTTGGAAAATGAACATGCATGCACTCGGTTTCTCACCCCGAAAAGCTCTCCGGATGCTCTTTAGAGGCTCTGTTTGTAGGGTGTCTTCCAGTTCTTGTTGCTAAAACTTACCAAAACAGTGCTGGGGAGTGCACCAGTGGCCTGCTGGCCATGAATGGTGGCTGCCAACCCCCCTGCCGGCCAAGGATGCATTCTGCCAGCCAAGGATGAAGGGGTGCCGGCTAACAATGAGAGGGTGCCGGCCACTGGTGTGCTGTGACACCAAGCTGCAGTAGAGCACAAAACAGAGAAAAGGGAGGGTCTCCCAAGAACATGTACGTACTGTGCCCCTCCATATCATCTCAAAACATCAAGGGAGAGGCACTATTGGATCCAAAACCATCAATCGAGCATCGCAATGCTTGATGGCCAAAGATCCAACATGTACAAATTCAATAAATGCATGACAAACAAGACACTTAGACCATCTCCTTATCATGAGAGATCAAAGGCAATGGAGACCAAGGGAGATTGACTCATTTCATCACTGCAAGTATGAAATGAACCAATCTTCCTCGTGTACAATACGACATCCGATTGAACACAATGCAAAACAAGCAACATGCTCATCTACCAATGCTAAGGTGGTATGAAATGCAAGACTCTAACATGCAAACACTCATGCACGACATGCTAGAACACTTAAGCACTAAAAGCTAGTGAAAGACATAACACTAGAATCATGCAAAACAATGCTCGATGGACTAAACTAACACCAAACAGACCCCATGTATGCCAAAATAGTGGCTGAGATGCTTCGAAATGTTAGCATTAAAAGCAAGAAAATGCATGCTCATGCATTGGCCTATGACCAAGGCATTAAACACAACTCTCAAACACAATCAAAGAGTGATATGCATGAGAATATGGCAATGCTATATGCTCTAAAATCAAATATTAAATGATGCAAAACCGCCTAAATACCTCAAATATAGCATGCAAGAGGCTCTAAAGCACAAGGATAGTAAAGAGCAATATAAAAGGAGCATGCAATACTAAGCTTAAACAACCAAACTCTCTCTGGATAGAGCTCAACCATGCTAAAATGAAGGCCAAAACATGCTGAAAAGGGAGCCCAAAAACTTATACAAACATGCATACATATTGGCTCACAAACAAGGCATGAAGACACAACTCTCAAACACATTGAAGGAGTGGAAAATGTGAGAGTATGGCAATGAAATATGCTCTAAAAACATGTGAGAAATGAGGCTATACCATGCAAACATCACATTCCAAGCATGCTAGGGACCTCAAACCCAAAGCTAGTGAGGAGGCTTTACACTATGGCTATACAAAGCAAGGCATACACGACCAAAAACACTTGAAACAGGGCTTAAGCATGGAAAAACATGAGTAAAAGCTTACTGGAGAAAAGCCAAAACATGCCAAAATGATAGGCCAAAACACCAAGTGAGCTAGGCTAGCATGCAAGATTGTACAACAAGTGTGTGAAGCATGCAAGAGGTGACCAAGACAGCCAAAAACAAAGTTAAGGCAGGTCTGGAAAGTCACAAAAATGAGCTCAAACAAAGCCTCAAGAAGATAGAAATACATGCTCTTTTGAAGGGCCATCAACACAAGTAAACAAGAGAAAGGGAGGGGGGGACAACCCCCACCCATGTGGGACCTCAAAATCACTCTTCTACCACTGAAATTCCTCTGAGTTTCAGTGGTGAGAAGGCCAAAAAGAGATGGTCTTAAAGGCCTCAAAAGATGGCACAAAGCAAAGCCAAACAAGCCACCAAAGGGGGTAAACCACCCTTAACTCAAACAAAGCCTTAAACAACCATTTTAAGCACTTAAATACAGAACTTTTTTCAGTTGAAAGTTAAGACAAAAGAAGCATGCAAAGGTGGCTAAGTAATCAAGCAAAACAAGGCTTTAAGGGGTAACAACTCACCCTTGAAGAACCATAGCCAAGCAGCAACTTCTGAGCCAAAAAAACAAACTTTGAGAGTCCAAACAAGGTCCTCTAGTGCCTCAGTAACAAAGCAATGGTGCTTTACGAGGTGTTGTAGTGCAAAAGTGAAGAGAAAACACCCTTTCAAGCAATATATATATATATATAGAGAGAGAGAGTTTTAGAGAGAGAGAGATATTTTTTTGCCTCTAAAATTGCTGAACCTCTGGAAAGGGGGATGAGCTCCTCCTTATATAAAGCAATGCAATGCAAAGCTTGCTTGACAAGCTTGAAATGGCCTCCATCCCTCCATACACGTGTATGGAGGATGGATCAGCGAAAAACAGCTGGCTCAAAAGATCTAACATAAATATCTACTGAAACAGGGTGTCCTGCCAGCCATCAGTGGTGGCCGGTAGTGCCTCATTGATGGCCGGTAGGGTCTATCAATGGTCGGCAGGGCCAAATCCATGGTCGGCAGACCTTCCCCATGGCCGGAAGGCCATCACAAACAACAATATGGAAGGACCAAGGCATGGTCCAAAAATGAGACAGAATGGAAATAGGGTTTGGAAAGAGCAAACCTGGCATTCCGTCGTGAAAGTTGAGCGCTAAGCGAGTGTAGACACCCCATTTTTGACCGTCCTCAAGACTTGGACGTCACCGTTTGAACACCCGGTGATTATCCATGTTTGTGTTCGTTTGGAGTTCCCGGAGGTCTCGGTTACGCGCCTTGCCTCAGGATCTCCGAACTCGACCGTTTAGTGTCTGGTTTTGCACCAAACACTTGTGTTTTGCCTTGGAGGGGCAGGGGATGCCTTGTAAGGTCTCCCCACACTCCACCGGCCGCGGCTTGAGGCCACCGGCTGTTGTTTGTGTCCATCGGCCATATATTTGGCCGACCGGCACTCTTTTTGGCCGACTGGCCATCAATTTTGTCAAAATGGCAATTTTGAGTAGCCGACTACTGTTCATCTGCTTTTGCAGATATTTTAGGACAGCTGTGTGGCATTTGGTTCCCCTCCATACACGTGTATGGAGGGATGGCTTCCTTGTTAGCTTCTTGAATAAGCTTTACAAGATTGGTTGCCTATAAGAGGAGTCCTCCTCTCTTGGCATTAGGGTTAGAGATTTTAGAGAGAAAAACATTGCTAGAAGCTCTGGTTCTAGAGTTAGAACTCATATACATTCTATCTCTATCTATTTCTCTCTTGAGTGTTCTAGGTGCATTTGTTCGTACTATTGCACATAAACACCTAGCCTTTCACCTTTTCTTGGTTCTTGAGGGATCTGAGGCTTGTTCTTGCTGTTATTGGCTGGATTTGAGCCCAAGGAGGCAACAAAATCATTTTTTGTGAAGAGGTCTACAAGGGTGAGACACTAGTCCCTTTTATCCCCATTTTTGCATAGCTTGTTAGCCTATCTTAGAACTATTTTTGTGCTTAGTGTATAATACAAAAAAGTTCTGTTTTTGGGGCCCTCTCCTTCTTGAGACTTTAAGGCACCATCCTTACCACTGAAATCCCTCAAGATTTCAGTGGTGAGGAGGCCCAAGCACCAAAGTCTCGGAGCTTACCAAAAATGGCACAAAATGGGGCCTCTCAAGGCCTAAGGGTGGTTAAACACCTCCAAATGTTTAACCACCCTTAGGCCTTGAGAGGCCCCATTTTGTGCCATTTTTGGTAAGCTCCGAGACTTTGGTGCTTGGGCCTCCTCACCACTGAAATCTTGAGGGATTTCAGTGGTAAGGATGGTGCCTTAAAGTCTCAAGAAGGAGAGGGCCACCCCCTCTCCTTGTTGTCCTTGAAAAGGGCACTTTTTGGCCTCTTGAGGGAGCATCATGTTTGAGTGTTTGTTGATCATGCCATGGCTGTTTTTCATGCTTATATTGCCATGATATAACATTATTGTGTGTTGGTTTTGGTGCATCATGTTAGTTTAACATACATGCCATGTAATGCCACTTTGATGCCTTAACATGTCTTAGGTTGTAAACCCTTATTCTAGCATGTTTTAGACTTGGTCTTGTGAAGCTTTTGTGCTTGTTTCACCATGTTTAAGGTCTGTCCATAGTTATTTGGGTCGTCCTTGGCATGCTTTGTGTGGCCCCTTTGCATTTTGGTTTGTTGGCCTTAAGTGTATAAGTGTATAGCATGCTTTGTTTTGCTTTGATTTGGTGGTTTGGCACCATTTGTAGTACCATTTCAGTCCTTAAGACATGCTTGTATGCTTGCCTTGGTTGTCTCTTTGTTGCTTTAAAAGGTTGTGCCTTGTGCTCCATGTTTTGGCCATTGTGCATGCCTTTGGATTTGAGCCACTTAGATGCCATCTAGGTGCACCCTTGGCTTTGTTCAAGCCTTCTTTTGACCTGTTTTAAGTCCCCTTAGCCTTGTGAGGCTTGGTGGACTTGGCCTTGGTTTAAGCCTCCATGGTTTGTCCTAAGTACTTGGACCATTTGCATGCCATCGTTTGTCTTGTTTAAGTTGGTTTGGCACCTCTTATAGCATGATTTCAGAGCTTACTTTGCATGCCATTAATCCATGTTTGTCCCTTTTAAATGCGTTTAAAAGTTGCTTCATTGTGCTTAAGTCTTGAACCATGTATCTTTGCATGCTTGCGCGAACATTTGCCTTCATGTACTTGGCACTTTGGTCACTGATTTTAGGCCTAATTAGGGCTGCCTAAATCATGTTTAAGTCCATCTTTTCATTGATTTGCATTGCCTCATGACTTGCATGTTTGCTTGTGTAGGTTGCATGCCTAGTATAGGGTGCATTGCATTCCCATATTGCATCCTTAGCTTGTATGCCTAGGTTGCATTGCATCTTGCATGCATGCCTTGTCCCTTGATTTAGTGATAGGGATTGGGCCTTTGATTTGTTTGGTTTGCATTTCATTTGACATGAAAGTACACACTTGGTTTTCGGGCCATCATGCATGAAAATGCTTGATTGGTAGTCCGAGAACCGAGGACCATGTCCCTTTGAGTCCTCAACATGATAAGGGGCTTGTTTGGTGCACATATTGCTTGAATTACATTGCCATGCAAGTTCTGTCCTCTGCTGCTGTAAGTTGCAGGTTCTGCAGGCAGTTTTGGCCGACCGGCATAATATAGTGCCGACCGGCCATCCATTGGTCGCAGATGGATGCATCTTGTGCCGATGACCACACCCCACTGCCGGTGGCAATTCTACTCAGCCGGTGGTGTCTTCCAATGTCCAGGGAAGCAGTTCTGAGACTTTGACAATCTTCAGAGGGGCAGAGCAGGGAAAACAGAGGCAGTCTATGCATGGCAGTGCACTTCTGAGCAGGACCCGAGCATGCATTGCACCAGACTCTCCTCCTGAGGCGGTTTACTGTTTTTCCTAGCTTAGTTAGTTTGTTAACTAATTAGGTAGTCTGTAATATTTAATTAGCTCGTAGCTAGTTAATTTGTATTATTCTTTTGGTCCCTCCGAGCGAGGGCAAATCTGTAATAAGTGTGGGTGCGTGTGTGTGCATGTCTTCCAACCCCCATTTCTTTCTTCCCTTTTATTTACCTGCTTATGATGGTAGACTAGGGCATATTTAAATTAGCATACCTTATGCTATGCATGCGTGCATCCATGCATTTGTCTTGCATGCACCGGGCTCGGCGCATCACGCTAACTGCATCTGTATTTCGATTCCAAATTGAATACGTGCATCAATTGATTGCATTTCACATGTCATGTTTAGGTCAGCCGAGCCTACCCTAATTGCATCCTATATGTGTTGCATTAGTCGATTTGACATGAATTAGGGCCATGCATGTTTGCCAACTAGTTTATTGTTTTGGCACGGAGTACGATGTAAGTATTTTCATGCTTTAGCATATCGCATGTGTGTGAATGCTATCATGACAGCGTGCTTACCATGTGGCTAGATGCTTATGTGATAAACTGTTTGAATGCCTGTGGGTGAAGGTTGGATTGTTTGAGTTGGAACAACTCATTGAAATCCGTGTTTTAGCCTACTTGCGAGTAGCAAATTCCAAAGTGTTGTTTTTTTTTAAAAAACGGATATGCAATGCTTGTTTCCAAATTAGGCAATCTAGTCTATACTTGTTTGCTGTGCGCATAACATAGTAATTCTAGGCTGATAACCGGAATAAGAACACATAACGTTTTCAAAAATGGATATCATGGTTAGTAGAGGCCGGTCTTCGGACCGGGCGAGAGGGGGTGCTCATAGCTGACCTTCCCCAATCGTACCCAAGCTCCCGAGCCGAGGCAACTTTGGTGATGACGGACACGTGGCCTTTGGCACCGAGTCAGGGTTTCTTAAATTTCCCCATTAAAAAATATTTAGGTGGTGACTCTGTATCTGGCAAAGTAGTCCATGTTTGGCACTTCTTTTCAAAAATCTGTTTCTCAAAACGATTTGCCGGATTTGGACTCTTTGGTTCAAATTACGAACCGTGACGATTTGAGTCCGAACTGTAGTGAACCCAAATGAACAGAACGGGACTCATCCTCCCGGGGCGTTCGGGGACATGTCTACAGCGAGCAATCAAACTTGTAATCGGATGTACCTGTAAGCACATCCAAGTCTTGAGGACGATAAAAAATGGGGTGTCTACAGAGTCGAAGAAAAATGGGTTAGTTGACATGTCCAGCTCATCTGAGGGAAGTCCATATGTGTGACACAGGCAAGGAAAATGAGATGATAGTTCGGATATAGAGAACAAACATGATCCTTTCGTACGATGAATCGTAAGGGCTGTATTGCCTAAAAATTTCAAAGCATCGACATTTACTTTGTATGATGGTGAATCAGATCCTACGGATCACATTCGCCATTACAAGCAAGCAATGACATTGCACGTTGATAATGAAACACTTTTGTGCCGCATGTATCTGAGTAGCCTAGGACCGTTGGCCGTTAGATGGTATTATAAACTCGAGTTAGCCTCAGTGAAGAGTTTTCATCACCTCCAAAAATCCTTCAGGGCAAGATTCATCACCAACGAGATAAAGCCAAAGCAAGCCGACTTGCTCTGGGCAATGCAAATCAAGCTCTCTCTGTGAATACACGGCACACTATTGGGAATGCTTTAACTTGGTTGACGATGCTTGCAATGATTCCATGGCCATCACTGCCTTTAAGATGGGCTTACACCCTGATAGTCCGCTTAGAAGCTCGTTGACCAAACGACCTCCCAAAATAGTCTGGGCCTTAATGAAGAAAGTCGAGGAGCATTACAAGGTGGAGGATGATGCCCTTCATGTCAAAACTAGTCAAAAAGTCATGGAAACTGCAGCACCTATCTTGGTGCAGCCAATAAGTGTTGCACCACCAGAAAGGAGTCCCGAGTCGCGAAGTAAGACAAAATGAGAGAAACACTGAGATCAACGGCAATCGACTAAGCAATATCAAGTGGGAAGCAGATACCCCAGGCAATCCGACAAGAAGTATATTGAGTTGACCGAACCGATTAACAAGATCCTTCTCAAAATCCAGCATCTACCATTCTTTAAGTAGCCAGCCAAGATGATTAGGCCCCTTGACACAAAACGGAGAGATCGGTGATGTGAATACCATAAGCACCACGAGCATGAAACCGGCAAATGCTACGCCTTGAAGGACCATCTTGAGGTACTGGTACAAGATGGCCGACTGGTTCAGTACCTCCCTCACAAGGTCAACCCACCTGTAGACATCCATTTTTGACTGATCTTAAGACTCAGACATCATCGATTGAGCGCTCGGTGATTGTGCATGTTGAGCTCGTTTCGAGGTTCCGGAGTTTTTGGCTGAGTGACTTGCCTCCGGGCCTCTGAACTCTTTGTGCTTTGGCTCGGTTTGCGGACCGAACCTTGTTTCTCTTCCTTGGAGGGAGGGAGAGGTTTGGTAGACCATACTTTCGTGGTCGTAGACCACTTTTCCCGCTTGGAGACTAGTTTCCGATTTTCGGAGCCTTTGGCCGCGCGCCTTGTCTCGGGACAGTTTAGCGTTCTCCGTTTGGCTTGATTTTTGAACCATGCCTTGTTGCCTCTACCTAGAGGGACAATGTGGTCCGGGAGACCACTTTTGTGGTTGTAGACCACTTTTGGTGCTCGTGGACTAGTTTCCGAGGTCTCCGGCTGCGCGCTTTGCCTCTTGAACTTTCGTCTTGCATCATTTTTGGTTTGTTTTTGGTACAAACCTTGTTTTCCTTATTTGAAATATGGTACAAGGGTGGGAGACCACTTTTCTTCCCACCAGCCAGGTTTCTAGTCGGCCAACTAGTTTTCTTGGCCTTTGAGCCACATTTTCTAGTCAGCCACCACACCACCACCTTGGTCTCATGTTGCAGACCACCTCTCCCCTGTGGCCGACCACTTTTTGCCCTGGCCGACCAGTTCCACTGGTCGGCCAACTAGTAGATGTAGCTGGCCGACCACTTCAAGTGGTCGGCAGCTTTTCACCAGCTTCCTGGAGATATTTTCTCTCCAGCTGTCACAGTTGGAAGGCACAAAAACCATCCTCCATACACGTGTATGGAGGGATGGCCTTAGACCCTAAGCTTGTCCAACAAGCTTACACTTTTGTTCTCTATAAGAGAGAACCCCCCCTCCTCCTCCAGGTTCAAAATTTTGTGGCTTGAGATATAGATACACACTTGTCTCTATATTTCCTTGTTTGCTCTTGTTTTGTGCCTTAAAGTGTAATTTTGTCATACTATTGCACACAAACACACACTCAAACACCATCCTTTTGTTGCTGAGGCTTCTTGAGGTTTGTTTTGGTGCTTTTGGACTGATTTTGATCCAAGAAAGCTGCTGGAGTGGTAGCCATGAAGAGGTTCTACAAGGGTGAGTCAACTAGGCCTTTAGCCCTTTGTTTTGCTTAAGCTTTTAGACCTATTTGCATGGTGATTTAGACTTAACTTCCTACTGAAAAAAGTTTTTTTTTTAGTCTTTAACATGTTTTTTTAAGGTCACTTTTGTGTTAGGGGTAGTCTACCCCCTCTTAGGCCTTGTTTGGCCTTGTTCTTGTGCCATCTTTTTAAGCTATTGGGATCACCTTGTTTTGGCCGTCTCACCACTGAAACTCAGAGGAATTTCAATGGTGGAAATGGTATTTTAAGGTCCCAAATAGGAGAGGGTCATCCCCTCTCCTTGTGTCTTGAATGCTTGCTTCATTTGCCTCATGTGTGAGCATGTTTGTTAAGCTTATGTTGGCCATAGCTTAGCATGTATTTGGGCTTATTTCAGCATGGCATACCACTATTTTGACTTGGTTTTGTCATTCCTTGCATGCCTTATACACTTGTAGTGTATTTCTCACAAACTAGTCTTGTATGCTTCATGAAGTACCATGTCTTTCTAGCTTGTTTTGAGTCCATTTCAGCATGTTCTTGGTGTTGTTTTGCCATGATATACCTCTGTCAAGGTTTGGTTTGATAGCCCCATGCATGCTCCATGCACTTGTAATGCAATCCCATGAACTAGCCTAATGTGTATCATGCTTTAGATCATCATTCTAGCATGCTTTTGGCTTAACTCTAAGAAGCTTTTGTCCATGTTTTAGCATGCTCTAGCTCTGATTTGTGTTGTTTTGGTCATGCATGCTATGCTTTGTATAGCTATAATGCATTCTAGCTTGTTAGCTTTGTGTACCAAGTCTCCTAACATGCATTTCTTGGCCTATTTGAATGATTTGGCATCATTTGAAATGTGATTTTAGTCCATATAGTGTGGTCATACACTAGTATCTTTCACTTATTCAATGCGTTGGAGGGTTTGCCCTTTATGCCTTAAATATGAGTCATTGCGTATGCCTTCATGCCTAAGCTTGCGAGCTATCATTTCAGTATGTTTTTGGGGTTATTTTGCCATTATATAACTCTAATTTTTGTTGGCGAAGCCATCTCATGCTTGGTCTTGGTAGGTGTAGTGTAATCATCCCTTTTGGCCTTACATATTTCATGCCTTATGCCCTTCATGCTAGCTTGTTTTGGCTTCCTTCCATACATGTTTTAGTATCATTTTGACATGTTCTAGGACTGTTTTGGGTTTCCTTGGCCATATGCTTCATGTTTTGCATAGTTGTAGCACAAATGCATATGCTAGCTTTGAGCTTTGGGTACCATAGCATGCTTCATTTGTGTTGTGTACATAATTTGGCATCATTTATCATGTCATTTCAGAGCATATAGGACTGCCATGCTCCCACTTCATTCACTCTTTAAGTGCCTTTGAGTGTTGTGCATTATTGCCTTGTTTGTGGCCTAGTGCGTATGCTATCTTGCCTAGGTCCTTGAGCCCCCATCTCAGCATGTTTTGGTCTTTGTTTAGACCTGTTTGAGCTCTGTCCATGATTGGTTCAATCATTTGTGCCATGTATTGCATGCCCTTTTGTGTAGTCCCTTTAATGGCTTTGTGCCTTAGGCCCTCTTGCATGCTTTACTTTTGTTGTTTGAATGATTTGGCATCATTTCACACTTGATTTCAGAGCCTTTAGTGTTGTCACACTTCCATGTTTATCACTTCTTCATCATGCTTGAGAGTTGTGTTCTTAGGCCTAGTTGATGGGCCATTGCATTGAGCATGCTTGTCTTGCCTTTTTGTGCCTTAGTTTCATCATCATGGCCACTGATTTGGGCATGATTGAGGTCTGTCCATTTTGGTTTAAGTCCATTGAGCATGTTTTCTTTCATGTTATTTGCATGCTTACATTGTCATGTTGTTGCATGCCTATGTTGCCTTGCTTTGTGTATGCATGCATTAGCCTTGTTTGCATGTCATTAGCTTTGTTAAGTCGATCATGTTACATTGCATTGTGTATGCTATGTTGTTACATTGCATTGAGTATGCCATGTTGTTCATCACATTGTGTATGCCATGTTCATTGCATTGAGTATGCCATGTTATTCTTTGCATTGTGTATGCCATGTAGCTACATTATATGTTTGCATGCTTAAGTTGCATTGCATTTGTTTGGATTAAGTGTTAATCTGAGCACGAGAAACGAGGGGCGTTTAATACTTGAAGTGATGAAACGTGCCTTAATTCTCGGTCGCCGACGCTCTTGATCATACATGATAGAGTTCTAGGCTTTATGTGTTTATGTGTGCATTCATTTTACATTGAATTGTGCAATTTGGCTTCTCGGCCATCATGCATCGAGATGCGTGATTGGTGGCCCAAGGGTCGAGAACCACACTCCCTTGAGCTTATGAAATGATAGGGAGGGTGGTTGTGCACACATATCTTGCAAATACATTGCCATGCCCTTTCCTGCTCTCTGTTACAGCAAACTGGAGGAGTGCAGCAACAACTGGTCGGGAGACCAGAAAAGTGGCTGACCGACCACTTTATTTGGTCTCCAGCAAAGAAAAGTGATCGGCAGGTGGCCTCCCACATCAACAACTGGTCGGCCACCCTCCCACAGGTCCCCAAGGTGAGTTAGAAGCTTTCTAGAGCTTGGTGCAAGGTTCTGAGAACAATTGCAAACAGAGATAAGTTGGGGCATCGCGATGGATTTCTGAACGAGGCGACCGAGCATGCACTCCTCATCCCGAGGACCTCTCTTTACTGCTTTCCTTAGCTAGTTTATGCTTTGGTTCTGTATTTAAGTAGTTAATGCGTTTAGCTGCTTATTTGTGTTGTAATAATTAGTTAGTTAACTTGTTAGTTAATTAGCTTTGTTTTGTACTTAATTAGTTAGCTTGTTAGTTAATTAGTTTTGTGATGTAATAATTAGTTTAATTAGCTTAGATTAGCTAGTTAGCTTCTTATTCAGACCCTCCGTCGAGAGGGCCAACTGTTGTAATAAGCGTGCGTGCGTGTGATGCATGTCTTCCAACCCCTATTTCTTTCTCCCTTTTACTTAACCGCTTACGATGGTTAGTTTTAGGGCATATTTCAATTAGCATTCTTATGCTTCGCATGTGTGCATCATTCATTTTGTCTTGCATGCACCGGGCTCGACGCATCATACTAACTGTATTGTACTTCAATACATTTACTTGAATATGTGTTCAACAGCATGTTATCTAGTTGCATTTCATATGCCATCTTAGAATAGCCGAGCCTATCTAAGTTGCATTTTCGCATGTGTTGCATTAGCCATCTTAAACATGAACTAGGATCATGCATGATTTCTAACTAGTTCTCTGTTTTGGCTCGGAGTACACTGTGAGTGTTTATGCTTTAGCATACTGCATGAGATGTATATGTTGCCATGCTAGCATGCTTGCCATGAGGCTAACTGCTTAACTAATAAAACCGCATGAATGCCTGTGGGTGAAGGTTGGATTACTTGAATTGGAACAATTCATCGAAATCCACAACTTAGCCTACTTACGAGTAGCAAACTTCAAACCATTTTCAAACAAACGAACATGCAATGTTTTGTTCCAACTTAGGCGATCTAGTCTATACTTGTATGCTGTGTGCATCACATAGTAATTCTAGGTTAATAATCGGAATAAGAACACGTGTTTTCAAAAACAAAATATCATGTTAGTAAAGGCCGATCTTTGATCGGGCGAGCGGGGGTGCTCATTGCATGACCTTCCCCTCTCGTACCCAAGTTCCCGAGCTGAGGCAACTTTGGTGATGACGGGCACGTGGCTTTAGGCACGAGTCAGGGTTTCCTAAATTCCCCCAAAACAAAATATTTAGGTGGCGACTCTGTATCTGGCAAAGTAGTCCATGTTTGACATTTCTTTATTAAAATCAGTTTTCCAAAACGATTTGCCGGATTTGGACTCTTTGGTGATTTATCGGTCTCACATTGCACTTTGTGAGATTAGATTCAGAACCGTGACACGAGTCCAAACTGTAGTAGCTAGAGAATAAAACTGATTCGCACCCTCGCGCGCGGAGCTGGGACTTCTCGGGGCGGTCTACACCACCAAACACGATGGCTCTACGCCGGACTCACCTCCACTTGGTGTGATTCATATGATATATAGTCTTCCATTGCTAAACAATGTACATACGATTCAGCTACAACCATGTCCGTCCAGATCGTGCACACCAGCCAAACGGTCTTATCAGATCGGCAAGATTAGCTTCGACGACACAAATCTTGAGGGGCTTATCCTCCCCCATGACGATGCCCTTGTCATTGAGTTGTGAATACACAAATTTGTCATCGAACGCGTTTTGATTGATTAGGGGAGCACCTCAAATATAATGTACTACAAAATATTTCTTAAGCTCGGCTTCAATGATTCGGACCTACTGTCGGCCGAATATCCCTTGTTTGGCTTTAACGCCAACCTTGAATACCCTATAGGCAAGGTCACAGTTGCGGTGTGTGTAGGCACCAGGACAATTGATGTGGAGTTTTTGGTCGTCAAACTTCCATTGCCGTACAATGTAATCATGGGGAGAACCTGGTTGCACGCAATGCAAGCCATACCAAGCACTTACCACCAACTGCTTTGCTTCCCAATGCAGCATGGCATTGAGCAGATTTGAGGCTCTTAGAAGTCGGCAAATGAATGCTACCTTACTGTTTCCTTGAAGAAGCCAAGGGAAATGGAAGTAAACTTGATCGAAATTCTAGACCAAGAAAGCGTTGAGGATGTTGGAAAATCCCCCGCTGACAAGGCAACTGAGGATCTCGATCGGATAGGAATCACAGACCAACTAGATAAATTCTTCATGATCGGCACTTTTTTTAGTGTCGAAGAGCGACATGAGTTGGTTTCATTCCTACTCGACCATATTGATGTGTTCGCTTGGACACCATACGACATGCCGTGAGTAGACCCCAGTGTGGCACAACATCGTTTAAATGTCAACCCTAAAGTCAAACCTATCAGTTAGAAGAGTCGTCGATTGGCAGCCAAGCACACTTCAGCCGTTGTTTCCGAAGTTGACAAGCTTCTACAGGCTAGGGCGATCCGTGAAGTAACTTACGCCACGTGGTTGTCCAATACCGTGGTTATAAAGAAGAAAAATGGATCTTGACGTGTATGCATGGATTTCACGAACTTGAATAAAGCTTGTCCCAAGGACTATTTCCCTCTTCCCAAAATTAACCAATTAGTGGATGTAACTGCACATCATCAATGCATGAGCTTCTTAGACACGCACAGGGGTTACCACTAAATCGCCATACATTCGGAGGACTAGGAAAAAATGGCATTCCTCACTTTGAGGGGAACTTATTGTTACAAGGTCATGCCCTTTAGCCTGAAGAATGCCGGGATAATATATCAGAGGCTGGTCAACACTATGTTTAAAGAACAACTTGGCCATATCATGGAAGTTCATATCGACGACATGGTAGTAAAATCCAAAGAAAAGCATGCTCACTTAGCCGACCTGGCCACAACTTTTGACATTATCTAGAAATACAAGATGAAACTCAACCTCAAAGTGTGCATTTGGTATCGGATCGGGCACATTTCTCAGCAGTATTGTGAACCATCGTGGAATAAAGGCCAATCCAAAGCAGATTAGGGCCATCATAGAACTCGGATCACCTCAATCGGTCAAAGAAGTTTAGAAATTGATGGGGATGGCTATGACTCTCAACAGATTCATTAGCCATTCCTCGGATCATTGTAGACCATTTTTTTCACACACTTCGGCAAGGACAAGCATTTCAGTGGTCCCCTGAATGCCACACCGCCCTGGACGGTTTGAAAGCTTATCTCCGCTCCGTACCACTCTTAGCAACTCCATCACTAGGTGACCCACTCATCTTGTATCTTGCAGTATCGAATCAGGCGATTAGCGTCATGTTACTAAAGGAAGAACTCGGCGAACAAAGACCCATTTTCTATGTTAACAAGGTGATGGTGGACGCTGAGACATGGTACCTACCATTGGAAAAGCTTATCCTGGCCTTTGTGGTGGTTGCCAGGAAATTAATGCACTATTTCTAAGCCCATACGATAAAGGTACTGACGGACTACCCTCTCGGAATAGTACTTCATAGTGCGAAATCATCAGGGCGCGCCTCAAAATGGGCATTAGAACTCGACCAGTATGACATCTAGTTTTCACTTAGAACGACCATCAAAGGACAGGTTTTGGCCGACTTTGTTGCCGACTTTATGGGATGTCTTGCCGACTTCGAACCAAAAGAGCCAGCTTTTCGACCCCAACAGGAGTGGAAAATGTATGTCAAGGATATTCGGCAGATGTACTATGATGGATCATCTAACCAGTGTGGTAGTGTGATAGGAGTAGTGATCATGACCCCCGAAGGCGCAATTATCGAGCAAGCAGTTAAACTAGGTTTCGATGCATCAAATAATAAGGCTGAATATGAAGCTTTGCTAATCGGCCTACGTAACGCACTTTGCCTCGACGCCAAATAATTATAGGTCTTCTGTGACTCAAAGTTGGTCATCAATCAATTGAAGGGGGAGTATGCGACCAAAAACAAATGAATGGCAGCCTATATGAAAACGACCAATTCCTTACTCAAAAAGTTCGACCATCATGAGCTGAATCAGATTACCCATGATGAAAATACCCATGCAAATGCCCTTGCTTGTTCGGCTTTTACCATCAATTCGAAAGTTAAATGAACCATTAAGATGGGATTCATCCTAGAGCCGAGTATCAATCTCCTCGATTTTGTTTGTGTGAACGTCGTTGACCTGGGGTTGACTTGGATGGATCCCATCGCTATTTTTTTTATCCTCAGAACAGTTGCCAACAGATAAGAAGGAAACCCATATGTTGCGGAATGAAGCCCTGTAATACTATTTGGATCCCCATGGAAAGCTCTACAAAAAGTCTCTCTTAGGGCTGTATTTGGAATGTGTTCATCCAGACAGAGTGGAGGATTTCATGGCCAAAATAAATGAAGGCAGGTGCGGTGCCCATTCTAGAGGGCGCTTATTGGCCCATCGAGCTGTAACCTAGAGATATTATTGGCCGACCATGCGAACTGATGCTGGGAACTACGTAAAGAAGTGTGAACAATGCCAGAAGTTCTCTCCCCTTTGACTCATTTGCTCGCTGAAGAATTGAATTTCGTTACTAGTCCTTGGCCTTTTGCTCAGTGGGGCTTAGACATCGTCAGACCACTACCAAGGGCTCCAGAAGTAAATGGTTCTTGATTTTTGCAACGGATTACTTCACAAAAAGGGTTAAGACAGAACTATTGGCACATATCCGAGGTGTAGATGTCGAACGCTTTTATGGAAGAACATTATAACCTGATTCGGCATACCTCGAGCACTTATATTTGACAACGACTCCCAATTCGACTGTGGCGTTTATCGGGAATTGTGCGACACATATGGTATTTGGCCATACTTTTCTTCACCGGCTTATCTGCAAAGCAACAATCAAGTTGAGAGCTCTAATAAATTGATCCTGGATGTAATCAGGAAACAGTTGGAAAAGGCCAAGGACAAGCAGGTCGAAGAACTGCCCAGTGTATTGTGGGCCCATCGCACTACTCCAAGGCAGTCCACTAGTGAAACACCATTTGCCTTGTGCTTTGGGACAAAAACTATCATTCCTCTTGAAATTGGCATGCCCACCCTAAGGTCGGAAGCTTTCGACACAGGATGAAATGATATGATGTTAGCCTTAGACCTAAATTTGATTAAAGAATGTCGAGATCGAGCTCTTGTGCATAAGTTACAGTACTAGCAGCAACTCGCCAAATCGTATAACCAATGCGTGCAATTGTGCCGTTATGCTCCTAGGGAGTTTGTTCTCAAGAAAGTGCTTCCCGTCACAAAAAATCCAGTAGACGGAAAACTGTGCTCCAACTGGAACGATCCCTATCAGATTGACTTGATTGCTAGGGCAGGGGCCCATCAGCTCTAGGACATGACTGGAAAAAGACTTCCCCGATCATGGAATGAGATTCACCTACGTAAATTTTATCATTGAATGACATAGAGGTTGTCTTTATTTTTTGTTATGTAATCACGTGTTTTTTGCTATGTAATCGTCTATGTATCTATATAGTTAACTAATGATTCCTCAAGGGTTTCATATATGACTAGATCTTAAGCATCCTTTGTGCTAGGCATGATCGATCGAACAAGCCTCTGAATTCGGAGTGCCCTTTGTGCTTAGCACAATTGGCCATTGCTAAAAGACTCTAAATTCGGAGCGCCCCTCGTGCTCTGTACGATTGACTGAATAAGCCTCTGAATTTGGAGTGCCCTTTGTGCTTTGCACAATTGGCCATTATTAAAAGACTCTGAATTCGGAGCGCCCTTTGTGCTTAGCACAATTGGTCATTGCTAAAAGACTCCGAATTCAGAGCACCCCTCGTGCTCGGCATGATCGGCCGAACAAGCCTCCGAATTTGGAGCACCATTTGTGCTTAGCACAATTGGCCATTGCTAAAAGACTCCAAATTTTGGAGTGCCCCTTGTGGTCGGCATGATCGGCCGAACAAGCCTCTGAATTCAGAGCGCCCTTTGTGCTTAGCACAATTGGCCATTGCTAAAAGACTCCGAATTTAGAGCGCCCCTCATGCTTGACACGATCAGTCGAACAAGCTTCCAAATTCGGAGCGCCCTTTGTGCTTGGCACAATTGGCCATTGCCAAAAGATTCCGAATTTAGAACGCCCCTCGTGCTCGGCACAATTGGCCGAACAAACCTTTGAATTTGGAGCGCCCTTTGTGCTTTGCACAATTGGCCATTGCTAAAAGACTCTAAATTCAGAGCGCCCCTCATGCTCAGTATGATCAGCCGAATTGGCAATTATAAATTACGAGTGGTACATCACAATTATCGCCAATGTTTCGATTATTTATTGCAATAGAAAACAAACAACATAATAATTAGACAACTAGAATAAATTACAAACGACAATGTTTATTATAAAAATGATGATATTTATTACAATTCCATTCATTTCTACAAATAGATTCCTTACTGCTTAGACTTTCTCTGGATTGGCCTCGGCCTCTCCTTGGTCCACCTTTTCTTCGTCATCCGTTTTCTCGGCGTCATAGGCCTCGAACGGAACCTTGTAGTTCTGATACAAAGGAGATGTCAAGTCGATACCCGTAACCTGAGGAGCCTTAATCCAGCCGTGCTTGAAACCGCGGTTCTCGCATCCACAAACTTCATCTGCCAGCTTCTCCTTGGTCTTCTCGATGCCGATTTTTCATCCATTAAGAAAGCCCTCCTCGTAAGCCCAGGTTCGTATCGCTTCTTTAGCAAAAACGGCTTCAGTGTCTCGATTGGCTATAGCATGATCTATCAGCCACTGATTCACCTTATTGATCACAGCCGTATTCACTGATCCTGCAAGCTACTTCTCGACGGCCTTGGCTTTGTGCACATTATTTTTTGCCTTACCTACACGGGGTTCCAAATCCCGAATCCACCCATCTTTCTATGTAATCTCTTTATGTGCGGTGCGAAAGCACGTGCTAGTCTCATATGAACAATAGAGTCCTCTGATAGCCCCAGCAATACCATCTCTACAGACTTCATAGTCGCCTCGCCAGACCGTGGATTGCTGCACTTCGGGTGAAAATATTTGCCGAGTAAAATCCATCACCACGTTTGGATCATGAATAATCGAGTCCACTTCAGCCATGGTTTTGTTCCCAATGAAGATCACAAAACTTAAGGGGCGTGGTGGTCTAGTCAACTCATGTTGCGCAGAAGCCTGTGCACTCGCAGCCTTTGTGCTCACTCTTTGTTGCGTCCCACTTCTGGGTGATTTCTCCACCTCACTCCTTCTTGGGGACCTACTTCGACGTCGGGATGAATGATGTGTCTCTCGTTCCTCTGATGCCACGTTGCCCGCTCGGGTGGCTTCGCTACTAGCTCCATGGTTCATTTCCATATCCAGTTCGGCCAAACTCTGTCCTTCTCCTTTACTGTTAAAGAATAACCTGCTCGACATACAATCACACTCTATTTGTTGTGCAATGCTCTCACCTATCCCACTCTGTGCGTTGCTCACTCTCTTATTGTTGGATACTCCTTTTTTGGGCTGAGCGATGTCTATTTAGCAACGCCCCAGGCCCTCTCAATGTCTGGCGGTTCCTTTCATTAATTACAAGTGCAGCGATTACGACATGCCCGTGGCCGCCGTTGTATTTATTCGGCGGTGGCACTACGTGTTTAATTAGGGCAAGGGCAGATATGTTAATCTATTTGGCTTATCCATACTTGGCCGAATTGCATCATTGGCCAACAACCACTGAAGTTATTTTTTACTTTATGCTTATTTATTCAGCGGGGGCATTACGTGTTCAATTGGGGTAAGGACAGATATGTGAACTATTCGGCTTATCCATACTTGGCCGAATTACATCACTGCCCCACTTGACCACTGAAATTTTTTGCTACTGAAGTTATTTTTGCTTTATGCTTATTTATTCGGCGGGGGCACTACGTGTTCAATTGGGGCAAGGACAGATATGTGAATCTATTCGGCTTATCCATACTTGGCCAAATTACATCACTGCCCCACTTGACCACTGAAGTTATTTTTTGCTTTATGCTTATTTATTCGGCGGGGGCATTACGTGTTCAATTGGGGTAAGGGCAGATATGTGAATCTATTCAGCTTATCCATACTTGGCCGAATTACATCACTGCCCAACTTGACCATTGAAGTTATTTTTTGCTTTGTGACATTATTTTGGCTTTGTGCTTATTATCCACAAACGGGTATTTCCATTAAATCATTAATAGAACATGCATTTTTATTAATAAATTGCACACAAACATTCGTCACTTTATCAATGAAAATGACCCTAATACAAAACAAACTTAACAAACTAACTGAAAGTGTAAGAAAAACAACAAACAAAATCGAAAGCAACAAACATCAAAACAACAAACAAAAACGAAGAGGAATATCCTCAAAACTCCTTAGGGTCTGGGTTTAGGGGTTGGACTTCCAATTGCTAATATGGAATTGGCTGATCAAGAGTCACCTTGGTGGCCGTCAACGCCTTGAGCCCGCCATGCTTAAAGCCTCGATTTTCAAACTTCAAAGCCTCATCTGCATATAGCTCTCTGGCTGCAAGCTCTCCGGCATCATACGCTTTTGCCGCATCTGCCTCAGCGAGCTCCTGTGCCTTTTTCGCCTCCTTGAGGCTGGCTCTCAATTTCACTATCTCTTCTTTGGCCAACTTTAAGGAGCCATCTATGAAGTTTTCCCTTTCTTCAGCGGCCCGCCGAAGTAAATCAGCATGCTTAGCTTTCTCCTCTTCGGCAGTAGCTCTCGTTCGCTCTTCTTCTGCTTTCTTGGCTTCGGTCTCGGCCTTCGTCGTCGTCATCACCAAGTCAGCCATAACAGCTGTGGCCTTGCTTCTTTTCTCTTCAAGTCGGCCTTCCATCATGTCGAGTTTTTCCACAACGTCATAATGACGACGAACGATTTCGACTATCCTTCCCGCCGCCTAACAAACATAATGAAGCAAAGGTACATTAGTTGGCATGGAAAGTAAAAATGGATTACAAATACGTGCTACCTACCAATATAGCCAATTGAGCCGCAAAGCAATTGAGACCACGTCTGGCTCAACACGGAATGTAGTTTTGTCTGCCGAAAAAGAAAGTGCTGAAGCCACGCTTAAGGCCACAGCGGGATCTTTGATAGCTGACCCATTAGTGAGAACCGGCATACTCTTCATCCTTGGTTAGATGATGAATGGTGCAGTCAAATCAGATGAAGTCGCCTCCACTCGTTGCCGTTTATCAACTGGTTCCTCTGATGACTCAGTAATAGTGTTGGCGGGTCATTTCTCGCCTCTTTGTTCGAAGCCTGAGTCTTCAGTTTGTTGCTGATTAGGAACCGATTGGCCATAGCCATAATAAGTTCGCGAGTTGTTTCTGCTGAAATAGCCTCTGGAGGGAGAGCTTCTTGGTCCCCCCTAGTACCACCAGCTTTCCTCTTTGCCACTATCTTTTTAGCATTCCTTCTCCTGGAAAATTGGGAGAGGGATTCTCCGCCCATCTCCTTAGAATCAGCCCCAGGCAAATCTCCTAACTCGGTGAAGATGTTGTTCTCTAGGGAAGTAATAGCTACTCGGCTAGAAGTGGAGGGATGACTGTTACGCTGATCAAGGCTAATTTGCTTCAAGGCCAATTCGATTTCCCTGTTTAGTTCCTGCTCTTCTAAACGGCCCTCCGATCCAGCATCTTCGGCGTCTGAACCCTTAAGACCGATATCCCTTAAGCTCTTGAAGCTGGGGAATATAAGTGCAGTAAGTTGCTGTTCTCTCCTCGACATTGGGATATGGTCTGTAGCCGAGAATGTGGAATAGGTTGGGTCGTACTTCAATAGAATGGGAGCAACGTGCCCCTATCCTTGAAGATTTGCACGTCCTTTGTAATTTAGGACCATTTTCACTTGGTCAAGAACGACCTCGTCCGCTGACATGAGATCCCTTTTTAAATCGTTGTCTACACGAAACAAAAAAAAAAACTAGTCAGCGTAAAGAATTTAAGTGCCGAACAACTCATTTATTCAGGAAACAATTATATTCGGCCACCTGGCTCCTTTCAGTCTTAGCATAGGGTCTGGGCAATCTTCTCCCTCACCGAATTCCCAATTGCCTTAAATGGTGACCATAACATTGTCAACTCTTTTGCTAGAGCTAGAAAGCATAGTCACCAAATGGTGATCTATGTCCTTGGCTCTCAAAAAATAACGGCCCTATCGACCAGTTGATTTTGCCATGACATAGCAGTGCTGAATAACTGGGATTTCTAGGTTGATGCCAAGAAAGCGGTTCAGTTCTACTATGCCCATGATTATATAGTAAAAGTTCACATTGGGCTGAAAGGGAATCAGACCACAATAATGCAAAACAGTCCTAAGAAAAGGATGGAGGGGGAAACGGACTCCGCCCTCAGCAATTGACAGAAGAGGAAAGACAGTGGTGTTTGCATCAGACCTTTCCATGTCAACCACATTGTCTATAACAAGGGATAGATGGACGTCGTCTAGGATTGAAAAATGACGACGAAAGTTAATGACTCGCTCGTCAGAGAGAAGGGCTTTCAAATGTGTTGCCATTCAAGACAGAATAGAAGATGTATACTAAATAAAAAAAACACACAAAGGGGACTAGAATGCGAGCAAAAGAGGAAGAGAGAGGGGGACTTAAAGGTCAGAGTGAAAGAATGATAGGAAGCAAAGTCGAAATCGTAGAAGTCTTGAGGGAGGAAGATCAGTATGAAGAATGCCAAAGAGCCAAGAACCTTTCAATTCAAAACACACAGAGGGACAGTTTTCAAAAGGCATTAAATGAGTGTCAAATCAAAAGGGGCGGTAAGCAATGATGATTTCATATCGCATCTATTCTGATGTATCAATACTAAAAAGTATGCGTGCATCGTATTTTAAAATTTTGAGACATCTTTTGATCTGTTAGCTGAGTAGTGTATATAATCAACCGAACACACCAACTAAAAAGATCTTAATCAGATGTTCGGGGGGCAATTGTGGGAGCTGAATAAATACAATTATTTAGGAAGCCCGAAAATTGTCCCAATCGGAAAGGGATCCATGTACAAATTGGCCCAAAATCGGCCCTTCGGCCCATGTGGGCCGTAGCCGACTACGAGGGGGATTGAAGACAAGTTGGCTCGTGCTAGGTCTGTCTTGGAAGGGCCGTAGCTGGATAAAAACAAGTTGAAGGGTTATTAGAGCCATATATCCCATGGGATATATGGGGGCCCAGAGATGGGATCAGGGTATCCAGTGGGCCCATGGAGAACATTATAAAAGGAGAAGCTTCAATCAAAGGAAGAAGACATAACTTGTGAGAAAAGAAAGATCAAAGAGAAGACTATCGAGTTTGTAGAGAAGAGAGGATCAAGAAGCTTTGTTTGGACCAGAGAGTATTTCCAAATCCACTTCACCACAAGTTCCATGAATAGAACCCACTTGAAACCCTGGTACAAGGTAACTTATAACATATCACATTATGCTAAGGATGCCACGATTACATTTCAGAAAGCTGGGCAATCATTCATAGTTCACAAAATAGCATTTCAGAAAATAGAGATTATCATATCATTTAGAAAATACTTATAGTCAACATAAGTTTACAAAATTGTTACTCACAGATAGCTCCAGAAGCAAAACAGACAACGTAGACAGGTCGGTCGGATAATGACGCGTGACCTACACATAAACACGTGACAAATACATATTGAAACACACACTCCGAATACATTTAACTTATTACATTTCTTTGTTAGTGTGTTTCTAATTCATATCCTCATTAATATAGCCTAAACCATGGCTTAAGAATGCCTAAGATGGAATGAGGATGCAATAATGTACTTTGAAACATTTTGCAAAATTTTTGAAAACATGGCAGTACGCTTGAATGAAGCTTTGGTCGCTCGAGCGGTCTGCAAAGTCTACAAAAGTACTAGATGCTCTCATTTTACGCTCAAGCCAACTTTTGGTCACTCTAGCCAAGGTTCAAAACAAAGGATGGTCGCTCAAGCAGTCTTTTGGTCACTCAAGCCAACCATCAAACTTTGCAAAAATATTGAGAGCTCACAAAGTACGCTCGAGCGAAGGTTTCACCGCTCGAGTGAACAATGCAAATTCTGAAATTTCCAGATTGCTCTTTAAGGTTCAAAACTCAATCCAAAGTACCAAAACTCATTATTTTGGGCTAAAACTTGAGAAAACACATAGAAACTCATATAATAACTTGAGTAGATGATTATTTTGTAAAATCAAGGTCCAAAGCTCAACAATTTCTTCAAAACTAAATCAAAACTTATATCAAATACATGCATACAATGCTTTGAGTTCAAACTTTTAAAAGCAAGAGTAAATGAGATGTTAAGTACAAAATCATGTTGGATACTCAAACTCATGCAAGTCTAGGCCCATGCATGTAAGAATTATTGGAAATCAAACTCCACACATGAAGAATTATGCATGTATGCATGATGTGGTTCTAAATTCTTCACTCCTAGTTTAATTTACACTCATAGACTCAAATTCCTCTTGATTCTACATACTTAATGGCTGAAACATAAGATTTAGGAGTTGAATTCCTTACCTACACTCTTCAATTGGACTCTTAGTAGTTAATTCTTGAGCTAGCAAGTCAATTCTCCATTTTTCTTCCAAATTCCTCTTCTTCTGGCTTTGAATTCAACTTCTCTCTCTCTCTTTCTCTCTCTCTCTCTCTCTCTCCCCCCTTCTCTCTCTCTACACATTTTTGATCTCAAGCATGAAGTCTAGAATGTTGTTGGATGAGTCTTAAGTGGCCTTATATAGGTTGATTAGCTTATGCTAATTACTTGTGACTAGAGCTAAGTTAATTCAACTTAATAATTAATTTATTCTAATTATTTGACTCCGAATCGAAATCCAATTAAACTTACCATAAAATTCTAAAAATTCAAATTAATACATTGACATAATCAATTTCACGTTCGGATACCGATAAGGCATTTAATTAATAAAACAAAGTAAAATTCTGAACATATATTCCTACGACTAACATATAAGAATGCAAAACACATACACAATGCACAATTAACACATAATCTTATTCCTAAAACTTAATTAGCATTCTTAATTACAGATTAACAGCTAATTATAGATCGAGGTTATTACACTTAGATTCGAAATTTTGGTCTAAAGTGGATTTTCAATTAGGTTGAGGATTTATTTCATAAATTGAAGACGAATGTTTATTTGAAAGAGGGATTTGAAATCATAGCGATTCTGGTTTGGACTCGACCAATTTGATGTTTTAGATTCAGGTTTCATTGTTATATATAGTTATCCATGTTTTGTTTCCCCTTATATCTCTTTGAGTCTGGTTTTTGGAATGTGTTAATTGCGTTTGGAATAGGTTGGTAGCTTGTTTTCCAAACTTTTATTGTCCAAATTTTTGTTCCTTTGCTTGAGCGACACTTCCTGCGCCCGAGCAGTCTTTGTGAACCTCCAGTACTTTTACAAGTCTTCAAAAATACTGGAAATTTATATTCTTTGCTTGAGTGAAGCTTCTTGCGCTTGAGCAATGATCTTCTGTCTGTAAAACTTGTGGGAGTTTGTATTCTGCACTCAAGCGAAGCTTCTTGTGCTCGAGCGGTAAAACTTATTGTGTCTGGTCGCTCAAGCGACACATCTTGCACTTGAGCTAACTATGCGTATATCAGATCGCAGAACCACCTTTTTGATTCACTTTTTCATTTCACTCTCTCTAAACATTCCAAAAACCCTACATTTAGGCACACTCTCTCTAAAACTTACATTCTCTCTACAAAAACACAAAGATCTAGTGATTCCTTCACCCTACTCCCTTTGTTAAAAAGGTAGAACACTCAGTGGCCTCTCTTTTCATCCAAACAAAAGTGGTTTGGGGATTTTTGGCAAAAATCTAGGGTTTGAAATCAAAATGTAAAAGAGGGGTTTTCAACTGGTTTCTTGAAAAAGATTGTGATAATGAATTTGGGGTTAATATATGTTGAAATAAGATATTTCTTGCATTGAAATGGATTTTCAAAAAGAATGGGGTTTTCCCCTAATATGTAAATGTTGAGATTTTAAAGAGAAAATATAATTGATATTGGAAATTGTGAAATTGAAATGATGATAATGATGAGGGTTATAACTGTTGTAGCCCGACTTTCCACGCTTCTTTCGGAAGGCATTTCCTACAATTCGAACTCCACCTGTGGTTCTGAATCTGATGTCACAAAGTGCAATTTGAAATATTGAAAAAAAAAAAAAGAGTCCAAATCCGACAATTCTTTTTGGAAAATCGATATTTAAATCAAATGCCAAAATGGACTGTTTTGCCAGAATTCAAAGTCGCCACCTAAATATTTTTGAAAAATTTAGAAAACCTGAGACTCGTGCCAAAGGCCATTAGTCCGTCATCACCAAAGTGTCTCGGCTCGGGAACTTAGGTATGAGAGGGGAAAGTCATGAATTGAGCACCCCACTCGCCCGATCAAAGATCGGCCTTTACTAATCATGATATGATTTTTATTTACATTATATGCTCTTGTTCTGATTTTTTAGCTATATTACTACGTGATGCGCACACAAGGTATAGACTAATATTTACAAGAATTGGAAAATTTGATTTTCTGTTTTGTTCAAAATTGTTTTGTGAATTTGCCACTTTAAAAAGTGGGCTAAAATGGATATTTAATCAAACCATCCCAATTCAAGCAACTAGCCTTCATCTACAGGCATTCAAACAGTTATATCATTTAAGCAACTATCCTCATGGAAGTATGCTTAGACATGGCAACACAAACATATTCATGCAATATGCTAAAGCTCAAAATTACTCACCTAGTACTCCGAGCCAAAACAAAGCAAAATAATTAGAAAAATATACATTTCCTACTGAATGCAATATGACTAATGCAACGCACATATTATGTATTTTATAGGCTCGGCTATGAGCATGGCATATGATTTTATTCA
The DNA here is from genome assembly GCA_030407325.1 of Camellia japonica. NCBI lineage: Eukaryota > Viridiplantae > Streptophyta > Magnoliopsida > Ericales > Theaceae > Camellia > Camellia japonica. Next base: position 125,477,310 of record JAPPVO010000017.1, on the reverse strand, counting down.
AGACATGCGATAAAGCACGTATTCAAGTAATGAATTTGAACATTGATACTGGGTTAGTATGATGAGCCGAGTCTTGGATGCATGCAAGACAATGGATGCAAAGCATAAGATTGCTAATGAAATGTGATGTCCTATACTAACCATCATAAGCAAGTAAGTAAAAGGGAGAAAGACGTGGGGTTGGAAGACATACAACTTATTACAACATTGCTCTCGTGCAAGAGGGTGCGAATCAAAGTCCGAAAGTCCAAATTAAACTACTTATTACAAAACCGAATGAATAAATAAAAACATTAACTAGCTAGCTATGCTATTACAACAAGGATAATCAAGATAAGTAAAGTAGCTATTTAAGCTAATTAACTATAAAAATAACAAATAAACAATAATAATAACAATAATTAATTACAACAATGATAATTAATAATTAATCATCAAACAAGGATGCATAAGGCATGCACAATGTTCGCATGCGCAGCATCCAAGAACAACACTGTCTGCCTTAGGTTGCTCTGTTTCACCTTTAGCCACTGTTTTCTGTTTTCTGCAAAAATATACTGCTGGCCAAACATTGATGACCGGCCGGTCCTCAATGAAGCCCGGTCGGGTCTAAAGAAGACCGACCGTGCCTCAATGTCATGTAAAATTCTATTTTGTGCACTGAAGTGAAAATAGTACAGACAGAGTGTTTTGCACTCTGTTTGTCCCTCTCACACTTCTTTTTCATAGGAAAGCCTCGAGAGAAGGTTAGAATTATTTCCAAAACCATCAATGAGCAAGTTGATTGCTTGATGATTTCGATGCACAATTTTGGACAAAAATCAATAAATGAAATGAATAACGACCACCTCTCCATCCTATCATGGAGTGAACTTAAAGAATGAGGTAGAGACGCTTCAAGATCCATCAAAACATCATGAATTGATGTAAGACAACCCTTGACGCAACGGATTCGGCATAACGTCTGACCGAACCCCAAGTAATATGACTCATTTTCTTTCTATGAGTTCATTCATTTTAAGCCAAATTCATTAGTTTTTACCATCCTTTAATCCATTGAGTCCAAGGTGATTGTTACGTCCACTAAAGGTTATGTCCACTAAGTGAGAAATATGTCAAACAGGAGGTGATTCTCAACATGAAAAAAAGACTACACGGTTGGCAATGAATCTCCGTAGAGATTAAGCCATTAAGCATAGATCGCCAGTTCACGTTTTGAATAATCGTTAACCGATTGAAACAACTCTCAAATTAAGGAGATGAATGGTAAGTTGATTATTAAAATAAGGTTCTTATACATGGAAATGAACTGAAGAAAAGCTTAGAACAATATACAACATGCTATATATGCAAACTTATGAGACAACAACTAAACCAAACAGAGCATGAATTATTTAAATGACATAGAATAGCCCTAAAACAACCTTCAAGTGATGAAAAATAGTGGCTAAAGATACATGGAAAAGAGCCTAAAAGCTAAACAACAAAGAGAAGAATCAAGGCTAGTAAGAAAGAACGAGGAGGGGTGGCTAACCCCTCCACCTTTGAAACCTCAAACCATGATTTTTAGCCTTTTTAAAACTCTGAAAAGCAGTGTAGAGAACAAAGAAAAAGAGTGTAAGAGTAACAGTTTGAGCTATAGGTAAAGGTGTAAAAAGAGCAAAGTCTCTCTACCCTTTTAGTGGCTCTTCAAACCAAAACTTAAAATAGGATCAAAACAACACAAAACAATAAAAACTAGGTAGCAAATGAAAGAAATGAAAGCTAGAGGGAAGATAGCAAGCTTATACCTCTCAAGAGAGCAAACTTTTTGTTTGTGATCAAACTAAGCTCTAACACACTCTCAAGCTTGAATTATAGTGTTCAAAGCTCAACCAAGGTTCCTAGTCTAAGGTATGAAGGTATATATGGTGTATGGGTATGAGTTCAAGGTGGTAGGTTAACTCAAAGTGTTGCTTGCACAAGAAGAAGGAAAAGAAGGAGCTCTCAAGGTGATATAATGGCTTTCTTGAAATTCTTCAACCCTCAAAACAGAGATATATGGTCCTTTTTTATAGAATTTGAGCTAGAAATATCATAAATATCTTCAAAAATGAATAGTATTTCACGCTACCAAGGCTCGGCTGGCCCTCAATGGCCACGACCAACCCTCATTGAGGCACAGCCGGGCCTTAATGCATTCCCTTGTTTTTCTGTTTCAGCCTCAACACAGGGTGGCGCAAGGTGTAAAAATGGATTTCTTGGGTATAATCAATGGAAATATGGAAGGTTTAGGATTGTTTCGAAGCTTAAACATGCCCCCCTTGTTGAGACCTCAAACCACGCACAATACTACTTTCATCATCAAGTGTATCGGACAAAGTGCTCGAGCCTTGTGGGCAGTCAAAAATGGGGTGTCCATAGTTTCCCCTCTCTGACAGAGCTTGAAGTCATAAAGTGACATGAGTGAATGACAAAGCCCAGAGATGACCCATTTGATAAGGTCACAAGGCTCAGGCAAGAAATCAAGGCATAAATGCAAAGATTGAACTCGGGGGCAAAATGCAAAAAGGAAATGTAGCAGATAACTTATGATCATGCAATGAAGCAATGCAATGAAACATAATGTAAATGAAGCAATGAAACAATGCTACAATCTAGACAAGAATGCAATGTTTGAATGAAAATGCAAAACAAAGCAAAATAAGCCTCACCGTGTTTCACACGGAAAGAAATGAATAAACAGGCATGCCTCGCGTGAAAAGCACAAAGAAAGCACAAACCAACCTACGTCTTACGTAGAAAGGACGTAACCATCGAGCGCACCCCAGGTCTCAACCAAGATCCTAATGCATTGCATGCGGGAGGAAGAAGGGTGGTGTGAACAGACAAGTGTACCTGCTATTTTTAACCGGGGTACAATCCTAACGCACCACACACGAGAGGAGGAAAGGTGGTCTGAATAGACAGGCGCACTTGCTATTTTTAACTAGGGTACAATCCTAACGCATCACACGCGAGAGGAGGAAAGGTGGTGTGAACACCAGGCGCACCCGATGTTTTTAACCGAAGGTACAATCCTAGCACGTCGCACGTGATAGGAAGAAGGGTGGTGTGAACAGACAGGCACACCTATTGTTTTTAACCGAAGGTACAATCCTAAAGTGTTGCATGCAAGAGGAGGAATGGTGGTGTGAACGAACAGGCGCGCCTACCATTTTTAACCAAAGGTACAATTCTAACACGTCGCACGCGAGAAAAAGAAGGGTTGGTGTGAACGAACAGGCGCACCTGTCATTTTTAACCAAAGGTACAATCCTAACGTGTCGCATGCGAGAGAAGGAAGGTTGGTGTGAATTAACAGGCGCACCTACTATTTTTAACCGAAGGTACAATCCTAACACGTCGCACACGAGAGGAGGAAGGGTTGGTGTGAACGAACAGGCGCACCTGTCGTTTTTAACTGAAGGTATAATCCGAACACGTCGCACGCGAGAGGAGTAAGGTTGGTGTGAATGAACAGGTGCACCTTCCATTTTTAACCGAAGGTACAATCCTAACACGTCGCACGCGAGAGGAGGAAAGGTTGGTGTGAACGAATAGGCGCACCTATCGTTTTTAACCAGGGTACAATCCTAACTGTAGACCGCCCGAACTCCGCTCCGCGCGTGAGGGCGCGAATCGTAGTTCTTAGCTACTACAGTTCGGACTCCTGTCACGGTTTTGAATCTAGTCTCACAAAGTGCAATGTAAGACTGATAAATCACCAAAGAGTCCAAATCTGGCAATCGTTTTGGAAAATCAATTTTTATCAAGAAATGCCAAACATGGACTGCTTTGCCAGATTTCAGAGTCGCCACCTAAATATTTTGTTTTGGGAAATTTAGGAAACCCTAACTCGTGCCTAAGGCCACGTGTCCGTCATCACCAAAGTTGCCTCAGCTCGGGAACTTAGGTACGGGGAGGGGGGGGGAAGGTCATGAAATGAGCACCCCCGCTCGCCCAATCAAAGGATCGGCCTCTACTAACATGATATGTTGTTTTTGAAAACACATGTGTTCTTATTCCGGTTATTAATCTAACTTACTATGTGATGCGCACAGCATACAAGTATAGACTAAATCACTCAAGTTGGAACAAAACATCTCATGTTTGTTTGTTTGAAAATGGTTTGAAAGTGCTACTCGCAAGTAGGCTAAGTCGTGGATTTGCCACCCTCAAGTGGGCTTAGAAAACAACATGATTTTGCCACTCTCAAGTGGGCTTAGAACTCATATTCCGATGAATTGATCCAATTCAAGCAATGAAGCCTTCATCCACAGGCATTCAAGCAGTTAATCACTTAAGCAGTTAGCCTCATGGTAAGCTTGCTATCATGGTAGTCATTTACACACATGCAAGATGCTAAAGCATAAACACTTACAGTGTACTCCGAGCCAAAAAAGAAGCTAGTTAGTAATCATGCATGATCCTAGCTATGTCAAGAACGCCTAATGCAACACATGCAAAAATGCAGCTAAAATAGGCTCGGCTATTCTAAGATGCCATGTGAATGCAACTTGATAACATGTATTCAAATTGGTATCGAAATACAATGTAGTTTGTATGATGCGCCGAGCTTGGTGCATGCAAAACATATGAATGATGCACGCATGCAAAGCATAAAGATGCTAATTGAAACATGCCCTAAAACTAACCATCAAAAGCTGATAAGTAAAAGAGAGAAAGAAATGGGGGTTAGAAGACATGCATCACACACACGCACACTTATTACAACATTTTCCCTCTCGACGGAGGGTCCGAACAATAAGCTAACTAGCTAATCTAAGCTAATTAAACTAATTATTACAAAATGAAACTAATTAACTAACAAGTTAACTAATTAGTTATTACAACACAAATGAATAGCTAAGTGCATTAACTACTTAAGTACAAAACTAAATAGCTAACTAAGCTAAGCAAAGCAGTTAAGTAAAGCAGTAAGAAGAGGTCCTCAGGCCGAGAAGTGCATGCATGCTTGGTCGCCTTGTTCGGAAATCCATTACGATGCCCCAACTTGCCTCTGTTTGCATTTGATCTCAAAACACTGCACAAACCTCCAGATAGCTTCTACTTCAACTTGGAGACCTCCAGGAAGGTTGCCGACTAGTTGATGGTGGTGTAGACCACTTGTAGACCACTTACACATGCTGCAGACCAGAAAAAGTGGTCGGCCAGCCACTTTTACTAGTCTGCCGACCAAAAAATTCTGCACAACTCCATTTTGTTGCAATAGAGAACAAGAAGGGGCACGACAGTGTATTTGCAAGATATGTGTGTACAACCACCCTCCCTATCATTTCTTAAGCTCAAGGGAGTGCGGTTCTTGACTCTCAGGCCACCAACCAAGCATCACAATGCACGATGGCCGAGAAGCCAAGATTGCACGAATCAATGTTAATGAATGCACAAATAAACACATAAGGGCCTTAACCTCTATCATGCATGATCAAGAGGGTTGGCGACCGAGAAATGAGGCACGTTTCATCACTTCAAGTATGAAACGTCCCTCGTTTCTCGTGTTTGGATTGACACCCCATCCAAACACATGCAATGCAACTCAAGCATGCCAAGCACAATGCAAACAAGCAGCATGCAAACATAATGCAATGCAACAAGCATGCAACATGCAATGTAACAACATGCAAACAACATGCTCAATGGACTTAAACTGAATATGGACAGACCTCAATCATGCCCAAAACAGTGGCCAAAATGCTATGAAAGGATGGCATGAAATGCAAGATAATACATGCTCATGCATTGGCCCATCAACTAGGCATAATAGCACAACTCTCAAACATGATTAAGAAGTGACAAACATGGAAGTGTGACAACACTACATGTTCTGAAATCAGGTGTAAAATGATGCCAAATCATCCAAACAACACAAGTATAGCATGCTAGAAAGCCTAAGGCACAAGGCTACCAAAAGGGACTACACAAGAGGCATGCAATACATGGCATAAATGATTGAACCAACCATAGACAGAGCTCAATTAGGTCAAAACAAAGACCATAACATGCTGGGATAGGAGCTCAAAAGTCTAGGCATGCATGCATACGCATTGGTCCACAAACAAGGCAATAATGCATAACCCTTAAGAGCATTCAAAGAATGAAAGAAGTGAGAATATGGCCATGCTATATGCTCTAAAATAACATGTTAAATGATGTCATATCATGCACATGTCACAAATGAAGCATGCTAGAGGCATGAAAACACAAGGCTAGCAAGGCCAAAGAGTAGGATTACACTACACCTACCAAAACCAAGCATGAGATGACTTTATTAACAAAAATCAGAGTTGTAACATGGCAAAATAAGACCAAATACACACTGATATGGCAGCCCAAAAGCTTAGGCAAGGTGGCATGCATAATGGCTCATATTTAAGGCATAAAGCACAACCTCCCCAAAGCATTGAAAGAGTGAAAGATGAGAGGGTATGACCACACTACATGCACTGAAATCATATATCAAATGATGCTAGATCATGTAAATAACCCAAGCAATGCATGCTAGTAACTTGGAAACTCAAAGCTAGTGAGTAAGAATGCACTATGGCTATACAAAGCAAGGCATGCATGACCAAAACAACATAAAATAGAGCTTAAGCATGGTAAAACATAAGTAAAAGCTTGCTGGAGTTGAGCCAAAAGCATGCTAGAATGATGGTCAAAAGCATGATGCATTTTAGGCTAGTGAATGGAAATGCACTACCAGTGCAAGGAGCATGCAAGAGGCTATGAAACCAACTCAAAACAGAGTTATACCATGGCAAAACAACACCAAAAACTTGCTAAGATAGAACCAAAACATGCTAGAAAGGCATGCTACTTTGAAAAGCTTCAAGTAGGATTACACTACACATACAAGAAGCATGCAAGGGGTGACCAAGACAACCAAAAACAGAATCACGGCAGGTCTAAAAGGTCACAAAAAAGTGCTCAAACAAAGCTTCAAGAAGATAGAGCTACATGTTCTTTTGGTGAGCCATCAACACAAGCATACAAGAGAAGAAGAGGGGGGACAACCCCCTCCTATTTAAGACCTCAAAACGCACTTTCCACCACTGAAATTCCTCTGGAATTCAGTGGTGAAGAGGCCAAATAAAGGTGATCACAAAGGCCTAAAGTGACGGCTCAAAAGCCTAGCAAATAAGGCATGCAAGGGAGTAGACCACCCCTAACACCAAAGAAGCCTTAAACAAACTTGTTAAGCACTTAAAATTAGAACTTTTTGCAGTTGAGAGTTAAGCCAAAATAAGCATGCAAAGGTGGCCTAGTAAGCAACTACAACAAGGCTTTAAAAGGATTAGAGACTCACCCTTGAAGAATCAAAGCAAGACAGCAACTTCTGAGGCAAAAACCAAGCCTTGAGCTCCAAACAAATCTCCAAGAACCTTAGTCCAAGATTGAAGGTGTTTCACTATGTGTTTGTGTGCAAAAGTGTGAAGAAAAGGTACTTTCAAGCACAAATATGAGACAAAGGGAGAAGTATAGAGATAGAGATATATGTATATGCCCCAAGCAATTTTCTGAACCAGAGACAAGAGGGAGGAGGCTCCCTTTTATAGAAAAACAAGCATTAAGCTTGTTGAGCAAGCTAAGAGCTTGAATCAATCCCTCCATACACGTGTATGAAGGATGCTTGCTGTGCCCAAAAGCTGGTACAACTGGCAAGAAAATATCTGCAAAAAGGTGCAGAAAAGGTGCCGACCAGTTGAAGTGGTTGGCTAGCTACTTGCACTGGTCGACCAACCAGTGAAAGTGGTCTGCAAGGAGAGAAAGTGGTCGGCAAGGGGGAGGAGTGGTCTGCACAAAGAAAGCAAGGTGGTGGCATGGCTGCCGACCACTTTTGGTGGTCTAAAGACCACCAAGACCAGCTGGCCAACCAGAAAACTGGCTGACAGGGAAGAAAAGTGGTCTTCAAGGGGAGAAACTGGTCTACACCCCTTATTCCACCCTCCAAGCAAGGAAAACAAGGTTTGTGCCAAAAACAAACCAAAAAGGAAGCAAGACAAAAGTCCGCGGGATGCCTCGAAAACTAGTCTACGAGCACAAAAAGTGGTCTACGAGAGGAAGAGGTGGTCTACGACCACAAAAAGTGGTCTACAGACCTCTGTTTCCCTCTAGGCAAAGGCAATAAGGCACGGTCCGAAAACCAGGCCAAAAGGAGAACGTTAAGCGATCCCGAGACAAGGCGCACGGCCGAAGGCTCCGAAAACAGGAAACTAGCCTACAGGAGAAAAAAGTAGTCTACGACTACAAAAAGTGGTCTACGGACCTCTCTCTCCCTCCAGGTAAGGTTGACAGGGCATGGTCCACAAACCAAGCCAAAACACAAAGAGTTCAGAGGCCCGGAGGCAAAGCACTCAGCTGCAAACTCCGGAAACTCGAAACGAGCACAAACATGCACAACCATCGAGCGCTCAATCGATGACATCCGAGTCTTAAGGTCAGTCAAAAATGGGGTGTCTACACTAACGCATCGCACGCGACAGGAGGGAAGGTTGGATTGATAAAAGAACAAACAAATCGCATAAGTAAAATCAAAACAATCAAAGTGATGTAGTAAAGTGGAAGTCAATTTACCCACGTTTTAAAACAATGAACACAGCGCACTGTGTTTTAATTTGGTTGTAAAATGGACAATGATTTTACTGTGGCATGAATAATTGTACTTGGAACTCCTCTGAATGAACCATACATACAATATCGTTTGGTCACATAAGAACATAATAACAGAATGAACTATGATTCTTTTCTTTTCCACTCTCTTTATATTTTATTTTCTCTTTTGTTTCTAATTCTCTTTTTTTTTTCAACTCTCTTTTTAGTTTTCTTCTCTTTTTCAATTCTCTGCTTCTTTCTTTTTCTGCTTTTCTTTGCTTTTTCTTTCCCTCTTTTGTTTGCTTCCTCTTCTTTTCTTTTTCTTCACTATTTTTCTCTCTTTGCTTTTTCTTTTTTTATTTAATTCCATAATACAAGAAATAAAAATAATAAGAAATAATAATATAAAAAAAAAACTGAACTGGGTTTTCACTAGGAGTCGACCGAGCCTCAATGAAGCACGGTTGGGCATCGAAACAGCTGGCCGGACTTCGGTAGTGGCAGGGGCACTTTTGGCCTTTCCTCGCGATTTGTTTGTTTAAAACAAACTCAAACCCTATTTCCATACACTCTTTCATCCGAAACACCTTCCTCCATCTCTCTAGATTTCCCCTTTTTTCTCGCAATACCCAACAACCCTCACCATTTTTCCTTCGAAACCCTTCCCCTCCTCTATATTTTGAACCGATTGGATTCTGATTTGGTCAAGTTTTGGGGTTTCTCATTGTTTTTGCCTTGTTTCTCACCGGTTTTCTTGGTTTTTTGTGTACTCACTCTCGTGTTTTCACTTTCCCCTCTCATTTTCTCTCTTCTAGGGTTTAGCCCCTATATTTTTCTTGCTTTCTCTTCATTTTATCCACTCTTCTCCATGGCTAGTGACGAGGTTCCCATCCCGAACCCCGCAATTGGTATTGGGGCTACCCTAGGCACAGGCATAGAGGTCGAGGACGCTCTCGTGTTGCCTCCCCTTGTTGATAGGCCATTTGATGCGACCACATACTAACCACGCATACATGCTCCACCCCTGGGTGGTATTTTGAGATTTGAGGGCCTCATTCCCGGGATAGACGAGGACATCTTGCTGTGAGAGCCCACGGAGCACTTATCCGCCAATGCCTCCATGGTAAGTAACTTTCCTTAGTTAGGATACATTGTTGAATCTCACAAGTAGACCACTAGTTAAATGCCATATATTTCCCATTTGCAGGTGATAGCCAAGAGGATTTACGGATACGAATCCATATTTGGCCATTGGTGTTTGTATGAGAGACTACCTGCGGAGGTCCGCGCACTAGTTGATGCAGCCAGCTTTGGGCCCTTTTGCTCAGGACTCATACAGACGAGGGTCGAGTCGTTACTGTACGGGGCCTTGGTCGAGAGATAGTGGGATACCATGGACTCATTCCACTTCTTAATGCCTACCGGCCTGTGAGTTATAGTTGGTGGCCCGATTCCATGTGATCCTGACATGAAGCAGTGGAGAGCCGCACAACGTCAGCTTCTTGGGGTGATCCTGGACATCACCAGTCATGAGATGGTGAGGTACAGCTGGTTTTATAATCATTTCTCTAAGTCCCAGCCCACTACCCCGGATGAGGTCGCCTAGTACACTCGCGGCTTCCTCAAGGCGGATTCACTCGGCGGCTATTGGAGGATTTGGGAGGTATGCCTCACACTTATCTTTTCTGTGCATTCTGTTCATTCTACATTTTTTGCTCATTTGCATTTACATTTCATTTTTGTTCATTTACGTCATCCATCTTTTTCTGTTTGTAGCTCTGGGTTTATACCTACTTCACCTCTCTGGCTCTGGTCCTGGTGAGGCCGATTGAGTTGTCAATACCCCGTTCTCGGTACTACAACTCCCGATTTGAGCGTCGTCGCTGCGTAGATCGAGATTTCCCCTACTTTCGTCGCTTCTTTGACATGATCATTGTGGACTAGGTAATGAAATACCAACCTTTACCATTTACATACTGGAAGCATACTGCACTGTTTCCCATACTACATGGTCATTCTCATACTGTTGCTTCTATACCGCACTGCCATTCTCACATTGTCCTGATTTTTGACACTGCACTGATTTCTCACACTGCACTAATTCTTACGTCTGCCTCCACAGGTTGACTGGCATCCTTGGGCGAGCATTCCCCAAGTGTCGAGGATGACCTATGCCTCTACATGGCATGCCTCTACCATGCGGATTTTGTTTGAGGGCCCTTTTGGTCGGGCTTACTACTTAGGGGAGAGGTTCATCCGCCAGACACGGGGTGTCACTGCCCCCGACATTCCACATCCTCCTCCTCCGGTCGTGATGGTAGTCGATGAGCTTTAGGATTGTCCTCATATTGACCTCCTAATGTTAGGTGAGGATGGTGATTATCATCATGAGCTCGGTGACTTCACTACCTTCTTACACACCTGGGTGATGGCACCTCTTACCCCGAGCGTGGTCCGTGCTGTGCCAGAGGTTGCTGCTGTTGTGGCTGCGACTGGTGATGCGCTTGTTGGAGGTGCCCCTGTCGTTGCTTCCATTCCTAGATTTCTCGTGATTCCTACTGAGATCATGTACATGCGTCTAGATAGAGTGATCGAGCAAATCCCGCTCGAGCGCATCAAGGAGAGGGACCGTAGGCTAGTGTTCGCTCCTGGCATCGAGCAGGTACACATGTCTTTATGCTTCCACTCACCGCACTTTATCTTGTTTTGTTTTCTACCAATTATGTTCATTGTTCTTTATTACTTCTGTCTACCTTTCTCAAATTCTATTCCTTTTACAGATACCTCGGGCGTATGCTAATGAGCTCCTTTAGTCGATCGACTGACTGCTCCTTATGGTACGGAGGAGGGAGACCGCCTTAGTCACTCATGTTATTGGGGTACATTCTGTCTGTAGTTCATTGTTTTTGCCATACTATTTATACTCCTGTTAGTCCATACTGATACCTGTACTCTTTTCAGCTTGAGCCGGCGCCAGCAGTGCCTGCGGGACCTCTTTCGGCTAGTAGACGGAGACGGGGTCCAGTGAGGGGCCGAGGGGGAGCCGATTAAGGGAGAGGCCAAGTGAGGTAGCGCTCACCTTCTGAGGAGTCTTTTGACGGTCTTCGACCCCCGAGGACGAGGGAGAGGAGGTTGACTTGCAGTCCAGCAACCCCAGCAACGATAGTGATGCACCCTCTCCCACAGTCGAGGAGGAAGAGGGCGAGGATGGGTTATTGATGAGGGTGATGATTTAGTTTTAGTTTCAGTTTTTGTTTTTGCTTTGTAGTTAAAGACTAGCTTCAGATAAACCCTTTTGTTTGGTTTAAAAGATTTTCTTTTATTTTGTTGTTCTATAAAACAATGATCGGGGTTAGATCCACTAGTTATAAAAGACAAGTTTTTGTTGAATGATTTCCTTGCACAATGTGATGATGAATGGTATTTGCATGTAATGAATGGCATAACCTTTGCATGGTAACTTCACATAAGACTTGAAATAATGAGTATCTGCTCTTGCATTCATTCTTGAATCAGATAACTACCTACAACCAGACAAAATGTAAAATACAACTCAATAACGGGAAAACAAAATAAAAACAACTCGAAAATACTAAAAAACACTTGGTATAAACAAAACAAGACTCAAAATACAACTGTGGCATGTCAAGGCAAAGGTTAGCTTTTCCTGCAACTATACTGATTCTGAAACATCATTAGACCTGACCGAGCCTAAATATGCATGATCGGGCTTCACTGAGGCACGGCTGGGCCTTAGTGTGAGGTCGGTCAGTGCTGCCCAACTGTCATACACTACTCCTTCTCATCCTCTATAAATAATGCTCCCATACTACTTTTCTGGTAGAATATCAAGTCTTTGATATTTTGCTCTCAAAATGGAGACATTGTGCAACGATAGGCTCCGAGATTGGATAGCCACCTTATATGGCTCGGAAAAGGTGAATTTCGTGGTTTTGGCCTAAATGCCCTTTTTCCTCTGAGTTGCACTTCTCTTTGCTTTCCATTCCTTCACACCACTATTCGATGTTGGAATCCGATCACATGTGTGTTTCAATTCAAATCACAAGAGATGTGTCCGACACTCGAGGAATTTCAAGCTTTGATGGAGTCCCGGTGCGACGAAGAAATCATACCACAGCCCCGTTTTTGCCATGCCCAAGCTATGGGATGGATGTGTGGGTTATCATTACACGAGGCTCCGTCTTTGGCACATGATAGGGAGCTAGACATCCTCGGTTTAGTTCATCGATTTTCTGCCATTGGAGACAGGAGTGACCTTCTTTGGCAAGGCCGTCAACAACATGCTCTCTGTTTATGCCTTCTTGCACAATTCCTCCTTGCCCCTAAACCCTAATCATTCCCTATTGTCCTTTGTTCGGAACCACTAAATAAAGCAAAGGAAAAACATGGAAGGTTAGACATGATATCCTCCAAGCTCACACTTCTTGTTTTGTTGTCCTTCCAAAAGTGAGAACAAAAGGGCAGAAACAGAACCAAATTATTAGCTAGGTTTGTTCGATGGGAAAATAACAATTAAGAGTGTATTTTAAAGGTTAATTTTAAATTAGCGATAAAATTTATAAATATTAATAATTATAATTATAATTTTTTTTCTAAATTTATAACAATTTTGTGAAACCACCACTGTGTTGTAATTTCCTTTTGTTAGATTGGTCTCGTCGTATAGCATTTATATTTTATTATTATTTTTTATATACAAAAAATATTAAATATAATTATATTTATATTTATATTTAAAAAATAAAAATAAAAACTGGCTTTATGCCGACATTTATTTTAAAAATGAGTAATGCTATATAAATAAATTTTTGTTATAAATTGATATGACACTAATCACATTAATAAACTGGATCCCATTTCACATTTCAAAACTTTATGATTTCATAACACATGAATTTGTAAGAAAAGTTTGTCTATATTGTAATATTTTTAAAAATTTGTTCTAAAAAAATAAGAGAGAATGAGTAGTTGAAAGTGGTTGCTAAAGGTAGTTACCGATAGTTAGAAGTGATTTTCAACATTAAGAGGAGGTCAAAGGTGATTTGTGTTGAGAGGTTGTTGTCAATGAGCAAAAGTGATTGTGCCATATATATTACAAAACAAGGACAAGTTTCCTCCAATTCACTAATTGGACTAGAGGGTTCAATTTAGTAATTTTTGAACGAAAAATGCTTCAGACCACTAATTGAAAATCACTAATTGACCATTAATGACGTGGCACTATGTGGACCCCACTATTGATGTGATAGTTTGGCCTTTTTTTTTTTAATTTTACACTACTAGCTCATTAGAGCTAACATTAGTGCTACCAAATTAGAGCATTGAATTAGTGCTGTTTTTGGACCCATTTTAGGTTCAACTCAATGATTCGAATAATTCAAACTTTAGTGTCTTTGGACTAAATCAATAACCATATGTTTATGGTATGCATTTTTTTTAAAAAAAATTTAAAAATCAAAGAGGTATGTATACTTTTTATTTGCTTGACTAGACTAACAAAATGACTTAAAATAGTGATCTAATCAATTATACGAGTTCTAATTTTAGATTTAGAGAAGAATGAAAAAAAGTAATTTGTTAGATTTATTTAATTTTCTAAAATTATTTTCGATTAAACATGTACCCCTAAGCAATATTTTTTGTTCCGCCCATGTGTACTTTTGTTGATGTACCGGGATGTGTAACAAATTTACAACTTATTTAAGTTTGTTTAAGTTGCACCAAACTGATTCTCTCTGTTATATATCTAATGGCTACAAAATAGTATAATGACTTTTTTATACCCATAAAAAAATTGTAAGAATCATGTATATTATTATACTAGTAATTAGTAAGATAATTTTAAAAGATGAGAAGTTACATATGTTTTTGCCCCCTCAAAGTTCGAATCCTGGATCCATCATTGATACCTATTAGATATGTAATAGAGATATTCCATTACAACTATGCGATAAACAGATTTGAATCCTAAAAATTATAAACATAAAAGTCTTACAAAAATATAAACATCAAAGCTAACTTATCCAAAAGAAAAGGGGGTTACTACTAACTGCTGTGAGGCTCGAGGGTATCATTCGGAGCCTCTTTCAATAATTTAAACTATTCATATTATAAAATTTGTTCAGTAGATCATTAATGAAAAAATCAAGTTAATTGAATATTTGTAACTCTATAAAAAGACCACGTTTTTTTTGTAAAAAAATAAACAACTATCATAATTTTGATAGTGTATTTTAAAATAATGAGATCCAACCATTGGGTTATGGATATTTGATTAACTTAATTTTTTATATGAATAATATATTTAACAAACTTTACAATATGAACAGTTCAAATCATCAAAATAGGCTCGAAATAAATCCCACAAAACCTCAGAGCAATTGTCACAGCAGCAGTCCCACATTCTCCTTCCTCAGCCATTGGTACTGGGCTTGACTTGAAATTTTTAGGGACTCAAATTTTCAAATTTAGAAGAATTCATCAAAGTTCCATCAATTTTTTGATTAGGTTGACTCTGGAAAACGTGTAAATTGTTATTAACCTCCACATTTACCTTTGAAATAGGGTGTGCTCTGTTTGGAGCAATTTAAGGTCTAAAGCGAAGTAGCCTTATCCCCCAATTTCAATGCCTTCGTGTGAAGCAATCAAATTGAAATAACATCTAGTATTTTTGTTCTAAACAATTTTCTAGATCTTGATTTAATTGTACTATGAAATAAGTATACTAGTATTATTTGTAGAGATTCATGATATTACAGAATTTTTTTATTGTAACTAGTTTTTAAACCCTAGGCAAAATCTGAATTGTAGTAATCACAATTGCCAAACACAAGCAAAAGAGAGATACAGTTTACCTAATTTTTACCAATGCACATTACCTTGGCAATAGAAGTATGCATTGTGAATCGCACAATGTTATGGCACGAGTGTAGTTGAAGAATCTGGTGGTGATCTTGGGGGAGAAAACAAGTAAGGCTTGTATACAACAAAAATGACCTTTTACGGCACCACATCAACGGCATACAATAAATGTACGCCGTAGTTTGTCACTTTTACGACTTGCTTTTTTTGCACGTCGTAAATACTTTTCCAACCACGACATGTCTATTGCGTAGGTCGTGAATGGTAATAACGATGATTTTTTTACGGCTTGCAATGCACGTCGTAAATAATAAAACTTTTTATGACATGCATATGGTGTGCCGTTAATACGTTAATTATAAACGACACACATACGCTAGCCGTGAAAAGTGAATACTTTTCACGACGTACACGACACCCACCGTTAAAAGTATTACACTTTTTACGACGCACACCACGCCCACCGTTAAAAATATTATACTTTTTACGACACATATATTGCCTGCCGTTAAAAGTATTGCCTTTTCACGACGCACAATGCATGTCGTGAATTGTATGATAAAAATAAATAAATAAATAAATAAATAAAAGAAGCGCTAAAGTGAAATTTGGGCGCCAAAGAAGAGAACTGTAAAATAACGTTTATTTGTGATTGGAAAGGCAGATTTCTGATCAAAAGAAGAACAGAGGCGTGACTTTTGTGAGTGAGAGAATGAGAGAGAGAGAGAGAGAGAGAGAGAGAGAAATCAGGGCCTTGGATCTTCATTCTCCATCAATTCTTTGGTTGTATGATCTGGAAATTTTTGTTCTATACTTCATTTGAGTGTATCTCTGTAATATCGTTTGAATCCCTCTTATCTAAGTCGATCTAGGGCTCGAGGTTTGAGTTTTCTGATATGGATTTGCTACATTCACACAAGATCTGTAAACTTTCATGGCTTAAACTAACGATTTATAGTTGATTTATAGTTGATTTCTAGTTTCTTTTCTTCTGTTTTGTATTTTCTTTTTCTGAATCGATTTATCTAGGGTTTTGAGTGCCGTGTTAATGTCTCTTTCTGATCAGATCTGCTCTTTCTGTCTCTCCGATCTGCTATTATGGTAATATCAAATCTGCTCTCTCAATCTCTCCAATCATATTTCACGTATTCTCTTCATTGTTCTATGAGATTTGGACCTTTCTCTCTGGTTTTTGATTGAATCTCATTATCTTTGTCACTCTATCACATTTTCCTTACAGAAAATGTCAATATAGTTTCTAAAATTGGTGCTGGTGAGTAGTTCGTTGGTGCTCTCCTATGCATATTGATGATGACCAATTTGTAGTTGAGGTTAGTATTCCCTGATGAGTAGTTCGTTGATTGATTCTTATCCTATTGACATAAATTTTTTATGGATTTTTTTTATTGGAATAGCTTGTTGATATTGTGATTCTTATTGCACCATTTTCCTTGCATGTCAAATGTTCGATAAAATGTGTCAATGGAAAACTTTTGTTATTTTTATTTTACCTTTTAATTTTTAGCCAAACACTGAGAAATAAAAATGATGATGGAACTCTTACTGTAACAGGGTTAGATTCTCCTTAGATATGAACTGTGTTATAACAAACTGTGTTATGCCGCTCTGATCTTGTTTGTTGTGCACAAAATTATGATTCTTGTTCTTTTGTGGTATGATAGGAAGTGGGGTTATGAAAGCACACTACCATTCACGAAGTATTAGTGCAGATTTTTGTTGGTTTTAGTTCTTTTAGATTAGCTGAATATTCATAGAAAATGCAATAATATATTTTTTTAACTTTTCGTATTTTTTGGTGTGCCTCATGCAGCTATCCCTTTGTCTATTGATCACAAACCTGATAGATCTAATGAACGCCAAAGAATTGAACAAGTTGGGGGTTTCATCATTTGAGCAGGTAAATCATGTCTTTCATTTCCAACTCTGTCTACATGTATCTGTTTATGGTGTGTAGTTGTGCTAAAAGCTGTTAGCGTTGAAGTAGTTTCTTTGGTTTGTTATTTGTGTTGTTTGAGTAATTCTGACAGCAGTATAGTTTTTAACTTAATGAAATTCATGATATATCTTGTTTTAGTTTCATTCCCAATTTCCAAACTTCCAGAGTGATAAAATTTAGAAGTTGAACTTCTAAACCTCGTGCATATAGAATTAAAGTTTGGTTTTACTTTCCTTGAGCAAGTTAACTCAATTTTTATGCTATTGTAAACTTTATCCAGCTTGAAGGCTGAAATCCTTGCTCAAAGTCTTCAGCTTGAATATCATGGAGTTCTTCAAAATTTTATTATTACCCAATAATTCTAAGATTATATTAATACTGTATATGAAATGGCCCCCTTAAGTCTTCAAAAAAAAATTTCATTGGCCTTCTATTTCAAGAGCATTTTTACAATGTAGATGGAATGATCCCCTAAGTTTTTGAAAAATTCTTTTAGTACTCTATTTCAAATGTAATTTTACAATGCATAGGGAATGATCCTAAATTATTTCACATATTATGTAATATTATCGATTGTGTTGATTTGATTTATAATATGTAAAGTAGATTTTTTATAGAGGTGTGAAAACCTTACCATTCTTTCAATAACTGATCTGTGCTGGAGAGGCCTCTTGTGAAATACATAATTGGGATGGGATGGGATGCAAAGGGGTTAACTGCAACCTATCCCCATTCTGAATTATATAATCAATTTGTCCCCCATAGCCATCCTTACTCTGCTTTTATGTGCTGCAAGCCCAGCCATAATCCATTTTGGAGTCTAATTGTTATATCTAATTTTGGTGTATGGTGTAAGTTTGTTTATCTATGTGATGGGAAGTTTAGCAGTAACTATGCTGCTGCTGACTGTTAATTTTACTTGTGATTTGATTATACAGGTTGCAAAATGAGTGTTAGAAATAATAAGTTGTCGTGGTCACAAAACTAACTTCTCTGATGGCTTCTATAATGTGTGGATTTTTGGTATGCACATTCTTTGCTGTAGTGGTGGCTTTGAGATTTCTGCTACATTAGACTTTCATGGTATTGTTGTCTTGATGAGGGGATGACTTCTAGAGTTTGATACATTGCTAAAAATATAAATTCTCTATTATTAGATTGCATAAAAATTATAGATGCATTGTATGTCACTGATTATTCCTTGGTTAATTGGTGCTAGCATAGCTTAGTGTCTTCCAGATATGAATTACTCACATTGTTGCTGAACTTCCTTAGGAACATGGCGGGTTAGTGGTGTTCTTGCGGTTTCTCGTGCATTTGGAGATAAACTACTTCAGCCATTTGTTGTAGCTAAACCTGAAATTCAGGTAATGCATCAAAATGCTTCTTGAATTTAAAAACATATGTTGTTGGGCATGTGCAAAGACAAACTGAAACATGCATCAGGAAATTCAATTAATTAGTTTTTTTTTTTTTAATTTTTTTTTAAAAAAGAAGAAGAAGAAGAAAAAAAAGTCTTAAAATAATGTGTGTTAAGGTAAATAACAATGTTTGAGTTGATGTGAAAGATATTCTGGTTCTTTAGATCAGTTGACCTCCAGGAGCATTATCTGATTTCCTACTTAATTGAGTTTTTTTTTTTTTTGTTTAATTTTTTAATTTTTTTTTATTTTAAATTTAAAAAGAAGAAGAAGAAGAAGAAGAAGAAAAATCTTAAAATAATGTGTGTTAAGGTAAGTAACAATGTTTGAGTTGATGTGAACTTATTTTTAATTAATCATGCATTCAACTCAAGTGATTAAATATGATAAAAATGAAAAGTATAGAAAGTGAAGTGAAATAAAAAAAAATTAATTTACCATATGCCTTTGGGTAAGATGAGAATTTAGGAATTTTTTTTATTTATAATTATCAAATTACCGTTAACTTGTTTAATTGAATTACACATTATTTATCACCTTTGACATCTTCATTAAATCATTCATCATACATTGATCGAATATGAAAATATTAGAATGATATATCATGAATGAAGTAGGCTATTATTATTGATTTACGCTTGTTGAGTCATGTTGGTAAACAAATTGTTGGGCCAATAAGGTAAGTAGCGAGAAATGATATTAGAGCTCTGATTGTTTAGAAAGTGAGATCATAAGTTGGTTTATGGGCAGAATTGGGTCACTAATTTAGAAATTAATTAAAAATATTTTGAGTTAAAATTAGCACAAGATTTGATTTGATTTGATTTTTTTTTTGATAATAAATTTAGCTCCCTGAAAGAGATAAGTATTTGTGAAGACCTTTTGATAATAAATTTAGCTCCCTGAAAGAGTTAACTCACTCCTTCCATTTTACTATTTTCAGCTTGTGGATCTTGTATATATATATGAAGACCTTTTGACACATTGGGTAATCTCTTTTGACCTGTGATGTACTTGTGTTATTTTAGTGTTGTAATATGATATACTTGTGATTCATATAATGGAAATGCCAATGTTGGGATGTGTAAAATAAATGAAAACTGTATAAAAATATATCAAAATGTACGAGAATATGTAAAATGTGTACATAAATCCTAACTTTTTTTTTGTATAATTTAATTTTTAATGAACGTTGTTAGTAAGACCCTTGGTATAAATGTATTCATTTTATAATAGTGTTATCTATTTATGATACATCACACAAAAAAAGTGTTATCTATTTATGATTTTGTAATAGTGTGTGAAGTTTTCTTTGTCATGCAGACAAGAAATGCAGTAGGGTTAGTTGCTCCAGCTATTGCCGCGGGTTTATATGCCTTCACACATACATTGGGCACCCTCGTCACTGTGATAGGAGCAAGTGGATTTGCTACAACTTCAGCTGCAATTGCAATAGGAACTGTTCGTCACTGTGATAGGAGCAAGTGGATTTGCTACAACTTCAGCTGCAATTGCTATAGGAACTGTTGTCGGTAGTTTTAGATAATCTCTTAATAGTTGTCGATATGTTTAGTAAGTTAGATATGCATAGTTTTGGATAGTTTAAACTTTTTGTACAGTTTAAAACTTAAGGATATAATTTTTAAATGTTTAGAATGTATAGACAATTGTTGAATGTTTATAATTTATGAATATAGTTTCTTTTTGATGTTTCAAATAATATTTTGGTGGTTGATTGATATTTTGTGATGCTTATTTGTAATATTTGTTAGATTGTATAAAATTGGTCAAATGGAATCTGCTGAATTTAAAAAAAAAAAAAAAATTGCATATTCTACGGCAGGCATAATAAGTCGTTGTATTACATATTTTACGGCGCGCAATCAGCGTCGTTATTTGTCTCACCAATTAACGGCGTGCAAAAGTAGTCATAGAAAAAGTATCAACGATGCATAAAATCTGCCGTTAAATAGTTTTTAACGACGTACTATAGCATGTCGTAGAAAAAATAATGACGACGCACAAAATCTGTCGTTAAATAGTTTTTAACGGCGTACAAAGCATGTCGTTGAAAGTGAATGACTTTCCATGACTGGTCATAATATGATGTGCGTCTGCACGTCGTAAAAGGGTTTTTACGGCGTGCATTGCGCGTCGTAAAAACCCTTTTTTGTTGTGGGATTTGCAAGGACTCCAGGCTCCCTTCTAGTATCTCTACCACCCTGTTCATTAATGGCCGATGTGAGGGATCGGTTTGTATGCACCACAAGCCAACTATAATCATCTTCCTTGCACTTTCATTTGCCTCACCATTCATAATGTCATGCACTCCAAGTTCTTCATCCAGTTCAAGTCGCTTGTATATCCAATGTGGAAAATATATCTCACTTGTGTGATTAACTTTGACATCAATATTCTTTCTTCCTCCGACCATTTCTAGAATCATCATTACATAAATGTAGACATCTGACTTGTGTAAAACTCCTTCAAAGTTTCTACAAAATACTTCTGGGGCAATATAACTAGCAGTCCCTCTAGCACCCAATAGTAATACGATACTCTCTTTTGGTGGGCACAGTTTAGCAAGACCAAAATCGGAGATCTTTGGGCAAAAGTCCTCATCTAAAAGAATATTATGAGGCTTTATGTCAAAATGCAAAATTCACTTGTTACAACCACGGTGCAAGTACTCTAATCCTCGAGCAATACCAATTGTAATTTTGTATGGAGCTTCCCACCCTAACTGGTGATACGTCAAGAAATTCCTGTCATGGATGAATTTCTCAAGGGATCCATTAGGCATGAACTCATATACTAGAGCTCTATTGTGACCGTCAAAACAAAACCCCAAGAGATTTACAATATTGACGTGAGAAGTCTTACTTATGGCTGCAACCTCATTAATGAACTCTTCTCCGTTGTCTTTCAATCCTTCTAGAACCTTCACTGCCACAAGGCAGCCATTTTCTAGCTTTCCTTTGAAAACACAACCGTAGCCTCCTTGACCTAGTTTAACTCTGAAGGAGTTTGTCATTTTCTTGACGTCAGAATTAGTATACCTTTTTGGAACAGCAGATCCATAATTCTTTAGAAAGGCCTCAACATTTTGGTATTTCTCTGTTTTGCTCTTCCAAAAGAATGTGGATTGATCAATTTGTGTGAGTTTCCTTGTAATGCAAAACAATAGGAATACTATAATCCCAATTCCAGCAACAGCTGAAGGAGTTGCAAAATGAGAAAAATTAAGCTAATGTGGCAGATGAACAAAACAATTATCTAAATTTACTCATGCATATAAATATTGATTAATGATGTATGATGCCTGTTCCTAAAATCAATGGCAACTTACTTCTTTTTGTAGCCACTGTCAAAGAGAAAACGCTAGTTAGACATTTAAAACGAAGTGGCAAAATGTTGAATTCAAAGTAAGTTTTTATGTCCTGGATGAATGTGCAAGCTTAACGAGAGGAGAAACAACACTTCAATTAAAACCTAACAAGGTGAAAAACCAATTCATAAAGACCATACTGCTATATGATGAATCTTTATATTTGGAGCAGACTGATAGAGATTGAAGATTCTGGATTAAATCAGAAATAACAGTATGCTTTATGCAGCAGAGAAATTCCAATACCGTGTTTTGGCTGCTCAATGCATTGGAACTTGGAGCTGTTGTCTCGGGGACAATGGCCTCCGTTGTCGTGACACTCACCGCATTCCTTTGACACATTAAATCCGAGTGAGAACTCAGAAGCCAATACAGAGAACAGATCACTGACATTTCGCTTCCTGCTACCGTTCAACGAAAGCACCGGCAGTTGAATAAGTACACAGCTTTGTAGAATTTTGTAATTAATAAGAAGAGATTGATGAGGATCATCAGGGTATTTATAGTAAATTGTGTAGCCTGAGCAGCCTTTGTTATAACTGTAATTGTGATTACGGCGAAAGAAATCCTCAATCTGCTTGTCAGGTGCACCACCGCCAGTAGGGCATTTGAAGAAGGTGAGATTGGGGGAGACTGTAAAAGAAACAGAAGGTGTAGTGGGAAGAGTCCAGCTCAAGTAGAAAGTGAAGACATCGCAGCTTTTGGATTTTATGAGGGTTTCAAGCTATTTGTCAGTAACATTTAGGACCTCATGATTAAGAAACTTGTTATGAACTTCATACCATTGTTGGTCCACACCAAAATTGAGTTTTGGAATTGCTTCGCTGCAATTTACAGTGCACAACCCACATTGGGGATAAGTGATGTTGAAGTAAGGGAACTTGATCTGCCCAAGTTTTCCACACTTGAAGGACTGTGGACAGTTTTGGAATGAGGTGTTGTCTTCTCCAGCAGAGTGAAGAAACAGTAGGTGAGAGAGTACAAAGAAAGCCAAAATGGAGGGAAATCTCTGTGAGGTGTGCCTTCTTGACACGCCAGTAGACTTGGAAATATTGTTTATAAGAAGACTTCTAGAAAAGAAGACTAAAAGTAGAGCCAAATGGTCTACTTGTTCACTGCAATGGTTGGTTGGCCAAAGACCGCACAAGTGTTTCCTATTCACCTTCCTCAGTGACCCATCACTATATGAACCTAACCCATTATTACTCTTAAAACTCTCTCTCATTCTCTCTCCGTATTCTTACATGAAAATTAAAATTATCAAGAATTTTGAATACCTCAACCAATCAAGAATTCTTGATTACTACCTCATCCCCAACCATACCCCAATTTAGCTTATTAAAAGTGTATGGTTCAAATTATTTAAATTGAAATTGATGATAATCAGGTTTGTTTGGTCCCGATCTAATCCTAAGATAAGTGTTTGGGGGCACTGGTCTGGTGTTGGCCAAAGACCCTCTGATATCTTTGTTAGAGGTATAGACTTAGGCCTTATTTGTTTGGTTGATTAGGTTGGATGGAATAAGTAATACAGTAGGATTGAGTGATAAGATTAAAAATGAGGTGGTATTAAGTTGAAAATGAAGGATAACTAGTGATTGTTTATATATTACGGGATTATTAATACCATGACAATTTATTGTTTGTTTTGTCATCTTCAAATATGATTAATATATAAAATTCTATAAATGCCTTTATTAAAAAAATCAATTTAAAAAAAAAAAATTCATTACTTCATCTTCTTCTCTTAAAAAAATAAAAATAAATAAATAACATAGAATAAGCACAACCACCCACTGGAACAGCCGTGTGCTTTACCCAAAAGTAATGGACTAGTGTCCAAACTCTATTTGAAACATTAATTCCATACACTCATTTCTCAATCCCAACTTTCCCCCCGCTGTACTAGTCTGGCTGCTCAATGGGATTATGAATCCGACTAGAGTACTAATCCGGTTGTTGATCTCACAATTTATCATAATCCAATCCCACCGCTCATGCAGGAAAACAAACAGGCCTAGAGAGACAGCAGGGATAGAGAGCTTAAGGTTTTTTTTGTCCATACCTTGGCTTTCTATAGACGGTTTTTGTCTTGGGTTACTAGTAGTGGTGGGCCTCAATCTCACTAGGTTGTGGGCCGTCATTGGTTGATCAACCTAACTCAGGTCCTAATTAATTGTGCATATATTAGAAATTATAAGGACTAAAATGACACTTCACTTAAACCACAAGAACTAATAGTGTAATTTACCATTTTTTATAAATCAAGTTTAGTTGTGAAAAATTGTATGGGATTAGCATTTCCATAGAACCATGTTTGATTGTCAAATTAAGTTGAGAGGAATTATGAGTATGGTTGGATTGAGTAATGATATTACTGGTATTGTGGTATTAGATTGGATTAGAGATGTAAGATAAAATGTATTTGTTTATGCATTAGTATGATAATATTAATTGATCAGTATTAATTCTACAAAATTACGTAAAAATCCTTATTATATAAAATATGATTTTGTTATTTTACTTTGCGAAGGCAAACACAAAGTTAGTAAATTTCTCAAATTAAAGCCATCGAAATTTCACTATTATAACAGGTTTAGATGTTACAATTCTATTTTTGAATAAAGAACTTAAAAAAATTATGACCTACAAAATTACAAATTTGAGGGTCGAAAAACACCACTACCATACCACCAACCATTGTCACCGGAGCACAATAATGAGCACCAACAACAAATCTTCACCACCCCAAATTAACATCAATTAAGAAAAAAAAAAAAAAAAAAAAAAAAAATAAATTACAGGAAGAAGGAAAAAAAAAGTGTAATTAACATACATGAAAGTGGTAAAGAAGATTAGAATTCTAATGAGATAAAAAAGAACTTAACCTGGTAAATAATCATGGTGTTGAGATCTATGATTCTAATGAGACAAAAGTAATTAATAATGTCCTCATATGTGATGTTTTTCATGAAGAATCCTAGAAAATGATAAACAATCCATGCCCTTAGGTTTTTGCATCTCCATAGTATGGGCCAACACTTCAAACAGGTCACTAGAGGGATTAAGCCTCCATTTTTGTTTATACTTCAGTGAAGATGTCGTTGCTAGCAGTGTGCTCTAAAACATGTGAAAAGTAAACTTACTCTTCTAAATTTTAAAAATTTAGAGACTTTAACTACCAAATAATTTTAAGTAGGACTCACTCTTACGAAATTATGGTCAAGAAGATACTGCAAATTTTCCAATTTTAGGCCCGGTTTGACAAGAGACTTTTTTGGTGTAAAAAAGCAAAAAAGTAAACTATTTCAATCCTCTTAGCAAAAAGTCACACCATACATATCAAATATCAATCACTATTTCCCTCACAACTATCAATTAAACCAAAAAAAAACATTCTAAACATACTAACTTTTTTCACCTCGAAAAAAAAAAAAATTCAAAAAATCAAGGAGTCACAAAAAAAAAAAAGTCAAATTCCTAAATAGGCACTTACTTAGCAAGAAAAGAAAAAAAAATGAAGACCTTTGCCATTAGTAATCACTGGATTATGTTCTTCAAAATCTTACCATTGTAATTCAATGGATTTAATCTGATTAACTATTATATGGCTTCCATCCAAATAAGAAGAAAAAAAACTAGAACTGTTCAGATTATTTTATGTTCAGAACTTGTAGTAAATTGCTAACATAACATTAAGGTTGTATTTGAATCTTGAATTTGTGCAGAGATTTGTAAAGGAAAAAGAAAAAAAGTAAAAATATTTAGTTTATACTTTAATTCTTTTCTTTTTCTTCGACAAATCACTCCTCAAGTCCAATATTTAAACGCTATAGGATACAAAAATTAGAAAAATGAAGCCGTCACTTTTTCTTTTTTTCTTTTTTTCTTTTTTTTATGAAGTAGAAGTTTCACCAAAGATGTTACTCATTTAGCATATGTATTACACAACCAGCTGATCATTATCAAATTCTCCAAGATGTTATTTTGTTGCACATCCCTTATTCTAAAGAAGAATGAATTCAAGTAGTTCCATAACCTGAATTTGCATAAACATAATTCACTATATTTTACAATTCCACAAATTTTCATGACATAAATTGTCACACAATTCTGTTGGACATAATTACACCACCTTCCTTAAAACTAATTTGTGTTACTGAGGGTTTTATTGATGTCTTTTATGACATTCGATATCACATTCGCAAACCTATTTTTGCCACAGTTGTTGACAGCAGCACATTGTGTACAAAAGCAAATTAAAGGTGCTGCAAAAGATTAATGAAAACAGAAAAGTATTCATAAGTTGCATACAAAATGATATGGTTTTATTACTTTAAAACAGAGTGCACATTAAAATGATATTTAATTACCACAATGCCAGTCACATCATTTTGGTGAAAGTTATGTACAAAAATTTTGTAAGTATACTATTTTCCTAGTGAAAATGGGCTAATGAGTGATCACATCCACTTCCTCAACCATTGATACTGGTTTTGGCTGACGCAAAAGATTTTTGGGACTCAAAAGTTCCAAATTTATTAGAATTCATTCAAGTTCTATCAATTGAGTAATGAGGTAGACTCTAGAATATATATGGAAAATGCTAATAACCTCCAAATGTGGCTATAAAACAGGGGTGTACTATGTTTGGAACAATTTAAGGTCCAAGTGAGAGCATTAATCCCCTTGGGTGGCCTTATCTCCCAATTTGAATGCCTTGTTCTGATTCAATCAAATTGACAAAACATCTGGTGCATTTGTTCTAGACTAGTTTCTAAATCTTGGTTTAATTCTACTGTGAAACAGGCATACACTAACAAAAGCCAATAAAGAGAGAGAATTTACCTAATTTTCGCTAGTGCATTACCTTGGCAATAGAAGTATGCGTTGTGAATAGGACAATGTTATGGCACGAGTGTAGTTGAAGAATCTGGTGGTGATCTTGGGGGAGAAGACAAGTAAGGCTTAGGGGGGACTTGCAAGGACTCCACGCTCCCTTCTAGCATCTCCACCACTTTGCTCATTGATGGCCGGTGCAAGGGATCTGTTTGTATGCACCACAAGCCAACTATAATCATCTTCCTTGCACTTTCATTTGCCTCATTATTCATAATGCCATGCACTCCAAGTTCTTCATCTAGCTCAAGTCGCTTGTATATCCAATGTGGAAAGTATATCTCACTAGTACGATCAACTTCAACATCAATATTCTTTCTTCCTCCAACCATTTCGAGAACCATCATTCCATAACTATAAACATCTGACTTGTGTGAAACTCCCCCAAAGTTTCTACAAAATACTTCTGGGGCAATATAGCCGGGTGTCCCTCTAGCACCCAACAGTGATACGATACTCCCTTTCTGTGGGCACAGTTTAGCAAGGCCAAAATCAGAGATCTTTGGGCAAAAGTCTTCATTTAAAAGAATATTATGAGGCTTTATGTCAAAATGCAAAATTCGCATGTTGCAACCACGATGCAAGTACTCTAATCCTCGAGCAATGCCAATTGCAATTTGGTATAACACTTCCCAGCCCAATTGGTGATATGTCAAGGAATTCCCATCATAAATGAATTTCTCAAGGGATCCATTAGGCATGAACTCGTATATGAGAGCTCTATTGTGACCCTCAAAACAAAACCCCAAAAGAGTTACAATATTAACATGAGAAGTCCTACTAATGGTTGCAACCTCATTAATGAACTCTTCTCCGCTGCCTTTCAACCCTTTTAGAACCTTCACTGCCACAAGGCATCCATTGTCTAACTTTCCTTTGAAGACACAACCATAGCCACCTTGACCAAGTTTAACTCTGAAGGAGTTGGTCATTTTCTTGACGTCAGAATAAGTGTATTTTTTTGGAGAAAGAGATGCATAATTATTTAGAAAGGCCTTAACATTCTGGTTGCTCTCTGTTTTGTTCTTCCCAAAGAATGTGGATCGATCACTTGGTGCAAGTTTCCATATGATGCAGAACAACAGAATTACTAAACTCCCAATTCCAGCAGTAGCTGAACGAGTTGTAATCAATTAAAAGAGAAAAATTAAGCTAATGTAATAACAGCAAAAAATTAGCTAAAAATACTCATGCATATAAATATATAAAAAATGAATATTACCTGTTCCGAGAATCAATATCAACTTCCTGCTTTTTGAAACCACTATCAAGAAGGAAAACATTGATCAGATGTTTAAAAGAAGGGAACAAAAGTTGAATTCAAATTAAGCTACTTTCCATGTTCTGGATGCATTCGAGCTTTATTAAAGTATAAACTACCCTTAATTAAAAAGACTTAGCTTCGCTTTAGTCCATTATTTGGATTGGAGGGTATCAACTCAAGACTCTTTGGCTCACTGTGGCCCCTACATTGGGTCCACTTCAATTATCTAAATATTTCATATTGTATTACTAAGAAATTAATATTGCAAAAAATTAAATTGATCAAACATTGGTAACCACATGATCGGATCACAAAATTATTCAAAAAGAACATGGACGGCAAATTTGATTTTAAGAATAAATTGTCAATATTTTTTCATTATTTTGTAATCCAATCATATAGCTACCGATATTTGATCAACCTAATTTTTTATATGAATGATTTTCTTGTGGGCTTACAAAATAAACAGTTCAAATTATTAAGATGGCCCAAAATGGATCCACGAGTCCATGACGAACAAACTATAGCTAATCTATGAATTTTTTTTTTCTTCTTATTATAGAACAAAGATGAATAGCTATTTTTCTCAAGTGTATGCTCGCCTAGAATTTTGATACCTGTGAAGAAAAGTAATAACTTCGCTCAGCTGATTTGTTTGAGAATGTAGCATTTCAATATTTTTCTTATTTTACTCTATATTTTTTCACTTTTTCTTGAGGTTTAGGTGCATTCCATTTCAATATGGTTTTAAACTTAATTTTCTTGGTGAATTTTAATGACAATTTTTTTTCAAACTTATTGTAACAACTTTAAAAATGCAAAATTGGGGTTATTGTTTTTTAATATAGTTGCACACGCCTACACCCTTAGGAAGTCGTCATTTGTCCGACTTTAACTACTACAGGAAAGATTCTACCCCCTTTCTCATGAATCTTTAACCCATCAAGTAGGGTTGCAAACGAGCCGAGCCGAGCTTTAGTGTGTTTGGGCTTGTTTATTAAGATTTTAACAAGCTCAAGCTCGAGCTCGAGCTGAATAAAAATTTAACGAACCGAGCTCGAGCCGAGTTAACTTAGGCTCGACTCGAGCTCGAGCCTGTTCACGAACCTTAACGAGTCAAAAAATTTATAAATTCATACTTGCATGTGAGACTAAAGTTACAATTAAAACTTTGATTATACAATTATATATACAATATATATAAACATACTAAAAAAAAGTCCATATTTTACTAAAATAATAATATCTACTACCACTATTATATAAATATACTATCTATAGTTAAGTATTATTTACATTTATTATTTTTAAATATATAAATAGCATATTTCTCTTATTTTTTATACATAATTTTATATTATTTAATATATAAATAATAAATATTAAATGAGCCAGCTTACGAGCCGAGCTTTAGACTGTTTGGGCTTGTTTATTAAAAATTTAACGAGCTCAAGCTCAAGCTCGAATGGCAAAAAAATTAACGAACCGAGTACGAACGAGCTCTTACCGAGCCGAGCTCAAGTTTGTTCATGAATGGCTCTGTTCATTTGCAGCCCTACCATCAAGGCAAGATTGAACATTTTTGGATTGGGTTTTGGAATAATTCAGAAATAACAATATGCTTATGCAGAAATTCCAAAGGTGTTTCCTACTCAGCTTCCTCAGTGACCCAGCACTACATGGACTTGACCCATTATTGACTCTTAAAACCCTCTCTTATTCTTACATGAAATTGTCAAGAAATTTGAATATCAGAAATTCTGAATTATTAGCTAAATTCATTCCCCAACCAAACCCCAACAGTTATGTATTTCACAGAAACTTAAAAAAGTGTAGAGAGATATGACACAAAAACAAACTATGATATAGAAAAGGTACGTTTTGATTGACTGAAAGCAGCAAATGAAAACCTTGAAAATTGAAAACAGAAGCTTACATAAAAATCTAAACTCTGAATTCAGGTTGTGAAATATTGCTAAACAAACAATACCAGGCATAACGCGGCACGCCATTAATTTGCAGGTGTGTCAATACCTTTATTGGTGGTTGCACAGTGAAATTTCTGGTTGTCATTTTGACATTGGCCTCCTCCTAGGTAACACCTCTGACAATCCTCAGACACATGCAATTCGAGAGAGAAGGTATGGGTTAACAGATTGAATGGGTCACGGACATTAGGATTCGTCTTTGATGAATTCACGGGCAGCTGAATTACTGAGCAGCTAGGTGGAAGACGAGCAGGAAAGGATAAAGGGTCATATGGATATTTATAGTACAAATCGTAGTCTTCGCAGTTTGTGTAATTATGAAAATACCTGAAATGATCTGTTTTGGGGGAAACAAGTTCAAAATTTTTGTTGCATTTGAAGAAGGTGAGATATGGATAGATTGTAAATGACATAGAAGAAGTATTGGGAAGACTCAAATTCTTGAAGACATGGCAACTTTTACTTTCTAATTGGGTTTGAAGAAATTGGTCACGGATTTGGAAAATGTTACCGGTTAAGTTTTCCTCTATTGCTACTAGATCATACCATGGCCCTTCATTTCCCAGTAGGATTTTTGAAAGTGGTTCATCACAAGTTACAGTGCACAACCCACAATGGGGATACGTAGAATTGGAGAATGGAAAGCTTAGTGGTTGATGGAATGGTTTGCAGTCGAAGGACTTGGGACAAGTAATCTGGATTTTGTTGTCTTCTTGGGCTGAGAACGAGTGAAGAAGAAGAAGATGAGAGAGGAGAAAGATAGCAAGAATGAAGGGAACATTCATTGAAATGGAAATTCCCAGAAAATAATCCAAAAACCAAAACAACCACACACAAAAGCATAAACAAAACAAACAGGAGTAAAATGATCTTCCTAAAAACTGATCAGTTGTTTTAACTTTCTGTTAGTGTAGAATTCAATATAATTTAGAATAGATGATGTTGAAAGATCTGCTTAACACGGCAGTTGACTTGAATGATCCCAATTGGCTCTCTATTTCTTCCTAGGAATGTTCTGTCGTGCAAAGACTCCAAATGCAAGAGTTTGTTTCTCACTTTCCTCATTTTGATTTTTGAGTCCTATTTCATTCACTCATCAACACTTTCTCTTATTGGTTAGAACGCCCACCTCACTTTATCATAGTTTACCATTTTAAGGAAATAATCATTCATATACTGGCTAACAAATAATGACCATTTCAATTCATACAATTTTTTTTAGTGAATTAAACACTATATTATAGTAATAGTATTTTAAAAATGAAGTTTTTCCTTTTTTTCTAAACAATTGAAGCGATGAATTATTCAAAAATAATGGACGGCTGTTTGCCAATTGTATGGATTGTTTATAGAATAGTATTAGCTATACCAGTTACAATTGTCTATGGAGAAGTAATTTCTTTTGGATTAATTGGTGAAAAGTCCATTTCCATAGGACCATATGTTATTTAGTCCCAGGTTTCATTTTTTTTTTTTATTTTTTTTTATGATAAAGATATGTGTTAAAAAGTCACCAAAAAGTTGCCAGCAATGGCCGGAAGCTGTTGGTGGTGATTTGAACATATAGTTAGACGGATAGGTGACATTTGAACAAATAAATAGATAGATAAACTTTGAACAGATAAATATCATTTCGGCCAAAAAAATATTCAAGCTTGGGCCTATTGACCCAACAATTTCATAAATGGACCTCTAGCCAGAGTGTCCTTTTTTCCTTTTTTTCTTTCTCTTTTTATTTATTTATTTTTATTTTTATTTTTTTTTTTGGAGATTGAAGTTGATCAAATTTTACATTGAATCAGCTAAGTTAGAAAAAAGTTTGAATAAATTAATAATGTTACTCATCAAAAATGTCTAAAATCTATCTCAATAATTATGATTACATTTGCCTCAAGAACTATAATTTATGTCAACTATAAAAATCATATGAAAATGCTCAAGGAAAACAACATTATAATTATAACGATTCAATCATTGATACAATATTCTCAAATTAATTTATCACCTAATATTTTAAGTGATTTCAAACATAACATGGGTAAAAAACTAGTAATTTGATTATTTCTAATGTAGGCAAATTTTGTATAAGTACCAAAAAAAAATAAATAAATAAATTTGAAAATTGAAGATATTATTTTACTAATATATATATCTACTACTATTTTAAAAGTCTAAGTTTTCTACTTTTTACGTATCCCAAAAATACCCTTCTAAATGTTTTGGATTTAAATCCAATCACTGCATCATGCGTAAAAGTAATGAAGAGTCTGATATAAACTAACTATATGTCCTTCTTCTTATTAACATTAACATTTATTTATTTATTTAACACTAAAAAATTATCAATTTCCAATTCCTCTCATTCCAAAAGTCCTATAACAAACTTGTCTCCCTATTTTTTGAATTGATGATTGAACTATAAAATCATTCTTATTTCCTCTATTTACTTCCATAATGTTGTACATATTATTTATAACTGTCCATCATGTATCATGGATTAGACCACTGTGAATATTTTGGATTGAATCTTAGAGTTGTATTCATTTGTTCGAATCTACACAAAAATGTTGTGAATATTTTGGATTAAATCTTAGAGTTGTATGCATTTATTTGAATTTACATAGAGGGAGACATATCTGGTTTCGTATTGTATCTCAGGAATTCACACGCTATTTTTATACACTTTCTTTGTTTAGAGTTTTAGAATCGTATATATATTTTGCATGGTACTTTAATAATCCACATATGTTGTCAAAATTTTAAATAACAACCACTTTCTTTGATTTAATTTTTGAAAACTATTTTTCAATTTTGAGTTTTTCATATTTTTGATTGATTTTCATTTTATATTTTTTCATTCTTAGTGATTAGTGATATATATAATACTTAATATAATTAAAAAGTAAAATATTTGTAAAAAATTACTAAATACAAATAAATATGAACATGTACTGATTTTTCTTATTTTATTTATATTTCTTGTATTTAAAATATAATAATATTTATTTAACATTAAAAAATTTTAAAAATTACAAAAAAAATTAGTTTCTAAATGTATTTAGATAAAAAAAAAAATTATATTATATTGATAACAATAGCAATAGAGGGAACGAAGCCATTATTATATTATATTTACGTTTGAAACCATTCTCAAGGAGAAAAACATCAGCTAGACATTTAAAAAGAAGGGGAAACTACATTTAAAAAGGAATTAGTTTTTGGACCAGAGAGTGCTATTAGTTCACAATGAGCCGACCTTGGTCTATTTTAATAATTTGAATTATTTATTTTATAAGATTTATTAAAAAATCACCCTTGTAAAAAAAATTAAATTAAATTAATCAAACACTCTTAATTTTTCATAAGAATGATAATCTCAATAAACTGTACAAAATAAACGGTGAAGTGGGTCCAATATGGGCCCATAGCAAACGGACTGTATTGTTGATGGGAATAAATTATTCATGATTTATCTGTAAAAGGTGGGTTTTATGTCACTTACTAAGAAGTTGCCACATCATCCAATTTTTTAGAATAAAGGCCATAGGACATTTAAAAATTCAGTGTTACGTCGACACCAATGACGTCATATCACTAACCAACAATAAATCTCTCGTCTAGAGGGTGAGTCCTACTTTCCAAGTATAACTAACTTGTCACAAACACATGGAAGGGTAGATGTTAAGAAGTTATTGGATAGTGAAATCGATGATAAGATGCTACCATTGCTTTTTTCGCACAAAACATATACATATGACATAGACTTAACTCGTGGGTGAATTATATTAATAGTTCTTATATTATGAAATTTGTGTTATTTTAATTTTTGATTTTTTAATTGTGATAAATTTAATTTTGAATTTTGAATTTTATTTCAACCAAAGATAATCAAAGATGTTTCCTTTGCAAATGATCCATTTCAAAGGCAAATTTGTCATACAATTTATTTTGTATTGATTAACTTGTATGTTGTTTGAAATGTAATAGCCTTTCTTTTAAGGAATAATTCTGACACTTTCTTCATTATAAAATTTTGCTTGGTTTAGTTTTCATAATCTATTTTCAAATTTTTTTTCTAAGAAACTAAAAATTAAATTGATGGAAAAAAAATTTAAAAACCCATTATTTTTACATAATTTTATCTCTTAGGAGGGCATAAATAATTTTTTTATATTTATTTTTGTTAAATTAGTTTCTATTTTTTCAAAAGTCAAATATGGTAACAATTTTGATATCATTATTAAACTGATCCATTAAATTAAAAAATTCAAAATTGAAAATATTTTATATATTAAACATAGCGATTACCTAGTAAAAGCCTAATATCCATCCATTATATGATAATCACAAAAAAAATATTTGTTAGCAAAAATACAACCATCTATTACATGATAATCATCCAAAAACATCAACAAAAATAATCACCTATCACATGATTATTATCCAAACGCATACTAAAAATTAATTTGGTAAAAAAAATAAAAAAATAAAAATGTAAAAGATTTATCATTTTTATATAATTTTATCTTTGGTGGGTAGAAATAATTTTTAAAAATTAAAAAATAATTTTTTTGATATTTATTTTTATCAAATTAATTTATATTTTATTAAATTAACGACTTTGTCCTTGAAATGGAGCAATGGTATTTTCAGTTGTCCTTATTTAAAACAAGATTTAAAATTTAGAATTGAATGTATCACAATTGAAAAGTAAAGACTAAAATGATGACACAAATCTCAAACTATACGGACTATTAATGTAATTGCCTCTTAAATCTTTTAGAGAGTTTCCGTTATCATCATTCTAGTTCTTTTTTGTTTCACTCCTTTACTCAGGTTTCAACGTCCATATCTCTTAGAAATGGGCCTTCTTTCTTTGATTGATGCTAGGGCTATTTCAATTCTGTCAATATTATATTTTAACATCTTATAATGTCAAATATATTTTGACAAATCCATTTCAGTAGTGCATATGTTATTATTTAGCACGATCAACATATAATTTAATTTAATTTCTATTATATGATACAATCATGTATACTTAGTTATATGTATTCATAATATTTTTAAATTTAACTTTCAATTTAAAAAAATCATACCCTAATAATTAATATTTATAAAAACTTCAATTCATTAATTTAATGCAATCTTAAATAAATAAATAAATTAATTAAAATACATAATCATGGATAATCAAAGTTTGTTGAACGTGTCAATTGTCTGGCATAAATTTTCGTGCATGGACCGTGGACAGTGGAAGGACTGTGGTGTTGGAGTAAGGGAAACTCATCTACCAAAGATTTCCACAGTGGAGAGGAACGAATTATCTCACTTAGAATGTGTGACACGCCACTTGACTTGGAAATATTGTTTTAAGAAGACGTGTTCATTGCAATGATGTGTTGGCCAAAGAGTGAGGGTATGTTTGGTTTGAGTTTTAGAGATGAATTTTAGAAAAAAAAATTTAAAAAATTGTTTGGTTTGAAATTTTTCTTAAAAAAATTTCAAAATCACTTTTTCTCTCTTACACATCAATCAATCACTTTTTCTCTCTCCTCTCTCATTCTCAATCACTTTTTCTCTCATACACATCTACTCAATTACAACAAAATATCAAATCATCCCAAATTCCCAAATTCCAAAGCTACTTTCAAAATATACAACCAAAAAAATTTCTAAACTCTCTCCCTAAATTTTTTTTTAAAAACAACTCTCCCAAAAACAAACCAAACAAGCCCTGAGTTTCCTAGTAACCTTCCTCAGTGACCCATCACTATATATGAAACGGTGCCGTTTCAAGCGCACAGCAGCGAGCAGGTTACAGTAGTGACCCGCTTCCTCTCCGTCCTAGACCCTCTATCTACTAGCTTAACAACTTCCTCTTCATTTCCAATCACACTGAAGTTTCAGATTATTTGTACACAATATCACATTAACTTCATTTCAACATTGAATTAGTGAGGTACCTATTTTGATGTTTAATTAAAAATAAAGCATGAGAAAGTAAGGGAAAACAACAATTTGATGGGGCGGGGAACTTGTGTAAGCTTAGTTTAGAATTGATTCCAGATATAAATTCACTCCTAAGTCTTTATTCTTCACTTTAATTTGAAAATAAATCCATTTATATGAGTTTTGATTCTTTTGAATGAGGAATTCATGAATTGCAATGTAGGTTATGTTGTGAGAAACTCTCTAATTTGGATTGTTGTTGAGATTGAAGGTGATTCCCTCGTCTTTATGATCCTTCAATCTTAGTTTTTATTTGGATCTTGGGAAGAGTTTGGTATGCTTAGAATGAGGATTAAACCAGTTTTATGTTCCAGTTTGTATGTGCTGATAGCATCAACACCATAAGGGAAAAGAGCCATATCTCCCTCTAAGAAACTCAAACTAACACATCATTTATTTCGTTAAAGAAGTATAGGTCTTGCCATTTGGATCTTCCTCAATTAATATAGATATCTCTCCCACACACACCCTTGTTGGTATAATAACAGACTCTTAAAAAGTGTTAAGTACACAATTACTTACGCATGCACCTTTATGACTAACTGATTAATATTAACCACCTTGATTATGGATAATTAGTCATACATATATTTGCTTAATCGCACTTATGTTTATTAATCATGTTGATGTTTTTTTTTTATTTATATTTTTTATTATTAATCTGAAATAACAACAACAAACTAAGAACAAGAGGGCAACTAGTGCCTGTCACATGAAATGTTAACCATGTCTGCAATTAGAAGGGTCTTCAAAAACAACCGAAGGTTCTTTGTTAATTGCATCCATGTTGACAAGAGTGTCAGTGTTAGGAAAAATAGATTATTTCCCATAAGTAAATCAATCAATAGAAATAAAAACCAATGCAGAAAAATTAAATCAACAACGACACAAGAATTTTTATATAGTTCCCTCAATGAGAGGTACGTCTACGAGATCGAAATTCGATTTCACTATCAACCAAAAGTTTTCAAACGATTACAAACGAGACAAAATAGTCTCACAAAACCACCCTTAGATAAATTCTAAATAATCACAAATAATCAAGAGGAAAAACCTCACCAAATGGACGGATGAATTGTCTTCGAAACAAAGTTGAAGAAGACCACAAATCTGAACCAAATCAGCATCTAATCATTGATTAATCTTAGTCCCCAATTGAAAAACTCCCAGCACAGTCTCACCAAATATGAATCGGCAACCACTATGTATTCAGAGGAACAAAAACAATATATATAAATATATTGTTGATTCTTGGACTTTTTATCAAAACCCTAGTTGTTAAAAAACAGATTATTAAATACCCATTGGGCCTCCAAAAGTCAGATATAATATAGAAAATGTATTATAACCAACACCAAACCAAATTAAAAATCTTGGGGAATCCGACGCGCCTGTAGAGAAGTCTAGCGCGCAGGACAGTACCTATCAACCCTCACGTCCAGCGACGACATCGAGGTATTCCTATTCCGCTTGCTCAGAAGACTTGCGAGCAGTCTTGAAAGAGCAGGCTCGCTAGCGGGAGACTCAAAGGGTGCCGGCGCTCCAACGGCTATCTTATGGGGGCCGCGCCAGTGAAGAGGTCATAATATCACCACCCCGCCTAGCCGTGCCTCCCCCTCTGGACATAGATTTGGCGAGGCTGAGCGCCATCCCCTTCTCCCTTGAGATAGAAACTACACCTCTCCCCGCGGGCTGTCACCAGCCCAAGTTTACGCTCTACGACGGAAAGACCGATCCATACATGTATGTAAGCCACTTCCGGAAGGCCATAGCCGGACATAGGCACAATGACGCCCTTATGTGCCTTATCTTCCCGTCGAGTTTGGGCGAGCTGGGCTTGAAATGGTTTGAGAGGCTGCCGGAGGGAAGTATCGAAAGGTGGCAGCAGTTGGCGAAAGCCTTTGTAACTCGTTTCAAGACCAACACTAAAACGCCGAAGGATGTGGACCACCTTCTCAGTGTCAAAATGGAGCCGAGCGACACACTCAAGGCATACAACTCAAGATACTGGGAAACCTTCAATGAGATTCTGGATTGCCCAATCAACCTGGCAATCACCCAATATAAGCGTGGTCTCCCGGTCGGACATAGGCTGCGGGACTCGTTTACTATGAACCAGCCGATATCCATGGGCCAACTCATGCAGCGCATCAATGAGCACATCCGAGTAGAGGATGATGCGGCGGCATCCACCGCAAAAACAATTGCGGTGGCAACAGACAAGAGGTCGGCTGGCAAGGTACACGCGGTCGAACAGGAAACTAACCGATCAAATGATCGCATCGAGGAATCTGACCGAGGGTCAAATCGTTGAAACCAAGGAAGGGGTCATCGGAATGACCGAGATGAATACCCCCGCGATGACGTAGCTGATGTTGACAGAAGGTTGAAAGCTCGGACAGGCATAACCACAGTCTTTAAGATTCCAATCTATCGCATACTTAGTGAAATTCGTGACGAGGATTACGTCCGGTTTCCTGTTAAGTTAGGCGACGCACAAAAAGGTTTCAATCCGCGGTATCGCTGCACATATCACCGGGAGTGAGGACACCGGACAGAGGACTGTTTGCCTCTGAAGCAAGACTTTAAGGAATTAGTCGCAGCCGGACACTTGGATCTTTACATTGACGGAGGTGTTAAGGCCGCACATCCCACCCCGGCTGATTAGCATGGACCGGATGACTTGGAGGCGCCCCCTCAAGGAGTGGTGTAACATGCCCGGGAGGGTACCCGCGCGCGGTAAACAGTTCGGACTCCCGAGATCTCTTTGATCTCAATGTCTCACGAGTGCAATGTGAAACATAGATGAGAGTCCAGATTTGGCAACTTTTATTGAAAATCCATTTTATTGCAATTTTGTCAAAAATAGACTGCGTCATCAGATCTCAGAGTCGCCACCTAATATTTTGGGAAATTAGGAAACCCATGACTCGGTGCCAAGGCCACTGTTCGTCGTAACCAAGGATGCTTGGTTCGGAACCTTAGGTATGAGAGGGGAAGGTCAATAATGAGCACCCCCGCTCACCCGATCAAAAGATCGGCCTCTACTAAACCATGATATGACTTTTATTTTCTTTATATGTTTATGTTCTGATTATTTTAGTAAATCCTAAAATTTACTATGTGAAGCATACAAGTATAGACTAGTTTGCTCAAATTGGAACAATTCAACCTCATGTTTGTTTTGAAAACGGTTTGATTTTGCCACCATCAAGTGAGTTTAAAGACGTACACTTATTGAATTATTTCAATTCAAACAACAAGCCTTCATCCACAGGCATTCAAACAGTTTATCATTTAAGCAAATAGCCACATGGTAGGATGCTAAACATAATAAGAAAATCACACACAAATGAGATGCTAAAGCATAAAAACTCACAGATTGACCGACGTCCCTCGAACAACTACAAAACAAAAGTTAGTAAAATATGCATGATCTTATATACAAAATCCTAATGCAATTCACTCATGAGATGCACTAAAGATTTGGCTTCTAGAATATGGCATGTGAATCATCTCAAAACATACGATAGCACACAGAATCATGGGATAATCAATTGAAGCACAAAGATGCAAATTTAGCCAAATCTTATGCATGGAGCATGGATGTAAAGCAGAGATATGCATGACATGTCAAGATATATACATACACACAGTTAGGGAAAGCGATAAAAGAATTGGATAAAAAGAAGCGGGGTGGGGGAATTATTACAACACATTGAATAATACAAATCCAAATGAGGGAGAGATAAAATAAAATAAAATCCTCACAACCACTCAAAATAAAATAAAATAAAATAAAATCTTCCATCCAGCAGACTTTCACACCACAGCCCACGTACTCAATTCATCTTCAATGGAGGGCCTTGGTCAACAATAGCAACTATCCCAAGTTGTAGTTAAAGGAGAGCCCACGTGCTTTTTGCAACAATTATGATAGCTACCATACCAACGCACCCATGCTGCCATGCTATTCCACTCCTGAACCAACTAACACTGGATAAAAACCCAACACATGCTGACTTCTTCCAAGACCAGCGGTAACCACATCATCTAGAAGATCAAGCTCCACAACCAAAGGTTTCTCATTTAGTTCACTGAATATATGTTTGGCTCGCAAGGAATATCCGAATTGAGAGAGAGAGAGAGAGTGTGGGTCTTGTGTATGAGGAAGATGGTAGTGTGTAGGTGCCGAGAGGGAGAGCTGATCGTGGGTGTTGCTGGGTGTGTAGGTGAGTATGGGTGATGAGTGTGTGTCTGTGATGGTGTGTGTTAGTGATGGCTACTGCCGTGTGTGTTGGCAGTGGTGGTGTGGATGGTGTGGGTGTGTGAACAACGTGCATAGGTGTCATGCATGGCTGCTGCCGTGTGTGGGAGAGTGAGTGAGGTGTGTGTGAGTGGTGTGTTGGGTGATGATGGGTGTGTGAGTGTGCTGGGTGTGTGGTCTGTGAGATGGCCGAGGGTGGCCACGGTGGTTGTAGGTGATAGGTTGGTGCTGTGTGATGGTGTGTGGGTGTGAGGGGTGGTGCTGGATGATGGGTGTGTGTCAATGGTGATGAGGGTGGCCATGGTGTGTGAGTTTGTTAATGGTGAGTGTGTTCATGGTGAGTGTATCATCCCCCTCCCTCTCTCCCTCTAAAACCCGTGTGTTTCCCCCTTCTCTCACTGAACCCCCGTGTTTCTCTTCTCTTTTCTGTCTTCGTGCCAAGCCTCCATGAGTGTCTCTGTGTCCATGGTCAGTCCCTCTCCCAAAACTCCTCTAACCCGTGTGTATTGTCTTGAGCATGGTCTGCTGGGTTTGCTCCTTTTTTTCTGTGAGCTGTGTCTCCCTCTTTTTTATTCACCAGAGAGAGCCATTAGATGCCTCTCCCCCCACCCACTCTAAACATTATTATTTACATGACTCACCACCCACCAAAAAAGCTTCTTCCACCACCTCCCTTTTTTTCTTTCTTTTAGCTTGTTTTTTTTGACCCACCGAATTCAACCACTCCACCACACAATCTCTTTTTTTTTTTTTATTATCAATTGTCCCCCACCACAAGTTATTTTATCTAATCTTCCATTTAAAAATCAACCCATCATTTTGACCATTTTTTATTTTCTTTCTTTTTTTTTTGTTTTATTATTTTCTCATTTTTTTATTTATTTTTTATTATTATTTTTTTTTGTTTTCAATTTTCTTTTATTATTATTTTTTTTGTTTTGTTTTAAAAATAGTTATCAATTATAAAACATACTTAAAAGAGATGCACACACCTAATTTAATATGTACACACACATTATAAAACACTACAAACTAGTGATGGCCAAAATGGGTGAGGTTTGGAATTTAACATTTCAATTTGATTTTTTTTTGTTTTTGGTGAGGGTGGTCAAAATAAAATGCCCAAGTCTTAGGGCCAGTCAAAATGGGGTGTCTACAAGTGGTTAATGTGATCCATGGCATAATGGAGCCGTCACGTGTCTGCAAGCTCCGATGGATGATTAAGAAGACAGAACACATGAGGGAAGTGTTGTCGATCCAGCCCGCGATCAAAAGGGGCAAGACCGAGGAGAAAGACGTGATTAGTTTCTCCACGAGGGACCTAGAACGCATTCAAACGCCATACAATGATGCCCTAGTGGTCACACTCCGCGTCAAAGAATTTGATGTCAAGCGCATCTTGATCGACCAGGGAAGATTGTTTGTTCGGATGGCAACTGTCTTTTGGTGCTGAGTACTTTGGCTACAACAATACTCATCAAATGGCCCTATGTATTCACCATCATTGTTTGTTCGGATGCACTTCAATTTCTGCCTTGTTTCTCTTTCAACCATGGCTTGAAAATGTTTAAACACATCTAGAACTTGATCTTTAGTTTTTAGTGCAAAAGCCTAAACTTTCCTTGAATAATCATCAATGAAAGTAACAAAATAAAGTGCACCACTATGTATTCTAACTTCTAAAGTACCACACACATCCAAGTGAATTAACTCCAAAACATTTTCTTTTCTAGAAATAACATTTTTATGAAAAGAAACTCTATATTGTTTACCTACTAAGCAATGTACACAAATTTTAAGATGCGTACCTTTCAAACTGGATAAAAGCTCTTTCTTGAACAAAACTTGCAACCCCTTTTCACTCTGTGCCCAAGCCGCTTTTGCCATAATTCGGTAGAAGTATGATCCTCAAGTGCATTGATAACACCTTTACAATTTTTTCCCTGCATTGAATAAAGTGTGTGAATCTTCTTGTACTTAAACACAAACCAAAGAACCCTTTGTGAGCTTCCATTTTTCATCACCAAATTTGTTGTTGTAGCCTTCATCATCTAGCTTCCCGGTAGATATCAAATTAAAGCGAATGTCTGAAACATGCCTCATATATTTAAGCAACAACTTGCAGCCCAAATTTGTTTCCAAG
The DNA here is from genome assembly GCA_030407325.1 of Camellia japonica. Lineage (NCBI taxonomy): Eukaryota > Viridiplantae > Streptophyta > Magnoliopsida > Ericales > Theaceae > Camellia > Camellia japonica. The sequence continues at coordinate 125,434,455 of JAPPVO010000017.1, read as the reverse complement.
AAAACATCACCCATGCCAACAATCATGGACAAACCTTCATTACCCATTCGAACACAACCATAATCTCCTTTGGTGTAGGTAGTGAAGAAATCAACTTGAGAAGTCACATGAAAAGAAGCACTTGAATCAATCACCCAATTGTTCTCTTGGCCCACAAAATTAACACAATCATCTTCATAAGCGACAATGAGATCACCATTGATAGTAACTGCTATTGTGTCTTTTTGCTTCTTATCCACACTTTTGTCACGCCTTTTTTCCTTGTTCTTGAGCTTTCGACATTCCCACTTCATGTTCCATTTCTCATGGCAATAATGACACTCAATGTCTTTCTTTGAAAAATAACCATCTCTTGATTTGTCACGGCTTTGATCACGACCATGAGGAGTTTTACTCCTCCCCCTTGTTTTGCTTCGGCCTTTCATAATAAATGCTTCCGAATAAGAAGAACCCGCTGATTTTCTTCTAGTTTTTTCATTCAACAAGCTACTAGTGACTTAACTCATTGTGATAATTCCGTTGGGTGCCTAATTACTAACCATCACAACCAAAGCCTCCCAACTTTCAGGAAAAAAAACTAAGTAGCATCAAAGCCTACAACTCATCATTCAAAAAAAATAAAAATTCATAAAAGTAAGTTGGTTAACAATACTCTTTATTTCATTCAAATGTTTCGGAATAGGGCTTCCATCTTTATATTTTAAATTAACCAACTTTCGAAATGGAAAAGCTTTATTTGTGGCTGATTTTCTATCATGAAGACTTTCTAATTTTTTCCATAAATCATGTGCCGAAGTTTCAGTAGCAACATGATGAAACACACTGTCATCAATCCATTGATGGATAACACCATTGGCTTTTCAATTAAGCCTCTTCCATTCATCATCTTTTATACTCTCAGGTTTGCCACTATCACCCTTAATGGGTCTATACAAATATTTACAAAATAATAGGCCCTTCATTTTAGTTTTCCAAGTTACCCAATTACTTCCATTAAAGTTAGACATACGACCCACATTCTCCTCAATTGATTTATACAAATAAATAAACCCAAATAAATCGTAAGCTTTGATACTAGTTGTTAAGGAAAATAGATGATTTCCTACAAGTAAATCAATCAATGGAAATAAAAACCAATGTAGAAAAATTAAATCAACAACGACAAAAGAATTTTTACGTGGTTCCCTTAATGTGAGGTACGTCCACGGGAACGAAATCTGATTCCACTATCAACCAAAAGTTTTCAAACGATTACAAACGAGACACAAATGGTCTCACAAAACCAACCTTAGGTGAATTCTAAATAATCACAAATAATCAAGAGAAAAGACCTCAACAAATAGACGAATAAATTGTCTTCGAAACAAAGTTGAAGAAGACCACAAATCTAAACCAAATCAACATCAAATCATTGTTTAATCTTAGTCCCCAATTGAAAAACTCCCACCATAGTCTCACCAAATATGAATCGACAGCCACTATGTATTTGGAGGAACAAAAACAATATATATAAATATATTGTTGATTCTTGGGCTTTTTATCAAAACCCTAATTGTTACTAAATAGATTATTAAATACCCACTGGGCTTCCAAAAATCAGATATAATATAGAAAATATATTATAACCAACATCAAATCAAATTAAAATTCTTTTAATAAACCAATTGGGTCTCATATTCCACTAAGGAGGCATACCCAACACACATACATTTCCTTCGCGCTGAACGTGGTTGAGAGAGCAATCACAACGCTCTATGAGAAACTTGGTGTCTTCGAGTAAAGCTTGTGGGGGAAAGTTGAGACAAGTCTCTCTTTTGATTAAATTAATCAACTATTTCGAATCAGATTCAAGGATGACTTTCTTCATGCCTTTCTCGAAGATGATGGTCAGACCTCTATATACACTCCATAATTATGCCTCCTCGCTAGTTGTTGTTCCTAGGTTGCCATGAAAACCAATCATGTTGATGTTAATGAATCACAATTAGCCAAATTAACCATATTCAACTCTAATTAGTAAAGATCAATTTTCACCCATGGGTTAATATAAATCAATTAAGCATCTTAATTAAGTAATTAGAATGAGTTGGAGGCAAAGGTGTGAATGGGGTGGCGAGGGCTAGTTGCAACAATTGGTGATATGCAAACAAGTGGAGGAAATGAGGGGGGTGGTAGTGGAGTGGGCAAGGCAAAAGAACTGTGAGAGGGGTTGTAATGAATTAGGCCTCGTTTGACAACAAGTTATTTTAGTAATTTTTTTTATTATTTTTAACGAAATGATGTGTAAAAAAGTAAAAAGAGTGATGTAACAACTTATAGTGACTTTTTGACTTTTTAGGTAAAATAGCTAGTCCCCAAACGAGGCCTTAGTTAGGTACGTGTAAGCTGACTCGAATACCCTAAATTACCAAATAAAAAAAGGGTGAGATACTAAAATAAATCCCAAAATGTGATTTCGTGAATTGTTTAGCCCTCACTTTTTTCTTATAAACCTAAATGTCCCATTAAAATGAAAATTACACAAAAAAGTAATCACTTACACATTTGGGTTTAATTTTTGAGGGATAAAAGCGGATTTCTCTAAGTGTGAAATTAACATTTGGGCAATCCGCACTATAGAAGTTTTAGATTTTTCCTCCTTCTAGAATAAATCCCACATTACGAATAAGAACGTAACACTCCAATGTAATACACTAAAAAACTCTTTAGTGTACTTTTTCCAAATGGAACAACGTAACACTTCAAACTTTTTCAAACGTAACACTCCAACGTAACATACTCTAATGTAATACACGAAAAAACTCCTTAGTATACTTTTTCCAAACGTAACATTCCAATTAATGTAATCTCAAACCTAACAATCCAATGTAACACATATAAAAAACTAAAAAAATACTTAGTGTACTTTTTCTAAACGTAACATTTACAGTTTAAAATTATACATTTGCCCAAAGTTTACTAAGGGATTTTGTACTGTTTTTAGAATGGTTTGAAGAATCCCACATATTTTTTTTGGAATGTTACATTGGAATATTACGTTTGAAAAAAGTGCACTAAGGATTTTTTTTTTTTCTATGTTACATTGGAGTGTTACAATAAAGAGTTTTTTTTTTTTTTTAGAGTATTATATTGAAGTGTTCGTTTGAAAAAAAGCATAATAATGGGTTTTTTTAGAGTGTTACATTTGAATGTTACATTGGAGTGTTAAATATTGAAATTATATATTTGCTCAAAACTTACTAAGGAGTTTTATATTTCTTTTGAAATATTTGAAAAATCCCACATCTTTTTTAGAATGTTTGAAGAATCTCATATTTTTCAAGTCACTCCAAATAAAAAGACTCTCATATAAAAATTCATCCAAAATTTAAATATGATAAGTTATGTATTTTACATTTATAATACACAAAAAATATATATATATATATATAATAAAAATAAAACTATAATCATAAATTTAATTTTTAAATAATATATGAAATCCACTTATTTGCCCGAACTTCTTACTTTGACCTCCCCAACTTCTTTGAACTCCCACCAAAAAAAAAAAAAAAAAAAAAAAAAAAAAAAAAAATTGAACAAACATAAAACCCTAGTCCTAGCCCTAATCTCATCCCCACTAACAACGCCCGGTAGTCTTACCACTCCAGTGACCCACCACTACCACTCCCGCGAAGCCCCCCCCGCCCCTTCTCTCTCTCTCTCTCTCTCTCTCTCTCTCTCTCTCACCACCGCGTAACCCTCATCGTCGGTCGCTGCTCATCCCAATTCTGGTGATCTTCCCCAACCCATCCTCTCTAGATTTGGACCTCCATGAAAGCTCCTCTCACAAATTCAAGCCTCGCTACAGTGAAAAACACAATATCAACATTCAACACCGAACTACACAAAGCTTGGCACCTCCTCGCCCTTTTTCTACGACTCAGTTGCTATGTTCATCCTATTAAACTCGCTTCCTGATGCGCTTTGTTTCGAGCACCTCTGTTCGATCCCCAATTCGCTGCTTTTCTTGACTTACGCCATCGCTGGTTGCGTTCGTTGCTTTCGGGAAGTTCACGTCGAATTTGTATGTGATTGGGGCGTTTCTACCCTAAATTGAGCTCCGAGATTTCGGACAGGAGAGTTTGGGGAGTTGTTGTGAGAACGTATTATAAGAGAAGGAAGAAAATGAGAATAGTTTTGCGTTCTGTGGTTGGTGGTGGAGGAGGGCGGTGGTGATGGCGGTTGTAAGGGAGGTGGAGGGGGGTCGAAACTGCTGAAGATTAAGAAGAGAGAGAAAGGAAGCTGCCGGAGGAGGCTGTCGGCCGGAGTGGAGGTCAAGGGTTAGGGTTAAGGTTGGAAGGATAGAGATGGTTAAAAATGGAAATTAGATTTAGGGCAAAATTGTAATAAAAAACATAAAAAAAAATAGGGGAATTCTATTTCCACACACTAAGTTTTCTTACTCCACACGCTTCATGAATTTTGTAAGAATCATAATTTTATCCTTTAACAAAATTATCATCTCACCCACCACCATCTTACCCACAAATCTTACAATTTCTCCATACATATCTCACCCACTACCATCTCACCAAACAACACGTACTTAGATTGTTTCTTGCAGGTGGTCAGTATCTTGGCTGTTGTTTGGCAACGATCTTTGAAACATTATTGTTATTAATTGCATCCTAAGCACCAAAAAAGAGGCGGAAAATAAAAGAAAAGGAGAACAAAAAAAGATCAATAAAGTGCAAACAAATTAATCATCAAAACCATCAGTGAACACGAGAGAGGTGCAAAAGAATAAGTTTCTGCCCTTACCTGATTATTCATTTCCAACTTACATTGCACACCTGCAACAATCATTAAGGTAAGATACGAATCTAGAGAGTACTAAGTTGTATATAATAGTGTATGGCCCAAAAAATGTGCCACAATGGCAGAACTAGTTTTACTTTTTCTGAACTGCAACAAGAGAAGGAGAGAAGGGAAAAGACACAAGATTTGATGATAATGTAGCATTCTCAAAATTATCAGTAACATATCACCTGTTGTTAGAGACGCATGGGATTTGGCAGGAGGAAAGTTGTTTACTGGCTTTGATTTAGTCCCAAAACACCTTCCAACAAACTTCTGCTGTAAGGCACCCCTTGTTCCAACTGCAACAATGGCAGCACGAGGGGCTGTGTGAGAATGGTTGAGAGGCTAGGAAGGGGCAGTGGTTGATGTCGTCGTTTCTGGCGTCGCCGGTAGCTGGTGTAATTAGGGTTAAGATTTTTGGAGTGAAAAAGGATGGAAGGAGGGGATGTGCACAGCGAAAGTGAGGGTATATTTGGAATGTGAAGTGTGTGGATTGAGATAAAGAAGTAAAAATTAAATTACTAAATGTGTGGATTGAGAAAAGATGTTCATAGAGATAATTTGGTATGTATCAATAGAATTTCCCAAAAAACTAAAAGAGGTGGGGTCTAAAGGAAAAAAGGAGCTCTAAATCTACCTTTCCAAAATCAATGGGGAAAATCAATGGGACTACTTGGAGCTCCAAGAAACTCATCTGCAATGCTGCTGCCGGTGCCAGCACAGGTTTGCTCTTTTTACCAAAATCTCTCAATTTTGATTCAAAGGTGTTTTTATGGTTTTTGTGATTTCAGTTAGGGTTTGTTCATTTCGTGATATTTTTGTTAATTTTTGATAAAGATAGTGAATTTGTTAAGCTTTTTGGTGCTTTTGATAGTTAATTGTCAATTGTGAATGCTTTGATCAGAAGCCGTCGATTGAGTCAGTTTTTGGTTTATCATATGCGATTTTGATGCTCTACAGGGGCTATAGCTGCCACTTTGTATGCCCATTGGATGTGATTAAAACCAGATTGCAACTCCATGGCCTTCCTGAAGCTCACCATTCTGGTCCAAAAGGTATGTGTTCTTGTATGAATTTTGTTTACTCTATAGCTAGAAAAAGTATGGTTTTTTTGTACAGTAGCATTTTTGGACTACAATATAATGCTTTTGGCTTAAGTATCTTTCTGAAACTGGAATGTATCGAAACTCAGGTAATGTTTGGTTCACTGGAATAGAATGGAATGGTCATTCCATCAAAATATCTATTCTCACATTTGGTTGACTAAAAAAATAATAAAAAATACATTGCATATGGAATCGTTATTTACCATTATAAGGGAATGATCATTCCACAAGGAGCCTAAGGAACGACAGTTTCATTTCATTCCATTCCATTTCATTCTAGTGAACCAAATAAATCATGAGTATGGAAGTTGATTGTTTTTGCAGAAACTATTTGTGCCAAAGCGCAACAAGGGTTTTGTTTTGTTTTGTTTTTTTCTTTTGAACTTTGACTAGTAAGAAGGTTGATGAAATTGGGTTGTTGGTAAATAAATGCTAAAATTATTTGGAACTGTGGTTAGTTAGAGGTGCATTCTTTGGATTTTGGAAGCATCAATTTCTCGTAGTGAAGTTTGCTATATGTGACTCTATATGGGGCTGGCCTTGAAATTGCTGAGGCCTAAGGCGAAATATGAAAATAGGACTCCTCTAATATAATTTTTTTTAATAAAAAATTTATGTATAAAATGATAAGTATACTTCCTAATTTTATGCATAATTTTTTTTGTTCTACTTTCGTCTTCTTCTCTCTTTTCATTTCCAGAATTATACTTCATAGGAAACATGAATATAATCACACTTCAATCTACAAATCACAATCCACTGATTATATCATATCTGATAGCAAAGAAATTATAAAAAAAAATTTAATGAAACAAAATTAGGAAAAAATTATTCAATTAAAACTGATAAAGACCTAAGTAAACAAATTAGGGGAAAATGATTTATTCCACTAAAATCTAATAGATAAAGAAGGTAAAAAAAAAATAGGACAAATTTATTATTCCAGTAATTGATAAAGAAAGAATGTAAAAAAAAATTAGGACAACTTTATTTAATAAAATCTAATAGTGAGAGAGAGGATAGTAAATTATGTTAGATTAATAGTACCAAACTATCGGGAAAATATAATTTTAAAAATATGCAAACGATTTTTGGGCAAAACCAAAACTGAAACAAATCAATATAATAACGTGATAAACTATAAATAGATAAAACCTGATCGAGTCGAGTGTGTGACACTCTCTCCTTAAGACAGATTCGTCCTCCCACCGGTGCTTAGGATTCCATGGACGTCTATCTCCCAGGATACAACGATCAATGTCTTGCACTAGCAGCACTACTATTGCAAGCCTAGCGAACTTTGCTGTGCATGAACTCTCTTTATAGGAAAATTAGACTCAGGAAATATGAAGAATAAATGCAAAGTGAAGAAGAATGGCAATTCCCATACAAAATGAAGTGAGGGACATGGAATATAAAGACTTTTATGTGACTCTTCAGAAAGGTTGTGATCCTTCAAAAGGACACACCCTTTCATCTCAAGAGACAACCATTTGAGTAAATTTAAATTCAAATTTTCCAACAATCCCCCACATGAATGAAATTTACGGAAAGGACATGCAACAACATGCAGACAAAAAGAGAGTACATTATGGAAATATCCTGCATCGGGATAGGTAGCTTTCGGCTTTGAACCTTCCCTAGTGAAAGCCTATCGGACTTACTAGCTAATCAGTGGACGTGATGCCTTGAACTGTTCAGCCGTTTGTGTAAGCCCAGACAATAGAATTCACACAGAATATCTACAAACACAGCTTAGTTCTCACGGTTGTGCCCGTTTTGGCCTTGGGCAAGTCCTGGTGTTTCTTGAGTGCTTTAGAGAATTTAGCCTTATCAATTCTCATAGAAGTGGCCCCTTCACACTCATATAGGTGATCCTTATTTCGAGTCTCTTAAATGCTCCTCTTGAAAGATACCCTTCTAGGATTTCCAAGATATAAGTAATCATTAAAAGCATAGCTTACCTTAAGTTCCCTGCATACAACACATGTTGCAGATATCACTCTCATCATAGGAATGGATAGGAGTTAGACTCCTTTAGTGATTTCTGGCGAGCCACACATAACTTAGTTGTCCCTTTGAACTTAGTTCTTGGGATCTCCAGTCATCTAAGTAGGGTTACCATTATGATGACTCTGATGTAATAGGCTTTAATCACATTCCCCTCGATAAACTTTTCCTCATTTGCTCTCTGGTCAAACTTTTTGTTTAGCGGCTGCTATTTTTCCGTTTAACCTTCTCAGTTAGATATCATTGAGTAGTTAGTGAATCCATTATATTATCCTTAGACAATATTCATAACTAAAAGCAAATATCATACGGTGTTAAGTCTTTGATTACATCGAGACTTACCGTTACTCTATGTCACTCCCATTTAAATAATAAATATAGAATTGTTCCTTAGGAGTTAATGAAACCATTGTTACTTCTACTCCAACTTTGTCCTATATAAAGAATTGAGATTCTTTGTGGACTTATTATCGGAACCGTTACTTTGGTAAAATCCTCCAAGCACCCCCAAATTTTAAGCATTCTAAGGAAACTTAATTCCTCTTGTTGATGTATAATTATACAAATATTAATACACCCCCACAATTCTGATTTCTGAGATAAATCAGAATATATCATTAATTGGCATATTTGAACTAAATAACAAGATGTAAACTGTTTTGTGAATATAATCACAATACTAATTAGTCTAAAAACAATTAGACTTCATAACTTGCTTTTGCAGTACAAAGAAGAACTGACTAAAACCGGTTGTGGCCACAGCACTTGGTCAAATAACATTTCTTTAGCCATGATTAATTTCTTTTTGTTTACTGCAACCCTTAATTCCAATCTCAACATGGAATATAAATATCACTGTATAAATACATTTACATCTTATTTGTCTTATCCAGTATTGGTGACTGCGTCGACAATTACCAAAGTGTCTTTCACCATGAAATATTTTAACTTATAATATTTCATTACGGAGTTATCAGTCACCACACCAATTTTAGTCTTTATTCCAAAGAATAATTAGAATTTCTCTTATGTCAAAACACATAAGTTCACATTTTTATCAATACTTTGATAACTAATTGATATCCATTTATAATATACCGCATACCAAATTGATATTAGTGACATCATAAATTGATTGTCAACTCTACAACATATGTAGACGTGGAATCTCGCTTCCCCCACATTTGTGATAATACATAAATTAGCACAAACAACATGATTCATTCCCAGACAAGTGTCATTGCCACAACTAATAATTCATTTTTGATGAATATTTGGGACAAAGAAAATTGAATTATCTTTTCTCATTCAAAAGATAAATGCCCACATTAATATTATGGTTCATGGTTAAACAAATTCTACTAGACAAGTAAAATAATGATTGATGACAATTTATGTCACAAACTCAAAGTTACTTTAAAAAATAAAATAAAATAAAATAACTTTCAACTTGATAACAAACTAATAATCAACATAAAAGATTCTTCAATCATGGTTGGATATTTGATAATTTAGATTCAATGCACAGGATAGGAAATAGTATTGTCATTCAAATACATAAATACTTTCCTATTATAAAATCATGGCATCCAAACATTCTATTCCTGGTATACGTTTCAACAAATACCCTGCACATGAATTTCATTTGTTGCTAGTAGATTCTGATAATGTGTAGGCAAGAGTGTAACATGGAAACTCAGTGCCAGAGGCTTAGACCTCATATCTGAACCATTGCTAACAGCCAATTTTCTTTTCTCATAAAAGATTTCATGGCAACATATGACACCAAAAGGCTCATTGCAAATTAATTAGAATTACTACAAATTAAAATGCACATGTAAATGACATCAAATTACATTCAAAATTATTTTTTATTCCAAGTATATAACATATACTCTATATTTTCTCAATTTTTCAAGAATTTAGAAGCCAAAAATCATACCGGATTTTAGTAATTAAAATCATATCTAGATTTTAAAAACACATTTTGGAAAACTTCCACAAAATATTGGTCAAATATTTGTGTCTTTCCTTAAAAGGAACTTGAAATACTCACGTATAAACAAAAATACATAATTGAAATTTTAACAATTATAAAATCAATAATGTCTATAAATGACATCTCTTCATCAGATCCATACATTAAAAACAGCAGTTCCTCATCAACTTGTAATTTCTGAATAAAAAAAAAAACAAAACCAGAAAGTATTCAATCAAACAAAACAACTTGAAATCACTAAAATTGATTATTCAAGCCAAGAGATGTTTTCAAGTCTAAACATTGATGAACTTCGAAACTGTTTCTTTACAGTTAGTAATTTGGATGAATTTATGAAGGAAACATGCAGTCATGCCCACACCTGCAACCCACCAGGCCCTGATTCCTCTCATACACATGATAGATATAACAAATTACATATATATATATATACACACATGCACAGAAACATTTTGACAATGTTAAACCCATAAACAGAGATGAAATTTCTGTATAGTTAACCAAAAATTGAAATTTGTAAACCCATATTTTGATATACATAAATTCATATCAATTCTTAAGATTCATGATTAACCAAGTCTACCACAAACCAAATTGATATTAATTGACATCATAAATGTGGTGTATGTTACAGCCCTTGGCACCAATCCATCCAACCATGTTCTAGCCTTAGCTAGCTTTCTCTAATAATGTCCCTTTCTCAGAAAGGCCCAATAAGATGGCACTATGTGCAAGAGCATTTGGGAAGATTCTCTTTAAGCACATTTTGTTGTATAGTTGAATAGCCTTGCTATACCAACCTGCCCCATCTAACACAAACTGCTAAGCAGTACACTATAAGAGATATCATTCAATTGAAATTCCTGTGAAAGCATCTCTACCCGTAACTTAAAGCCTTCCTCTATGACACCATCTGGATTCAACCCATTAAGCATCATTTTGCGAATTATCTCCCAAACCCCATGCATCATACCAATTCGGCCTCAACGGCGTTCCCTTCTTTTTCTCATCATCAATCATCTTCATCAGATTGCTATTATAATAATACTCATTGTACTTCCTCTTGCTGCCTCCAGCATTCTTTTGAAACTTATCATTTCCATCAACAAAGTTTACTTTAGAATTTCTAACTAGAATGTGAAACAAATTTCTTATTACGAATTCGAGTTTCCTCTTCAATTCATAAATGTTTTTGAATTTTTTTTTTTTTTTTGATAGTGAAATCCTTTGTTGCATGCATAAGTTTCTTTCTATAATTAGTCCAACTAAGAGGAAGTTAAGCAAATATAGCCCCCACTCAAAAGAGTTTGCTGCTAACAAAATAATAACAAAAGAAAACAAGAAGAAATCTAGAGTTCTTTTCCTGTATTGCAATTATATATATATAGATAATCAAAAGTACTAAAGGCACCTTTATGAGAGAACACAACCCCTAGTTTGAATTTTCAGAAGACATGTCTTTCAACTTGAAATGGTGCCTTTATAATTTGAATTTCTATTAGTAACTACCTACAACTATAAGTAATAACCACTTAAAGAGTTAAAATCCAGTGTATCACCATATGATCTTGATCATATATATAAATACTGATATTCTCATGCAAACAGGTATCTCGCAAATTAAACCTTCATTAGTGTAATCATTTCAAAATTCCAACGGCGACCTTTACCTCAGGAGGTTTATGTATGTTTTACCATAATTATACAAAATCAAGAAGTTTTTGAACAGGGGAACCGTTGCAAGAAAATAAAAATCATTATGGTCACATACCACAGGAATCTGGGATGGATGGAACTGATGCACAACAATTCTTTTAAAAGCATACAAATGTTTATGCTATACATGGTTTGTGTGATCCAAAGAATAAAATAACTGAATTAACCCGTTCCAATTTCGAAAAAGTACCGATCCACATCTAATATTTATAATATAAAAGAAGATTGATTTAGGAAATATCAATATTGTTTAATCAAAATAGATGTTCTTCATATTACTACTTCATCATCATCATCATGACATACATGATACACCACTAAGTGCCTTTGTGTGAAAATCAAAGCATGACAAAAACAATTGAACACATCAATGAACAATAAATACATATAAAAATTGATAAATCAATTTTCTGTAAAACTCTGAAAACAATCATCCGATACCAACTATGAAAATTAATTCAAACTCTCTCTCTCTCTCACTAGAGATGTGGGACGTGGTGGTTGTTAATTCAGTCCAAAAACAAAACTTGCCAGTATTTATAGAACTTAGATTTGTCTTATCATAATATTTTCTATAACACACAAATAATAATAAACAGATATAAATTCTGAACTAACATATCGTTTCACAAAATTCCAAATCTATATGAAAGTAGTTACCAAAGCAACCAACCAAAAATAAATTGATTTCTGGTAGATTCAAACTACTTATAAATTATAACCGGAACTGTTTTAACAATGATAAATTTGTTTAACAACACAGTTCTGATACACAAAACAATATTTGCCCAAAAATTATATACATGGAAAATTTGTCTTAAGATTGTTAGATTAATAGTACCAAACTATCGGGAAAATATAATTTTAAAAATATGCAAACGATTTTTGGGCAAAACCAAAACTGAAACAAATCAATATAATAACGTGATAAACTATAAATAGATAAAACCTGATCGAGTCGAGTGTGTGACACTCTCTCCTTAAGACAGATTCGTCCTCCCACCGGTACTTAGGATTCAATGGACGTCTATCTCCCAGGATACAACGATCAATGTCTTGCACTAGCAGCACTACTATTGCAAGCCTAGCGAATTTTGCTGTGCATGAACTCTCTTTATAGGAAAATTAGACTCAGGAAATATGAAGAATAAATGCAAAGTGAAGAAGAATGGCAATTCCCATACAAAATGAAGTGAGGGACATGGAATATAAAGACGTCTATGTGACTCTTCAGAAAGGTTGTGATCCTTCAAAAGGACACACCTTTCCATCTCAAGAGACACAACCATTTGAGTAAATTTAAATTCAAATTTTCCAACAAATTACTATGAGAGAGAGAAGCCATTGCAGCTTAATGACCAGTACTCCTTTATTATAGAAGCCATTGCAGCTTCAAATATATATATATTAAAAAATTTATATACTTGCGTGCACCTTCATATCTTTCCTGATTTTTAATGTATTCTCCCCTTCCACTTTGTTGGATTTCTTCTAGACAGTGCAGTGCTCATTGCTTGCTTATGTGCAGTCATTATGGTTACACTGCTGAGGAGTTTTTAGTTCCAACAAAGGAATCAGCCTGTGGTTTTCTTGTGTCTGAATCTCCTGAAATCCCCTTTCTTTCTTTTGTTAATTCTTTTAGAGGTTGAATGCTTCTGTAGTGAAAAAACTTGCTTTGGTTCCCATTTTAGTTATGTATTTGCAAAATACGTAACTTTTAGAATTTAGAATTTAATCATTGTTCCAGAGAACTAGGATAAAGCCTCCAGGACAGCCAACCCATTTCTGAAAATTTATGATGGAATCAAATATTTTTTGGCCTTAGAGTGGGCTCATTTACCAGTGTTCTAAGGCAATTTTGGTTGTTACTTTGTCACTGCATGTGGGTCTTACGAATGTTCCAATCTTATCCTTTGCTTCTTCTTTATTTATCTAGTAATTTGTTTTCCCTGGAAATTCTTTCAGGGGCAAAGCAATATCTGTATTTCTAGTTTCATCAAGTCATTGTGGGAAAACAACCATATTAGAAGCTACCTCCTTGATAATTGTTTGTGCAAAATGTAGTAGAATCCTCTCACTTTCCCCCCTCGATTTAAAAGCTGGCTCAAGCCAATCTCTCCCAGCAATATATTTTTCATTGTTTTATAAGATTTTGCTACATGCTTTTATCCTTCTCACATGTTAATATTTTATTTTATTTTATTTTTGATCAGCAAAATTTTTTTTTATTGATGAACTAAAGATAATTACATTAATAAAGAAAACGATGAGTGCAAAGAGCATCAAAGCGAAAACAAACCAATCTCAACTAGGTTGGCACCGATAAGTCCGCCCTATCATCTGCTAGCACACCATCAAGAGTTGGTGAGTAACCAACCGCAAAAAAACAACCAAAACATAGGACACACAGCCAAGCGCACACAAGAACTCCAATGCTAATATAAGACATACAACACAAACCACCACAGGAACCCACATAGATCAACCAGAAGCTTTGCTGAGCAGAGCACCAGAGCAACTGATTCAGCAAAACCACCAGCACAGCATATTGGCAGATCAGCATAGCAGGACAGCAGCAGGAGGATACCCCAACAGCAGCAGATCAGTAGCAGAACAACAGCTGATCAGTGACAAAGTGACAAAGTAACAGCAGATCAGTAGCATTAGACCTCAGGGCCATTCCTAATGCAGTATTACACTTGATGCATGTTAGACACAAGGTCATTAACAGAGAAACCACAACCATTGAAGAAGCCTTGATCTACATCTTGGCAGCCCAATCACTGCCAATCAAACAACAAACCAGCAAAAACAAAGAGCCAACCAAACATCTGATACAGACCTCCATTACTGAGACAACACTAGTTTTAGCACATCAAGCACTACATCTTGGCAGCCCAATCACTGCCAATCAAACAACAAACCGGCAAAAACAAAGAGCCAACCAAACATCTGATGCAGACCTCCATTACTGAGACAATACTAGTTTTAGCACGTCAAGCACAAAGCAGATCAGTTTTAGCCTGGCAGGCACCATGGCAGTCACCATATCAATTCAACATTCCACAGATGAGCATTGCAGGCACAGAACATAGCCTCCTGGACTAGCAAGATGAACAAGCTTGGAAGTCTTTAAAAGGCTCATGACATGATGAAGAGAAAAGATATGAAAAGAAAGCATAATATTGATCTTTAAATCGTCTATCACCATGAATCGCTGTCAATGTGAAACGCATCAAACCCTGCCAGATCTGGAGGTGAAAAAACAGGAGAACATAACAGAACAAACGGTACAGCCCTGATACACCAGAAAGGAGAAAGACGATTGCTGATTTTTGTTCAGTTGGTTGTTTTGATTTCTTTTAACATTTCATACTGTGATAATACAGTGAATAACAGTGGTCAACTTACATTTGGTGCGAATATGATTGCTGCTTCAGGTGCTGGTGCTGTCACAGCAATTGCAGCAAATCCACCGTGGGTTGTTAAGACCAGACCCCAAGTAGGTTGGATCTTGTTATCTGCAGATTCTTTCAAACCTATTGGAGTAGATTAGTGAATTCTTTTAGTTTCTGTGTGCTTGACTTGAAAACAAATACTTGTATCTATAACTTATGTGTATGTATTACTATTGCAGAATTCTGTAGTTGTAATTAATTTTGCTGGAGAATGTTCTCTTGTTGGCTATACAGTATGCTTCTCTATGTTGCAGAAGTATCTAAACTAGAACCACAGCTGGAAAATGAGATGAAGTTTGAAAGAAATACTCCTTTCAAGTGCTAGGACGCACACACCAAGCTGAAATAGGTTTTGAGCTCTGCAAGTAAGCCACCAGCAGTTGAATAACTCCACGGTTAGTCAGAAAACTATCATCAATAGGAAGTAATTGATGATGATCATCAGGGTATTTATAGTAAGCTGTGTAGCCTGAGCAGCCTTTGTAATAACTGTAACTGTCATTACGGCGAAAGAAATCATCAATCCGCCGGTCAAGTGCACTGTTGGTGGTGGGGGCATTTGATCAAGCTGAGAATGGGGGAGACTGTCAAAAAAACAGAAGGTGTATTGGGAAGAGTCCAGCTGAAGTAGAAAGTGAAAAGATCGCAACTTTTGGATTTTGTGAGGCTTCCAAGCTTTTTGTCAGTAACATTTAGGATGTGATCATCATCATTAGAAAGCAAGCCATGAACTCCATACCATTGTTGGTCCAAACCAAAATTGAGTTTTGGAATTGCTTTGCTGCAATTTAAAGTGCACAACCCACAATGGGGATAAGTGATGTTGGAGTAAGGTTACTTGATCTGCCCAAGTTTTCCACACTGGAAGGACTCTGGACAGTTTGGAATGAGGTGTTGTCTTCTCCGGAAGAGTGAATAAACAGTAGGTGTGAGAGGACAAAGAAAGCCAAAATGGAGGGAACAATCATTGTAGATTCACAATTTAACAGATAATAAAACAACCAAACACAGTGGGAGAAGAACAAAATTCTCTATTACTTGGAAGGAGGTCGTTGTGAGCAAGGACGGACCGATAATTTTCACGTAGGCAAACATATATTTACTAACAAAATTTTTAAAAAGAAAATATGAATTATAATATCAATTTCTACTAGTATAAAAAGTGAAAGTAAGATGAAAAATGTCCATGATAGAATTGATAATAAAATCTTGTACAATGTCTTTATGAATGAACGCGAATAGCTGATAATTTATTCTATTTTTTGGAAACTTGGACTTGTAATTAATACTAGTTATAAGAAATTAATTCCTTTTATTTTTTTTTTGTCTATTTTTTTTTAATGTTATATTTTGATCCTATGTTTCCTAGATATAGAGTGACAACCATTTAAAATTTTTAAAAATAAAAAAATTTAAAGGGGATGAGTCTCTATAACATATAGATAATTGTAGTTAATAACACTGTAATAAATGGTATTTTTGAAATCGTAAGGGGGTGATGGCCCCTTCTTGACGAGAGGCTCTATTTGCACCTCAAAAATTAGGTTAGGCACTAACTTAATGAAATTTTTTCTATTATTATTTTGTCCCCATTTAAAATGACCAAAAATTACTTAATATTGAAAAAAATATAAATCAAAATGTTTTTGACACTTCATTCATAATGAAACTCAATCTTCTATTCTCTTCTTACTCTTTTCACTTTATATCTTCGTACTCAACTCTAATTTGGGGTGCATTTAAAATTACCCTTATTTGACAAGCCAGTTTACTTAAAAATATTGTTATAAGAAGACTTATAGAAAAGATGACTAAAAGTAGAGCCAAATGGAATTTATTTATTTATTTTTTCGGGTAGGTGAGGCAAATGGTCTACTTGTTCACTAATCACTGCAATGCTTGGTTGGCCATAGACTCGAGTGTTTTCTACTTATCTTCCTCAGTGACTTATCAGTATGTGAACTTCACCGGTTATTGACTCTTAAAACTCTCTCATCCTCTCTCAGCATTCTTACATGAAGATTGAAATTATCAAGAATTTTGAATACCTCAAGCAAATCAGGAATACTAATTAGCTAAATTCATCCCCAACCATACCCCAATCTAGCTTATTGAAAATTTGTGGTTTGAAATTGATGAAACTCATATTTATATGGTTTTGATCCGATCTGATAACTTGCCACAGAAGATAAGATAAGTCTTTAGGGGTACCGTTTTTTATGTCAGCCAAAGACCCTTTGATATCTTTGCTAGAGAGAGAGTAGAAATGGAGAGTTCAGGGTTTTTTTTGTCTATATCTTGGCTTTTTATAAAGGGTCTTTATCTTGGACTACTAGTGGTGGTCGGCCTTATAAGTCTCACTACCCAACCTGGGTTCTAACTAATTGTGTATATATCAGAAACTATGGGGACTAAAGTGACATTTTGTTTAAACTACAAGAACTAATGATGTAATTTACCTTTCTTTAAAAATCAAGTTTAGTTGTGAAAAATTGTATGGGATTAGCATTCTCATATGATCATGTTTGATTGTTAGATTAAGTCAAGAGTAATTATGAGTACTGTGAGATTGAGTAATGATATTACTGGTGTCGTGGTATTATATTGAATTGGAGATGTAAGATAAAATGTATTTATTTGTGCATTAGTATGATTATATTAGTTTATTATAATTAATTTTACAAAATTACGTAAAGCCCCGTATTATATAAAATATGACTTTGTCATTTTACTTTGCGGAGGCAAAAGCAAAAAGTTAGTAAAATTCTTTGATTAAAGCCATTGAAATTTCACTATGATAACAGGAATAAATGTTGTTACAATTCTATTTTCGAATAGAGAAATTTTAAAATTTATGGGTTAAAAATTACAAATTTGAGAATTGAAAAACACCACCACCACCAATCATTACCACCGAAGCACAATAATTGAGCACTAACAGCAAACCACCATCACCCTAAATTAACATTGATTTAAAAAAAATTATGTGCCAACACTCCAAATCCGTACCCTTAGGTTTTTGCATCTCTATAGTATATGCCAACATTCCAAACAGGTCGCTAGAGGGATTAAGCCTCCATTTTTGTTGATACTTCAGTGAAGATGTTGTTGCTAACAGTGAGCTCTAAAACATGTGAAAAGTAAACTTACTCTTAAAATTTTTTAAAATTTAGACTCTTAACTACCAAATAATTTTAAGTAGCATTTTAGCTCGTACAAAATTATGATCAAGAAGGTATTGCAAATTTTCCAATTTTAGGCCCAATTTGGCAAGAGATTTTTTTGGTTAAAAAAGCAAAACATGTAACAAATTCAACCCTCTTAGCAAAAAGTCACATCATCCGTACCTATCAATTAATTAATTTTTTCCTCATAACTATCTATTCAATCAAAAAAAATCATTCCAAACACATTAATTTTTTTTTACCTCATAGAAAAGTAAAAAAATCAAAATGCCACTAAAAAAGCTAAATTCCTAAATGAGCACTTAAAAACCTGGCAAGAAAAGAAAAGAAAAGAAAAGAAAAAAATGATGACCTATGCTATAGTAATCCCTGGATTATGTTCTTCTTCAAAAATGTCCCACCATTGTAATTCAATGGATTTTTAATCTAATTAAACATTTTTATGGTTTCCATCCAAAGAAGAAGATAAAAACTAGAACCTACTTAGATAATTTTATGTTCAGAACTTGTAGTAAATTGCTAACATAACATTAAAGTTTTATTTGAATCTTGAATTTGTGTAGAGATTTGCAAAGAAAAAATAAAGAAAGTAACAAATATTTAGTTTATACTTTAATTCTTTTCTTTTTCCTTGACAAATTACTCCTCAAATCCAATGATTAAACGCTACAGGACACAAAACTAGAAAACTGAAGCCCTCACTTTTTTTATATGAAGCAGAAATTTCACCAAATATGTTACTCATTTACCATATGTACTGTACAACCAGCTGATCATTATCAAATTTTCCAAGACGTTATTTTGTTGCATATCCCCCATTCTAGAGAAGAATGAATTCAAGCCATAACCTGAATTTGCATAAACATAATTCACCATATTTTACAGTTCCACAAACTTTCAAGCCATAAATTGTCATATGATTCCGTTGGACACAATTACACCATCTTTCTTAAAATTAATTTGTGTTACTGACGGTTTTATTGACATCTTTTATGATATTGGACATCTCATTCCCAAACCTATTTTTGCAACAGTCGTCGGAAGCAGCGCATTGACTACACCAACAAATTAAATGTGTTGCAAAAGATTAATGAAAACAGAAAAGTATACATAATTTGCATACAAAATGATGGTTTTATTACTTTAAAATATAGTGCTCATTAAAATAATATTTAGGCTTTGTTTAGCATGTGCTATTTTAGGACATTATCTTATTTGAGTCACAACTATCTTATTTAAATCATATCACTTCTTATTTAGGTTAGATCACCTCTCTACCACATCACTTCAACCCCAATCCACACTTCACATTTTTTCGTAAAAAGTCAAAAAGTATACTAATTTAACACTTTCCAAACAAACCCTTAATTACCAAAATGCCACTCACATCATTTTGGTGAAAATTATGTATAAAAATTCTATAAGAACAGTATTTTCCTAGTGCAAATGGACTAATGAGTGATCACATTCACCTTCCTCCACTCAACCATTGGTACTGGGCTTGACTAAGGCAAAAATACTTTTGGGGTCTCAAAAGTTTCAAATTTATTGGAATTCATTAACGCTATGTTTGGTTGGGAGATTTAAAGAGGGATTTGGAAAGGGAAAGGGAAAAGTTAGGTGAAATGTGAATAAAATATACCTATATTTCACCTAGTTTCACAAACCTTTTCCCTTTCCCTTCCAAATCCCTCAACCAAACACAGCATAAAGTTCTATCAATTGAGTAATTAGGTAAACTCTATCAACTGAGTGATCAGGTATACTCTAGAATATAAGGAAAATGCAAACAACTTACAAATTTGGCTACAAAATAGGGTGCACTTTGTTTGAACAATATAAGGTCCAAGTGAGAGCTTTAATCAAATTGACAAAACATCTGGTACTTCTGTTCCAGACTACTTTCTAAATCTTGCTTAAATCTACTATGAAACAGGCATACTTGTATAATTTGTAAAGGTTCATAATACTACTTTCTTTCTTTTTTTAAATTCAAATTAGATAATGAGATACCATATTGAATGTAACTAGCTTAAACCCTTACGCTGTATTTGGTTGAGAGATTTGGAAAAAGACAGGGAAAAAGTAGGTAAAATATGAATAAAATATACCTATATTTTACCTAATTTCACACACCTTTTCCCTTTTCCTTTTCAAATCCCTTCCCAAAACTCCAAACCAAACATAGCGTTAGAAAAATTTGAATTGCAGCAATCACAGACATTAAAAAAAGAGAAAGGAAAAAAGAGCAAAAAAAAAAAAAACAGACTCAATTTATCTAATTTTCACTAGTGCATTACCTTGGCAATAGATGTCTGCATTGTGAATCGTACAATGTTAAGGCGCGAATGTAGTTGAAGAATCGGGAGTTGATCTTGGGGGAGAAGATAAGTAAGGCTTAGGCGGGACTTGCAAGGACTCCACGTTGCATTCTAGCATCTCCACTACCTTGCTGATTGATGGTCGGTGCAAGGGATCTGTTTGTATGCACCACAAGCCGACTATAATCATCTTTCTTGCACTTTCATTTGCCTCATCATTCATAATGCCATGCACTCCAAGTTCTTCATCTAGCACAAGTCGATTGTATATCCAATGTGGAAAGTATATCTCACTAGTACGATCAACTTCGACATCAATATTCTTTCTTCCTCCAACCATTTCTAGAACCAGCATTCCGTAACTATAGACATCCGACTTGTGTGAAACTCCTCCAAAGTTTCTACAAAATACTTCTGGGGCAATATAGCCGGCTGTCCCTTTAGCACCCAATAGTGATACAATACTCTCTTTTCGTGGGCATAGTTTGGCGAGGCCAAAATCGGAGATCTTTGGACAAAAGTCCTCATCTAAAAGAATATTATGAGGCTTTATGTCAAAATGCAAAATTCGCATGTTACAACCACGGTGCAAGTATTCTAATCCTCGAGCAATACCAACTGCAATTTGGTACAAAGCTTCCCACCCTAATTGGTGATATGTCAAGGAATTCCCATCATGAATGAATTTCTCAAGGGATCCATTAGGCATGAACTCATATATGAGAGCTCTGTTTCGACCCTCAAAACAAAACCCCATAAGAGTCACAACATTAACATGAGAAGTCCTACTAATGGTTTCAACCTCGTTAATGAACTCTTCTCCGCTGCCTTTCAACCCTTTTAGAACCTTCACTGCCACAAGGCATCCATTGTCTAGCTTTCCTTTGAAGACACAACCATAGCCTCCTTGACCTAGTTTAACTCTGAAGGAGTTGGTCATTTTCTTGATATGAGAATAAGTGTACCTTTTTGGAGCAAGATATCCACAATTCTTTAGAAAGGCCTCAACATTTTGATAGCTCTCTGTTTTATTCTTCCAAAAGAATGTGAATTGATCATTTTGTGCAAGTTTCCTTATGATGCAGAACAATAGGATTACTATAATCCCAATTCCGACAATAGCTGAAGGAGTTGCAAAATGAAAAAAATTAAGCTAATGTGGTAACACAAAAAAATTAGCTTAAAATACTCAAACATATAAATATTGATAAAAAAAATGAATATTACCTGTTCCGAGAATCAATATCAACTTCCTGCTTTTTGAAACCACTATCAAGGAGAAAAACATCAATTAGATGTTTAAAAAGAAGGGAAAAAAAGGTTGAATTCAAAGCAAGTTACTTTCCAAGTTCTGGATGCACTCGAGCTTTATTAAACGATAAACTACCCTTAATTAAAGAGACTTAGTGTCTCTCTAGTCCATTATTTGGATTGGAGGGTGTCATTGGCTCATTTAGACTAGAGGGTGTCGTTGGTTCACTGTGGGCCCTACATTGTGTCCACTTTGATTATCTAAATAGTTCATCTTGTAAGGTTTACTATGAAATTATTATTGCAAAAAATCAAGTTGATCAAACATTGGTAACCACATGATCGGATCACAAAATTATTCAAAAAAAAAAAATGAATGGCAATATGATTTTAAGAATAAGATGTTAGTTTTTTTTTTTTTTCATGATTTCATAATCCAATCATATATATGTTTGATTAACCTGATTTTTTGTATGAATAATTTTATTGCGGACCTACAAAATAAACGATTCAAATTACTAAGATGACCAAAAATGGGTCCACAACAAACAAACTATAGCTAATCTATGTTTTTTTCACCCCTCCCTATTATAGAACAAAGATGAATAGCTTCTTTTCTCAAGTGTTTGCTTGCCTAGAATTTTGATACCTGAGAAGAAAAGTAAATAAAATAAGTTGGTAAATAACTTCACTCAGCTAATTTGTTTGAAGAACGCAACGTTTCAATATTTTTTCTTATTTTACTTTTATCTTTTTTCACTTTTTCTTGACGTTTAGGTGTATTCCATTTCAATATAGTGTTAAACTTAATTTTCTTGATGAATTTTCTTTTCTTAATTTATTATAATAATTTTAAAAATGCAAAATTGTGGTTATTATTTTTTAATATAGTTGCACAGGCATTTTCCTGACCACTAGTTTCTAATTGAAAGGCAAGATTGAAGATTTTTGGATTAATTCAGAATACTTATGCAGAAATTCCAAAGATGTTTCCTACTCAGCTTCCTCAGTGACCCAGCACTACATGGACTTGACCCATTATTGACTTTTAAAACCATCTCTCAGTATTCTTATATGAAATTATCAAGAAATTTGAATACCTCAAGCAATCAAAAATTCTGAATTATTAGCTAAATCCATTCCCCAACCAAACCCCAACAGTTATGATATGGAAAAGGGTAAGTTTTGATTGACTGAAAGCAGCAAATGAAAACCTTGAAAATTGAAAACCGAAGCTTACATAAAAATCTAAACTCTGAATTCAGGTTGTGAAATATTGCTAAACAAACAATACCGGGCATAACGCAGACCAAGACGAAATTAATTGAATGTATTTCACATTTCACACTCTAAAACCTTAACAAAGAACAGTTAAACCTCCATATATAATGGACTGAGGACTCTGAATTGAGGTTTTGAATTGCTAATACCTTTATTGGTGGTTGCACAGTGAAATTTCTGGTTGTCATTTTGACATTGGCCTCCTCCTTCTAGGTAACACCTCTGACAATCCTCAGACACATGAAATTCGAGAGAGAAGGTATGGGTTAACAGATTGAATGGGTCATCCTCATTAGGATTCGTGTTTGATAAAGTCAGGGGCAGCTGAATTACTGAGCAGCTAGATGGAAGAGGGGCAGGAGGGGAGGATTGATGGTCTGGAGGATCTTTATAGTACAAATTGTAGTCTTTGCACTTTGTGTAATTATGAAAATGATCTTTGGGGGAAACAAGATGAAAACTTTTGTTGCATTTGAAGAAGGTGAGATATGAATAGATTGTAAATGAAATAGAAGAAGTATTGGGAAAGCTCAAATTCTTGAAGACATCACAACTTTTATTTTCTAATTGGGTTTGGAGAAATCGGTCATGGATTTGGAAAATGTTACCGGATAAGTTTTCCTCTGTTGCTACTACATCATACCACGGCCCTTCATTTCCCAGTTGGATTTGTGAAAGTGGTTCATCACAAGTTACCGTGCACAACCCACATTGGGGATACGTAGAATTGGAGAATGGAAAGTTTAGTGGATGATGGAATGGTTTGCAGTCGATGGACTTGGGACAAGTAGTCTGGTTTTTGTTGTCTTCTTTGGCCGAGAACGAGTGAAGAAGAAGAACATGAGAGAGGAGAAAGATAGCAAGAACGAAGGGAACATCCATTGAAACGGAAATTCCCAGAAAAAAATCAAAGACCAAAACAACCACACACAAAAGCAAAAACAAAACAAACAGGAGTGAAATGATATTCCTAAAAACTCATCAGTTTTTTTGAACTTTGTGTTAGTGCAGAATTCAATATAATTTAGAATAGATGATGTTGAAAGATCTGCTCAACACGGCAGTTGACTTGAATGACCCCAGTTGGCTCTCTCTATGATGGTGTTTGGGAAGTGAGTTTTTATGTAGATTTTATTAGATGTAGATTTTTATGAGATAAAAAATTTTTGGTGTTTGGGAAGATAATTGGGTTTTTATGTGGTTGAATGTGATGTTTGTGAGAGAAAAAGTGAAATGATTATGGGGTTGGATGTGATATTTTGTTTGAATGTGTTTTTTTTGATTTTGTAAAACTTTTGTCTTTTAGTAAAAAAAATGAGAAAAAAATTTAAAAACTTGCTTCCCAAACACCACCTATTTCTTCCTTGGAATGGTCGGTCGTGCAAAGACCCCAAATGCAAGAGTTTCTTTCTCACTTTCCTCATTTTGATTTTTGAGCCCCATTTTATTCACTCATCCACACTCTTCTCTTATTGGTTAGAACAATGAGGTTCACTGCTTTAAATGGGTCCACATCACTACTTTTAACAATCAAAGAGAATGGTCGACTGAGTAAATACTTAAATATGGTGGTTTGATGCCATTTATTTAAGTTGATTATAGTTTTATGTACTTTTTTGTTTCAAAATATTAATTTTTTATTTTATTTTTTATTATTTTAAAATATTAGTCCCTTTTTAAAAATTAAAAAATAAAAAAAATATGAATTTCTTATTTTATCCTTTTTTTAATTTATTAATAACACAAAAAGTATAATTATGACAATTGATATTTCTAAAAAAATATATTATCAAAGATCAATTTTAAAAAAAATAATATTTTTAAAATGTAATAATTCTACTATAAAAAAAAGTTAAATTCTCCCAAAATGAATTATTAGTTTGGGACAAAGGAAGTATATATACTTTTGTAAAACGACGTCGTTTTAATTTGTTAATGATGTATTATTTGCGATGGTAGTATATATGCCGTCGCAAAAAAATAAATATTTCACATCCCGCTCATTTCTCCCATTCGCGGTCATGCTAAAATCCCCAAAATCCTCAAATCAAAATCCCTAAAATCACCAAACCAAAATCCCCAAAATCCCAATCCATTGATCCAACTATTAGAACCTAAATCCCAGAATCCCCAAAATCCTCAAATCAAAATCATTCAGTGCCGGAGTGAAGGAGGGTGAACGACGGCATTCGCAGAGTGACGAGGGTGAACGACGACCTTCGCCGGAGTGACGAGGCAGCGACTGTGAACGACGAGTGACGAGGCAAGAACGAGGGTGAACAACTGCGAATGACGAGTGACGAGGCAAGATTGTGAACGACTGTGAGCATTTTAAGGGTGAGTTCCACCACCTTCAATCCTTTCCATTCTTCAATTTGATTCCCACTTTGGGACCAACTCACACATGTTTAGTACATACACACCTATACAATCCATACACACTAAGCTTCCTCTGTTTTATTAGAAAGGACTGCAACCTGAGCTGTGGCTGCAGTCTCAACCTTGTCAGCACAATTTATAGTTGTTGCTAGCTTCATATAACTAATTAAAATTACTTAATATCTTTCGCTGTTAGAATACATATTAACTCCTCATAAATATATAAAAATATACGTGGTTAAATGATTATACAGAGGATAGGTTATATTCAGTATCCTGTCAAAACAAATCAGATTTAAGTTAGCCTTTTCATGAGGTTCTTCGACTAATCATTTTAAATGACTTAGCTTGATAACAAGGAAACATATATATTAAAATGAACAAAGGACATATGTTATGAATTATATTAATGCATTGACTCACATGTCATCCCAGAGAATTCTTGATTGTTGATCAGGATCTTCAGCCAATTGTTTCCATTGTGCTCTGGCCTTGCCTTAATTTTCCTAGCAGATTCCTCAGTGAAACGGAGACAAAAGTTTACTTCAATTATCTGTAGCACAGGGATATCCCCGAAATTAGATGGGATCTCCTTGAGACTATAACATTCTTCCAACACTAAATGCTCAAGGCTTGGAAAGTGAGTGCTAGAGACAATCCATTCTTCAACACCGAGACATTGGAGTCGATGAAATCCCCCACCAGTTGTTTCCATTCTTCAATCCTTTCCATTCTTTAGCCATTTCATTTTGTTTTAAGAATTTGGAGTTCTCCCATTCTTCAATTTGTCTTTGCAAATCTCAATTGATTCCCACTTTCGGAAATTCATTCAGTGATCATCATTATCATTATCATTATCATCCATTTCTTTCTCTTAAGAGTCCCACCTCACACACCATGGTTTTAGAGGTAATATATTATATAGCTCATCCTTGTTCATTTGGGTTTTTCTATTCAATGCAATTTGATTAATTGTCTTCAACTCATGTTGTTTGATTATTTGGTTTAGAATCTTAAGCGATATGTCTCTGGTTGTGCTTGCCATTAAGGACCAACTCATGATCATTTGATTTTTTGTTTTTGAGTTAGGCAGAAATTAAAATAAAGTAAAAATGCCCCTCAAGATCTATTTTGTGCTTGGTTTGGAGGTAATTTTAATTCTCGATACTTCTGCCTCTAGTTACATAGTTGAATCCCAAAAATTGTTCTGGGCTGCTTTTGCTTTTTGATGTCATGAAATCATGTCCTTTGTTTGTGTTTGTTGCAAAAATCTTTTTATTTCAGTTGGTGCAGTACATTAACCAATGACGAGTGGAATCTCTCCTTACAACCAGGAACTTTTTTCTGTGTTTGGATCTTAGATTTGTAAAAAGATTAACAAGGGAGTGTGTTTGGCTGTGTTTTCGATTTCTATTTTCAGTTTTTTTTAAAACACAGCTTCTATTTCATTTTGTTTTCCTTTTTTTACATTCACAATTTTTTTCACAAATCCAAAATTAAAACACAACCTATGTTAGAGTGTATATATATTTATTTATTTACCAACTAAGTGAGTAGAAATCTAGGCAAAGTGAAGTGAGTTATCATTATGAAAGTGGAATACAAGTGCTGTATCTTTTACTCTTTTTTTTTTGGTCATTTCCCTTTCGCTGACGTGAATAGTTTGTTGACATAAAACTACTCATGACTTGCTGACTGAGTTATACTAACTAATGAATTAAACATGTTTGATAAAAAGCCATAATGAAAAGAAAAGAAAAGAAAAGAAAAGAAAAGAAAAAAAAAATAAAAAATAGCTCTATTGTACATTTAATTTATTAATGCAGGCAAATCTTTAATGACAGAGAGCTTACATCCTGCTGCAACAGAAGCACATCCTTTACACGTACCTTCGTCCAGTTGCTCCTCATTTTCATCTTCTAACCTTGATACAAAGGTAGGTAATTCTTCTTCTTCTTTACCCCATCTGTTTCTTTACATCTCTTTCATTTTCTCATTCACATACATCATGTGTGGATCTATGGCTTCTTCAAGAAAGAATGACATTCACTTTCTATTTTTTCTGCCAAGTTCAAACTAAGCTAAGTCTCCTGCTTAAATGACTATTCCAGAACCAATTTTAATTCATTGTTTGAGAGATGCTACAGAGTTAGGCATGTGCGGATTAAAGGGTTTGATGTCTAAAAAATTTACTGTGACCTGTCTAACATTGGTTTGTTTTAAATTGATGAACATATTGTAAACCAACTACGAACTATCTGAGGATAGCATTTGGCCCAATAGCGCAGGCCCTTGGTTGTTTCCTCACTAATCGGGATTCGAAGCCCACCAATCCCCTCTTCGCTTAGGATAATTAATATGTGATATTATGTCTTGTAATTATATTTTTACGCTTACATCTCATTATGACTCTTACATTTGTTGTAATTATATTTTTTTCTAGGGCATATTTGTTTTGCATGTGAGATGTATATCTCCCAGTAAGTTTGCCTGAAGCAAATTAATAGTGGGAAACACATATGAGGGAAGTACAGATGATGGATAAGAGTTGGATTGATTTGCCAAATAGGATGTCGAGGGAATACATTAATGGGATTGATCAATTCCTTGTGTTTGCTTACACCAATAGGATTGAAGGTTCGATGATTAGTTGTTCGTGTAGAAAATGTGAGAATCGATACCATCTTGTGCAAGAGGGTGTACGGGAGCATCTGATTTTGAATGGTTTTTTAAAAAAGTACAAACATTGGATTAATCATGGGGAATCTTATGTATCTCTGCATGGTAATCGAGAGAATGAAACATTGGCTAATTTAGACATTGGGGACGATATGGTTGGAGACAATCATGGATATTGTCGCACATACGAGAGAACTGTGCCTCGGAGAGCAGTGTATAAAGATGGTGCTGGGCCATCACAATCAGCACCCCAGCCATCGACTATTGTTCAGATCACCCAGCAGGTTTGTGCGGAGCTAAGGGATGAGTTGAGGGAGGAGCTACGAGCAGAGTTCTCTACACATTTACAGCAGCTGAGAGCTGAGATGATGGCCTTTGTGTCACAGGGGGCAAGTGTGGATCCCAACAGACAGGTTCGATATAAATTAAATTGTTTGATAGTTAAATTTTCACACAACATTATGTATAAAATTCGAATATGATTAACACATTATGCATTGACTATCATAGGCTCTTGATGCATCGAGTGGCCACCGGGCATTTAGCGAATCTGTAGAAGACGAGAATCCATATACACCACCACCAGAAGATCAGGTACAAAATGTATCTTTACATTCTTTATCTAAAATGTATCTTTGCATTCTTTGCATTCTAAGCTAAGAGACTTGTGGGAGAAGACGGGACTCAAATCGGGTTCCCGGATTAGGCGTTAGAGACGGATTTCACTCTAAGAAAACTAGTTCTTTAAGAAACTTGAATTCGAGGTGTTAACGCCCCAAAATCACCAAAAGGGGTCGGTTTAGCACGAAACTTGGCACACACGACCGCTTAGGCACGAGAGACTTGTGGGAGAAGACGGGACTCGAATCGGGTTCCCGGTTTGGGAGTTAGAGCCGTATTTCGGTCTAGGCAAACTAGTTCCTTAAGAAACTTGAATTCGAGGTGTTGACGCCCCAAAATCACCAAATGGGATCGGATTGGCACGAAAATTGGCACACACGACCGCCTAGGCAGGAGAGACTTGTGGGAGAAGACGGGACTCCAATCGGGTTCCCGGTTTGGGAGTTAGAGCCATATTTCGGTCTACGCAAACTAGTTTCTTAAGAAACGTGAATTCGAGGTGTTGACGCCCCAAAATCATGAAACAGGGTCGGATTGGCACGAAACTTGGCAAACACGACCACCTAGGCACGAGAGACTTGTGGGAGAAGACGGGACTCCAATCGGGTTCCCGGTTTGGGAGTTAGAGTCGTATTTCGGTCTAGGCAAACTAGTTCCTTAAGAAACTTGAATTCGAGATGTTGACGCCCCAAAATCACCAAATAGGGTCGGATTGGCACGAAACTTGGCACACACGACCGCCTAGGCACGAGAGATTTGTGGGAGAAGACGAGACTCCAATCGGGTTCCCGGTTTGGGACTTAGAGCCGTATTTCGGTCTAGGTAAACTAGTTCCTTAAGAAACTTGAATTCGAGGTGTTGACGCCCCAAAATCACCAAACGGGGTCGGATTGGCACAAAACTTGGCACACACGACCGCCTAGGCACGAGAGATTTGTGGGAGAAGACGGGACTCGAATCAGGTTCTCAGTTTGGGAGTTAGAGTCGGATATCACTCTAGGCAAACTAGTTCCTTCAGAAACTTGAATTCGAGGTGTTAGACTCCCCAAAATCACCAAAAGGGGTCGGTTTAGCACGAAACTTGACACACATGACCGCCTAGGCACGAGAGACTTATTGGAGAAGACGGGACTCGAATCGGGTTCCCGGTTTGGGAGTTAGAGCCATATTTCTGTCTAGGCAAACTAGTTTCTTAAGAAACTTGAATTCGAGGTATTAACGCCCCAAAATCACCAAAAGGGGTCGGTTTAGTACGAAACTTGGCACACACGACCGTCTAGGCATGAGAGACTTGTAGGAGAAGATGGGACTCAAATCGGGTTCCCGGTTTGGGAGTTAGAGCCGTATTTCGGTCTAAGCAAAATAGTTCCTTAAGAAACTTGAATTCGAGGTGTTGGCGCCCCAAAATCACCAAACGGGGTCGGATTGGCACGAAACTTGGCACACACGACCACCTAGGCACGAGAGACTTGTGGGAGAAGACGGGACTCCAATCGGGTTCCCGGTTTGGGAGTTAGAGCCATATTTCGGTCTAGGCAAACTAGTTCCTTAAGAAACTTGAATTCGAGGTGTTGACGCCCCAAAATCACCAAACGGGGTCGGATTGGCACGAAACTTGGCACACATGACCGCCTAGGCACGAGAGACTTGTGGGAGAAGACTGGACTCCAATCGGGTTCCCGGTTTGGGAGTTAGAGTCGGATATCACTCTAGGCAAACTAGTTCCTTAAGAAATTTGAATTCGAGGTGTTGACGCCCCAAAATCACCAAAAGGGGTCAGTTTAGCACGAAACTTGGCACACACAACCGCCTAGGCACGAGAGACTTGTGAGAGAAAACG
Organism: Camellia japonica; assembly: GCA_030407325.1. NCBI lineage: Eukaryota > Viridiplantae > Streptophyta > Magnoliopsida > Ericales > Theaceae > Camellia > Camellia japonica. Next base: position 125,403,767 of record JAPPVO010000017.1, on the reverse strand, counting down.
GGGCTTGAATCGGGTTCCCAGTTTGGGAGTTAGAGCCATATTTCGGTCTAGGCAAACTAGTTCCTTAAGAAACTTGAATTCGAGGTGTTGACGCCCCAAAATCACCAAAAGGGGTCGGTTTAGCACGAAACTTGGCACACACAACCGCCTAGGCACGAGAGACTTGTGGGAGAAGACGGGACTCGAATCGGGTTCCCGGTTTGAGAGTTAAAGCCGTATTTCGGTCTAGGCAAACTAGTTCCTTAAGAAACTTGAATTCGAGGTGTTGACGCCCCAAAATCACTAAACGGGGTCGGATTGGCACGAAACTTGGCACACATGACCGCCTAGGCACGAGAGACTTGTGGGAGAAGACATGGCTCAAATCAGGTTCCCGGTTTGGGAGTTAGGGTCGTATTTTTGTCTAGCCAAAATTATTTACTTAACTATCTTTGTAATTATATAGTAGTTAATTTTTTTTGTTTTTTTGTAATTAAAATATTAACACATAATTATATTGTCGTTAATTATTTTTATTTTTTATTTTCAGATATTTCCTGAGTAGCAGTTTGCTTCTTATGGAATGCAGGCGTGTGAAGATTGCGACAAACTTTTGTTTTTGTAACCCACGGAAGAATCATGACGAAAACTTTTATTTTTGATTTACGTTATTTAGATTTGTAAATAACATTATGTATGTATTATGCAACATTATGTGGTGGGATAATTTTGATGATGTGTTGTTATGAATGGAAGAATACTTTAATTATGGATGGATTTTTATTTATATACAGGAATTTTTATATTATTATATAATTATCAGTTTTTTTTTTTAGTTATTTTCATTTAATACATGTAATTTTCATATTTTTAATAATTTTATTGCAGTGTTTTTTTTTTGTTTTGTTTTTTTTGAGATGGCACCACGCTGTCTTAAAAAAATTAGAACCAGGTTTTTTGTGACGGTAGTATAGCCGTCGCCAAAGATATTGGCATTATTAATTAGTTGAAACAAAAGGCCTTTAGCGACGGTGTTTTTAACCGTCGCAAATAATATTTTAGAGACGGCATGTTTGCCGTCGCAAATAACCATTTTAGCGACGGTATTTTTACCGTCGCAAATAACCATTTTAGCGACGGCATATTTGCGGTCTCAAATAAACATTTTAGCGACAGTATTTTTGCCGTCACAAATAACCATTTTAGCGACGGTATTTTAGTGCCGTCTCAAAAACTTGAAAATTCTACACATTAATGGCGACAGTATTTTGCCGTCGCCTATATTTTGCGACGGCGTCTCACCGTCGCTAAAGGCCTTTAGCAACCCCCTTTGTTGCGACCCCCCTCTTACCATCGCTAAAAGCCATCTGCCGTCGCAAAAAAACTTTTGAGACGGCATTTTGGGTATTTGCGACGGTATTTTACCGTCGCAAAAAAGCAAATTTTTTTGTAGTGATCAATCTACTAAACCAAAATAAAAAAGGTATATTAACATTTCTTAACATTTAATGAGAATACATGGACGCTCTTAACATTTCAATATATCATAGATACTTCTTAGACATTTGAAATTTATATCACAAACACTTCCTGACATTTAGTTAAATCACAAACACTCTTATCATTTAGCAAAAATACACGAACACCCCTTAACATTGTGCGAAAATATCATAGACACTTCTTTTAACTTAAATAAATATATGTGTAGACACCCCATTTTTTACCGTCCTCAAGACTTGGACGTCACCGCTTGAACACTCGGTGATCATCCATGTTTGTGTTCGTCTTGAGTTCCCGGAGGTCTTGGCTACGCGCCTTGCCTCAGGATCTCTCGACTCGACTGTTTTGTGTCTGGTTTTGCACCAAACACTTGTGTTTTGCCTTGGAAGGGTAGGGAATGGCTTGTTGGCCATCCCCACACTCCATCGGCCATGGCTTGAGGCCACCGGCTGTGTTTTGTTGCCACCGGCCAAATGTTTGGCCGGCCGGCACTCTAGATGGCCGGCCGGCTATCTTTTTTTGGTCAATTGCATCTTTGGCCGGCCGACTACTGTGCATCTGCTTTTGCAGATATTTTGGTGCAGCTGGCATGCACTTGGCTCCCCTCCATACACGTGTATGGAGGGATCTCTCTCTTTAGAAGCTTGTCTTGTAAGCTTACAAGACTAAAAAGCTCTATAAAGAGGAGCCTTCTCTCCCTTTTCAGGGGTTGGAGAAGTAAGACATTTTTAGACAACATTTTTAGGGTTTGAGTTCTAGGGTTAGGGTTTGCTCATATCCTATCTCCACATCTCTCTCTCTCTTGTGTGTGTTTAGGCTTAAATTTGCACACAAACACCCACCATCACACCTTTTCTTGGAGCTGAGGCCCTTGAGGGTTGTTTTTGGAGTTTTGGAGCTGGTTTCAACCTAAAGAAGCTGCTGGAGCTCCATTGTTGAAGAGGGCCTTCAAGGGTAGGAAGCTTGCCCCTTTATTCCCCATTTTTGCATTGTATTTTTACTTATCTTGCAACTGTTTTTTGACTTTGCATATAACATATAAAAGTTCTTTTTTTTAGCCCTCTAAATAGTTGGTTAAGGGTGCTTTGGCATTTGGGGTTGTTTGACCCCTCTTAAGCCTTGAAAGGCCCCCATTTTGTGTCATTTTGAGTGAGCTCCGGGACCATTGAGTTTGGGCCTCCTCACCACTGAAATCTTGAGGGATTTCAGAGGTGAGGATGGTGCCTTGAGGTCGTAGGAAGGAGAGGGCCACCCCCACTCCTTGTTGTCCTTGAAAAGGACTATTTTTGTCTCTTGAGGGAGCACCATGTCTAGGAGTATGTTGACTATGCCTTAGTTGCTTTTCATGCTTATTATGTCATAATATAGCATTGTATTGAGTTGGTTTTGGTACACCATGCTTGCTTAGCATGCATGCCTTGTAACGCCTTATTATAGCCTTAACATGCATCTAGGTTTTAATCCTTGTTCAAGCATGTTTTAGGCCTAGCTTCGTGAAGCTTTCATGTTTATTTTGCCATGTTTAAGGTCTGTCCTTGGCTGTTTTGGTCGACCAAGGCTTGCATTGCTTAGCTCCTTTGCATTTTGGCTTGTTAGCCTTAAGTTTTGGACCATTGTTGCATGTTTAGCCTATCTTGTTTGCTTGGTTTGGCACCATGTTCTTACATGATTTTCAGAGCTTAATGCATGCTAATTGTCCATGTTTGCATCTTCTTAAGTGTGCTTAGAAATTGCTCTTTAATGCTTGAAGTGTTGGACCTCATTTGCATGCATGCTTGTATGTCCTTTAGTCCTTCGTTTGTGGGCATTTTGGCCACTGTTTTGGGCCTAGTTAAGGCTGCCTAAATCATGTTTAAGTCCATCTCTTTGTTGGTTGCATGTACTCCTTGTATGTTGTAGCATATCGGCGAGTTGTTGCATGATTGAGCTTGCATGATTGAATGAAGTCACATGCTTGCTTACATGCTTGAATACCCACATTACGCCTTGCATACTTATTGGTTGCATTGTCTCATGCCTTGCATGTCTTGTATGCTTCTTTTGCATTCTCATGTTGCATACTAGCCAACATGCCTAGGATTGCATTGCATAAGCATACATGCTAGACCTCTTGAAGTGAGTATGATAGAGGTTGGGCCTCCTTGTGTGTTTATTTGGTTTGCATTCATTTGGAATTGAAGTTGCATGCTTGATTCTTTGGGCCATCATGCATGGAAATGCGCGATTGGTGGTCCGAGAACCAGGGTTCATGTCCCTTTGAGTCATAAACATGATAAGGGATATGATTGGTGCATATATTGCTTGAAATGCATTGCCATGCCAAGTATTGCCCTCTGCTGCTGTCAAATACAGATTCTGCAGGGAGATTTGGCCGGCCGGCTATCTTCATTGCCGACCGGCCATCATTGTTGGCCGATGGATCAAATTTGTGGCCGGTGACCATTCTACATGGCCGGTGGTGTTCTCCTTCAGCCGGTGGTGTTCCCTGGCATCCATAGAGCAAACCCTAAGACTTTGGCAGTCATCAGAGAAGCAGAGCAGGGAAAACAGAGGCATCTTGAGCATGTTAGTGGATTTCCGGGCAGAACCGAGCGTGTATGTATCGAACCCTCTTCCCGAGGCTGTTTATTGTTTAAATTAGATTAATTAATTTGCTTAATTAATTTAATTGTCTGTAATTATTTAATTAGCTTGTAGGTTAATTAAATTGTAATATTTATTCGGACCCTCCGAGCGAGGGCAATTGTGTAATAAGTGTGGGTGCGTGTGTGCATGTCTTCCAACCCCCACTTCTTTCTCCCTTTTACTTACCTGCTTTTGATGGTTAGTATTAGGGCATATTTATTTTAGCATACCTTATGCTATGCATGCGTGCATCCATACATTTGTCTTGCATGCACCGGGCTCGGCGCATCATACTAATTGCATTGTATTTCAATTCCAAGTTGAATACGTGTTAGTTGTAGCATTATCATATGCCATCTTAGAATAGCCGAGCCTATCATAGTTGCATCTTGCATGTGTTGCATTAGCCACTTAATATGAACTAGGGTCATGCATGATTGCTAACTAGTTTACTGTTTGGCACGGAGTACACTGTAAGTATTTTCTGCTTTAGCATCTCACATGAGTGTGAATGTTAACATGACAGTATGCTTACCATGTAGCTAGATGCTTATGTGATATAAACTGCCTGAATGCTTGTGGGTGAAGGTTGGATTATTTGAGTTGGAAAAACTCATTGAAATTCGTGTTTTAGCCTACTTGCGAGTAGCAAATCCCAAAGCGTTTTCCAAAAAAATGGATATGCAATGCTTGTTTCCAAATTAGGCGATCTAGTCTATACTTGTTTGCTGCGCGCATAACATAGTAATTCTAGCTAATTAACTAGAATAAGAACACATAACGTTTTCAAAATCGGATATCATGGTTAGTAGAGGCCGATCTTCGGATCGGGCGAGATGGGGTGCTCATAGCTGACCTTCCCCAATCGTACCCAAGCTCCCGAGCCAAGGCAACTTTGGTGATGACGGACACGTGGCCTTTGGCACCGAGTCAGGGTTTCCTAAATTTCCCCATTAAAAAATATTTAGGTGGCGACTCTGTATCTGGCGAAGCAGTCCATGTTTGGCACTTCTTTTCTAAAAATCTATTTTCTCAAAACGATTTGCCGGATTTGGACTCTTTGGTTCAGATTACGAACCGTGACAATTTGAGTCCGAACTGTAGTAGACCCACAAACGAACGGAACGGGATTCATCCTCCCGGGGCGTTCGGGGACGTCTACAATATGTGATAATATTAATTAAATAATTTATGTGTATTTTTATATAGGGAAAATTGGCCTAAGGTCTCTCCTCTACTTTTGATAGGAGGAGAGGTCCAAAATAATATGTTTTGATGGCTAAGGTCTCTCAAATTTATTTTAGGTTATAAAGTACCTAAATTACCCTTCTTTTATAACATAAATTTGTTTGAATATTATATTGTTGACTTCACGGTGAGATTTTGAAAACTGAATTCGCGGTGGAGATTTTGTCGGAGATTGCAGTGGAGTTGATGATAAATTTGTTTGAATATTATATTGTTGACCTCATGGTGGAGATTTTGGAAACTGACTTCGCGGTGGAGATTTCGTCGAAGATTTCAGTAGAGTTGACGAGAAAGATTGCTACGATCGTGTAGGTGTTACAGTGTGTTGATCGCGTAGATTTTCAGTGGAGTTGAATCAGGTTTGTTTTCAATAGAGATTCTACATGGATTTTGATTTTTGTTTTGAATTTTTGTTTAGAGAGAGGCCAGCTTGATAGACTTGATTTTGATTTTTGGAATTAATTTTTGATTCTCTGTTTTTTGATCAATTTCTAAGAGTGTTGACAGCGTGTTGATCGCGTAGGTCTTTCAGTGGAGTTGAATCAAGTTTGTTTTCGATGGAGATTCCACATGGATTTTGATTTTTGTTTAGAGAGAGGCCAGCTTGATAGAGTTGATTTTTATTTTTGGAATTAATTTTTCATTCTCTGTTTTTTGATCAATTTCAAAGAGTGTTGACAGTGTAGTTGATTTTGATGTTTAGAGTTCATTTTTCGTGCTCTATTTTTAATCAACATGCTGATCAATGATAAGTTTTGTTCTATGTTTTCTCAAACCAGAGAAATTTTTTTAAACCAGAGAAATTTGATTCTCTGCACTTTTGTTGGTATAGTCTAGAGGAAATTGTAAGTTTGTTATTATAATCCAACAAAAATCACAAGAAAATTATAAGTTCATATGGACATATTATTAGAAGTTTCTAATGCAGATAGAATCTGATAAAGTGAATGTAAGTTCATAAATTTCTCTGGACTTTTATTTGTAGTTCAGAGAAAATTATAAGTTTGTTACTCACTTTCAGTTTGTAGTTCAGAGAAAATTATATGTTTGTAGAAAGTGAATATAAGTTTTTGTTTCTCTGAGCAAAAGTTTTTTTTTTTTTTTTGTGTTTTTTCTTTCAGTTTAGATGGACAATGCTGTGTTTTTTGTTATCTTGAAGGTGTATATAAGTTTGTAAATTTCTCTGGATTTTTCTATGAGTGCAATATTGCAAAATGATGCATAGAAAATTGTTAGCTTGTAGTTCAGTGAAAATCACAGAGAAGCCTATAATTTCATAACAAATATTCTGTGTGATTTTTTTTCTATGATTGTGTTTAATAGTTAGCAGTAAATTTCTCTGTGATTCTCTCTAGATTCATTAAGTTTCTGTGATTTTGTTTTTTGTTATCTTGAAGGTGAATATAAGTTTGTAAATGTCTTTGGACTTTTATTTGAGTCCAGAGAAAATTATAAGCTTGTTATTATAATCCAGAGAAAATTATAATTTTTAGAAATTTCTCTGGACTTTTATGTTGTTCTTGTGAAGTGTTTTTATGTTGAACAAATTATTTTTCTTGTTTTTTCTTTCAGTTTCGATGGACAGTGCAGTGTTGTTACTATGCAAATATGGGAATGATACTATTGTCATTAATGTTTCATGCGAATTGAATTTTGAGGAATTGGTTGGCATTTTGTGTAAAACATGGGAGAATTTGAAACCTGAGACTATGTGTATTTCATATTCTATTGTGGGCCATCCGAATTGTATGGTTCGAAATAATATTGATTTTCTGAATATGTTGAAGGTTGTTTGTGCACGTGGTGTTGATATAGTTGATGTTTCAGTTACTAGATGTAGTACTTTGATGAAGAGGATGAAGTGGGTCTAATTGGGTAGATGTTGTGGATGGTGAGTGTGATAGGCTGGTGGATATTGAAAGGAATTCACTCTCTAAGTTTTGTTCTCACCAAGAAAATGTGTTATTGTCAGCTGGTTGGCGAAATAATATTACGAGTGTTGGACAAAAGTTTGAGGGTGGTGTGGTTGAGTTCCGTACTGTTTTATGCAAGTATGCTATTGAGGTTGGTTTTCAGTTTACGTATGTTAAAAATGACAAGCTGAGGGTTACAACAGAATGTGCATATAAGGAATCAAGGGGATGTATGTGGCGTGTACACGCTTCAGTTGAAAAAACAAATGGGTTTTTTTACATAAGAACTTTGAACAATGAACATACGTGTGGTGTGGCGGTTCGTACTAGTAAACATGCTAGGATGACTTCCAGCTTAGTTTCTGGGCTGATACTTGAAGAGGTAAGTGCAAAACCTTTAACTCGTCCAGTGGATGTTGTCAAAGAAATGAAAGACAAGTATGGGGTCTCAATCAGTTATAACTGTGGTTGGTTGGGGGTTGAAAAAGCAAAATGTAGTACATATGGGGATTCTTGTTTGTCATTCAATCAATTACGGTGGTATTTTGATGAGGCATTGAAGAACAATCCAAGTAGTCGTTTTGAGTTAGATTTTGAAGATAACAAGCGTTTCAAAAGAGTGTTTGTGGCTTTTCATGCATGCATTGCTGGTTTCAAATATTGTTGGTCATTGCGTTTTCTTGATGGAACATTTTTTAAAGGACGATACAAAGGAGTTATGCTTGCTGCGACAGGGAAAGATGGGAATGAAGGTAATTGTAAATATGTCTAATTTTATCTAAGTATGTGAATTTTCTATACATGTAGGAATTGAGTGAATGTGATTTTTCTTTAACACTTTGAATTTTCTCTGGTTTTGGCCACTGTGTGGATTTTCTCTGGTTGTGGCCACTGTGAGAATTTTCTCTGGATTTTGGTCAGTGTGTGAATTTTCTCTGGATGTTGTCATTGTGTGAATTTTATCTGTAGTTGGTCACTAAGTGAATTTTCTCTAGATATTGTCACTAAGTGAATTTTGTCGAGATGTTGCCAATGTATGAATTTTATCTGTAGTTGGTCACTAAGTGAATTTTCTCTGGATATTCTGATTGTGTGAATTTTCTGTGCAGTTGGTCACTAAGTCAATTTTCTCTAGATGTTGCCAATGTGTGAATTTTCTCTGTAGTTGGGCACTAAGTGAATTTTGTCTGGAGGTTGCCATTGTGTGAATTTTCTCTGGATGTTGGCAGTGTCAAATTTCTCTGGTTGTTTATTGTTCTAATTTTCTCTGCATGTGTATATCTAATATTCTTGTTCCTATTTGTTTTGTAGGTTTTTTTCCTGTAGCTTTTGTTGTTGTTGATGCTGAGAATAAAGACAATTGATGTTGGTTCCTTGAACATTTATGTAAGTATTGGGATCAGAAAGGGTGATAAGTTTCATATCAGACCGACATTGCGGTATTGTGGAAGGAATTGCTAGGTTTTTCCCTAACTGCTTTCATGGATTTTGTCTTGAACATCTAAAGAGAAATTTGAGGGATAAGTTGTCATGTGGAAACACAAATTTGGTTAGGGAGACGATTGTGTCCAAGTTTTCAAAATGTGCATATGCGCCAACAAAGGCATCATTTCATTTGAAGTTAAATGAATTAAAAAGTGAGGGAGGAGACGTTGTGAGCGTTTTCTTGAGAAGTTTACCATATGAAAATTGGAGTGATGCATATTTTGAAAGGAAACGTTATGGTGAGATGTATTCAAATGTTGCTGAGTCATTCAATTCATGAATACGAGAAGCTCGGCACTTGCCAATAACAAATTTGGTGGACATGATACCGTTGCAAATCATGAATATGAGGTCTGATAGGAGGCTGCTCTCTAGTAAATGGAAAAAGTTCTTTGTCCTCGTATGGATAGTGTATTGGAGAAGTCTTTCTTGGATGGGAGGACATGGAATGTGAGTTTATCATCTGATAATGTCTTTGAAGTGCATTGTTTTCCTTCAGTTATGGTTGATCTTTGGTTGAGAACCTGTTCATGTCGAAAATGGGAAATAAATGAGTATCTATGTCAACATGTTGTTGCTACAATTTTTAGGAGTAGAAAGAATTTAAATTCATTTGTTGAACTATTTTTTCATGCTGACATGTATCGTCAAGCATACTCGTTTTTGATTGGCCCAGTTCCAAGTGTTGAAAAACCTGTGTGTAGCATTGATGATGCTATGATTTTACCTCCATTGAGTAAGAGACCAGCTAGGAGGCCAAAGAAGAACATAATTGTTTCTACTGGAGAGTTTAAAAGGGTGATTAAGTGTAGTTGTTGTGAGAGTATTGGTCACCATAATAAGAGGACATGCAAGGAACCTTTGTTAAATAGTTGAGGATAATACATTTTATTGATTAAATAATACATTTAATGATTATTTTTGTGTATTTTGTTTTGTGAAATGTATTTTTCAGACACTGTATATAATAATATCAATCAAATTCATCCAGAGAAATTTTTCAATAGCAGTGAAACTGTGCATTGTGTTTGTTGATACATACTATAGGCAGTGGGTTTGTAATACCAGTCAAATTCATCCAGAGAAATTTGCCAATAGTAGAGAAAAGTATTGTGTGCATTGTGTTTTTTGAATTTGATAATTGTTTTGTACTAACACAGTGCATTACAGATTGCATAATCATATAGGCACCCTCGTTGGCACGATACGAGTTAAATTTGTCTGTGAAAATTTCATCCAGAGAAATTTTCCACAGCAGAGAAAATTATCTGGGTATTGTGTTTTGAAGCTTCAAATTCATCTAGTGAAATTTGCCAATAGTAGAGAAAATTATTGTGCGCTTTGCGTTTTTTGAATTTGATGATTGTTTTGTACCAACACAAAGCATTACAGATTGTATGATCATATAGGCATCCCCTTGGGACGATACGAGTTAAATTTCTCTGTAAATTTCTGGTAACATCATACCAAAGAAATTTCTACAGACAATTTTCTCTGTGTGGATTGTGTTGACAATCACAATAAAAAAAATATATTTAACCATTGATAGGTATGAAATTTACATTAGTCAAAAAAGATATATACATATATGTCAAGCATCATCATTCTTCAATGTATGAAAAAACAAATTGAATGGTTAATCCTAATTATATTGTGTACATTGTCTTCCTTGCACTAGTTTTACTATAACACTTTTGGTTCTTCTTCTGAAGGTATTTGAACTGGTTCTGTCCATGACCGGCCAACTTCGGTCACAAATCTCTCTATGATTTCTGCCCTCATCAACCTTATGTCTTGTGTGGACAATTTCGAGGTGATAGGTTCATGCCTGCTATATTGTCTCATTATATAGCATACAAAGAGGCCACAATCCAGACTGCATACAAATTATAGGTATAGTTAGTTTTAAAAAACATTCAAATCAGATTATCTTAGATGTTGTATGAAACTTACGAATCACTGTCTTGTTGTGGAGCATTGTTGACATACTCAAAGTCGTAATTTGTGTTTTGTGAGTTTATCAATTTGAAAGAGGGTTGTGATTGTGCCTCTCTTTCAAGGCAAGCTTTCAAAAAATTCTCCACATAATCTTGCTGCAAAAAAATAAATTTTAAATAACAGAGAAATTTACAGACAAATCAATGGGATTCTATGAAAATTATCATGACATAAACATTATGATGGATCAGAGAAATTTTCACTCGTTACCAATTGTTTTGCATCTTTGACATATTTGTCTTCTGCATCATCCCTCCTTGGCCTTAGTGAGTTGTAGAACCTCCATAAATTGTCTTGTTTGTCCATGACAAGCAAGGTCCAGTGATTTCTATGTGTTGACTTCTCATTACCCCTAATATTTATTAGGAAATGGAGGAACCTGTAGTTCCTCCATGTTGTTTCAATATGCTTGTCAAATAATGAGATTCAAAAAGTTTGATTTTCCGTCATCTTGATGAAATTCTGTGGTCAAAGAAAATCAAAAAATGGTTATGTTATGAGAAAATTGAAATGACAGGAATTTAAGAAATATACACATAGAGAAATTTTAAATGCACACAACTAGTCAGAGAAAATTAGACTAGTGACACAACTGGCTTCAAGAAGTATCTTAACAAGAGAAAGTAGTAAGTAAATTCCAGAGAAAATCAAATAAAAGAGTAGTAACATACTAAGCTCATGGATGTGAAAAAAAATGAAATTGGTTGTTGTCTTTCTCTCATTTGGTCAGCAAAAAGGATCTTTCGATAGCCATCAATGACCTGAAAAATATCATTTATAATTGTAATATTGGTTTATAAAGGCTGATGGAACATTGCAGAGAAATTTTGATGAAAGACTGACATTGTTGGCAATTTCTTTTTGCTTTATTAGGTTTCTAATGTCTTCGAAGGTAATGAGATTCAACTCACTTATCTAGATTAAAGCCCTACAAGATGACAAAGAAGGGATTTAATAGTTGTTAATGCAATATAAGTTAGTAAATTGTTGTTTGTTATCTTCTATTTTATTTGTTGTACTTACTCAAGTCCAGACACATTTGATATGTGCTGCAAGATGTCTTTTACATGATCTTTTATCAATCTTGAAACCGGCAGAGTTTGTGGAAAAACCAAAGATTTTCTGATACTTGTTGGTGGAGGCAAGACGTACGCATCAGCATCAAATACTTCTTTGTCTTTCGTGGTTTGCTCGATTTGCTTTGCAACTTGCTTCGAACCTTTAGTCACTTTCGCAACTTTGGGATATTGAAATTCTGGATCGTGCTGCTTTTCTTTCTTTTCTTTTGCCTTTAAATTTTTTATCATTGATGTAGGATCTTTTTTGACTGTAGACAGTGAAAATATTAGTAAAAGTGAAATTTCTCTGAAGTAACAGATAATATTTCAATATGTAAATTTATTTGATTCAATATTTTGCAGTTACCATAGACTTTTGTCTTTTGTTTTGGTTGTTCTTTGTGTGCCATTTGTTCTTGTTGGGTTGTTGGTTGTTGTTCCACTTGCATTGAACTATACACAGTGAAAATCAAACAAGCCCCAAAAATCGAATAAGAAAATAGACCGAGAAAATCAAATAAGTAATAGAAATCAATAGAAATAAGCAGCAGAAACTAATGTGTTCAGAGAAATTTAACTTCCAGAGAAAATTACCATTGACAGAGAAAATTATTATAAAAAGAAATTTCTTTGAGTTATGTTGACACAAAGACATAACTTTTTGTGGCTCAAGATTTTCACTAACCTTGTGGTTGAACTTGTGTTGGTGTTCGGTATGGTTGTGTTGCTAGTTGGACGGATAGTTCTTGAACTTGTTCATGCAATTTAGCATTTTCATTTTCAAGCTCCGAAATTGAATCCCTCAACTGTTGAATTGTTTTTGTATCATCTTCTTTTTGAACCTCCAACATCCTTAGCTTCATTTGGATTGTGCTGTTTCTTTCTTGAAGTTCTAAGTTAAGTGATGTCAAGGTTCTTATTGCGATATCCTTTTCTGCAAGTAATTCAATCCAATTTCTCTCTTCTTCTATTTCAGATTTAGAAAGTGCCTTTAGTCTTTGACGTAGATCAGCAATTTGGGCACCCTTTGATTCCTCAGATTCTTGAGGCTGATGCATTGTTGAGCCACAAATGCTATCACGATGTTGGTCGATCAGCTCATTATGTACTTCTTCATCACTTCCCTCATTGTTTTCTTCTTGCTATTTAGATTGAGTGCCTTCATCTTCTTCTTCATTGTCTTCTTCTTTCTGTTCATTTTCTTCTTTGTCTTCTACTTCTATTTCTTCACTTTCTTCTCTGGCTTTTGCTTCTCCACTGCTTGCTTGATCTTTTTGTCCATTGCTGGCTTCGTGTTCTTCTTTGTTTCCTTCTGCTTCTTCATTCCCTCCTTCTTCAGATGAATCTTGTAATGTCTCCTTGAATTTAACAATTGCCTTTTTTGATTCTTTCTTCGTCTTTTTACCAAGACAGAACTCCTCTTATGGGTTTTCGACTAGCTCCTTGTTATCTATCTGTAACAGGAGGCTCTTTTATTAGAGAAATGTTATAAAATTCACTGAGAGAAAAAATTCAAATAAGGAAAATAAAATTCATCTAAATGATACTAATGGGAAACAAAATTCAGAGAAAATTGTATGTGCCAGAGAAAATTACAGACAAGGAGTTAATTTTATCAAGCAGAGAACATTATGAAACAAGCAACATAATTTAGATATCAGAGAAAATCAATCAAGGCATACAAGTTAATTTTTTACTATAATTGTGTTAGAGAAATTCGGATTCCAGAGAAAATTCATTAGAAGGGTAGAAATAAACAGTGTTAATCAAAGATGCATGGCACATAAGTTATGGGTCAGAGAAAATTACACACAAGGAGAAATAATTTTATGGGCCAGAGAAAATTATGAAACAACCAACATAATTAAGATATTAGAGAAAATCAATCAGGGCATATAAGTTAATGTGTTACAATTATGGTCAAAGAAATTTGGATTGCAGAGAAAATTGATTACAACGGCAGAAATAAACCATTGGTAACCAAAGAAGAAACATAAATTGATAGTTCAGAGAAAATTGATCTCAATCAATCAAGGCACAAGGAGGGAAACAAACCAGTTGTCAGAGAAATTTTGGAATTTCACTGAGATTTCAGTAGCGATAGAAATCTAACCTGTCGAGGTGCAAGAGAGTGGACTGGTGTCTTCTGCAGCTGTTTCGTCAAGGTTTGCAGGTTCCACTTGGCATATCTTGGGAAGTCAGTTGTGTTACTGTCTTCTGAGTCAATGATATTTGCATGTTCACATAGCCAATACTGTGATGAAAATTAAAATAATTAAATTTTGCTAAACACACAAATTTGTAACTATGATAACTGCAAATTTGAATAGATGTTATACTTACCAGCAATGCAATGACACAACCCGTAACTTTTTCTAGAGTTTTGTGCAATGCTATGATAGAATCAATCAATGTTGATGTGATTGCTTCTGGCCAATCATACTGTTTCATTGATTCAAGAGATTCCATATACTTTATAAAACCCACCCTATTGAATTCTCACTTGTTGCAAAAAAATAAGGTGAGACACAAGTACAATGTAACAATGATTGCTACATCTTTGAAGTCAGTTGGTTGCTTGCCTTTCATTGCTTTGACCAAGGCATTTTTAAGAATAGGACCAGTGAGCCTTGTGTCCTTTTGGAATCTTCTCCTTAGGAATGCAGATTTTGGCTTTTTAGAGTATCTTAATGACATGGCTCCTTTACCTCCTTGCAACCAAAAATCAAGGTCATGTCATTGGTTGTAAAGGTCAAGTTCTTTTTACCAAATGTGAATGCTTTTGTTTTTTCATTGTAACATTGGATTATTGCAACTACATCATCATCAGATTTCCTAGATTTCCTTGGATCCATCATTCCAGTGGTTACAGCTTGGATCAAATACCAGAATGGGGTCTTTTGAAGCTCTACAAGTTGGTTTGAATTGAATTTAAGTGTTTGAAAAAAGGAGACAACAGATGAGAGGTTGGATTGGTATTGAATGCTGTAGTGAGCTCTCTTTCTTTGGAGTTTAACAGGTTTTTTCCCCTTTGACCTTGAGTCTGTTGAAGTTGGGGTACTCATCTTGATGCTAGTTGCTTCATCACCTTGGATGTTTTGGCAAGGAGTTTGTGGTGTTTTGCTGCTGGTTTTTGATCTTAGATCATAAGAAGACTGAGAGAGTTTCTGTTTCTTGCTTGGTGTTTCCGGTGTTTTGCTGCTGATTTTTTATCTTAGATGATAAGAAGACTGAGAGAGTTTCTGTTTCTTACTTGGTGTTTCCGGGGTTTTGCTGCTTTTACATTTTGCCATTTCTAAACAATGATGAAAACATAAAGATGTCAACATTAAATCCCAGAGAAAATTGAACATGTCAGAGAAAATTACACATAAGGGAGAAAACTAAGGTGGCCAGGGAAAAAATGTCAGACAAAATCAGACACTAAAAATTAAATGTCAGAGTACTAATTGTTTTCCCGGGGAATACATCTAGCCACAGAAAATTTCCATTGCTAGAGAAAATCAACAAAGCATCATAAACATGGTAAAGAAATTTTCAATAATTTTTAAAATTACATATAGAAGTAAAATATAGCCAGAGAAAATTGAAAAAAGAACCATATATCTAGCAAGCACATAAAATGAACAACAGAGAAAAGTAAACATGGCAAGCCAAAAAAAATTTCCATTCCACAATTAGTAAGATAAAATAAACAAAGTAATGTAAACATGCCACTGAAAATTATTCCACATTGAAACCAAGAATTGAACAAAATAAAGATACCTGAGAAAATTACACATTCGTGTAAAATTTCCATTCCAGAGAAAATTTCAAGTCCATAATATTAAAATGCCAAAGAAATTTACATACATAATCAGAGAAAATTAAACATCATAGAGACACAAGGGAGAAAAGTGATGTGGCCAGAGAAAATTATAACTTAGACATAGACAAGAGAGTAATAGACATTCCAGAGAAAAATACATATTCTAGAGAAATTTACAAAGCAGAGAAATTTATACAAAAAATCATAGAAACATGTTCGAGAATAAGATCAAAACACAGAGAAATAACTTCTTTTCAAAATAAACATACTAGAGAAAATTCAAAGAAGAAACATACATTCTAGTTCATAATATTAAAATGCCAGAGAAATTTACATACACAATCAGAGAAAATTAAACATAATAGAAACACACAAGGGAGGAAAGTGATGTGGTCAGAGAAAATTATAAATACCAGAGAAACTTAGACAGAGACAAGAGAGTAATAGACATTCCAGAGAAAGATAGACATTTTAATTAAAAATACATGTCACCAAGAAATTTACAGATCAGAGAAATTTATAGACAAAATCACAGAAACATGTTCAAGAATAAGATGAAAACACAGAGAAATAGCTTTTTTCAAAATAAACATGACAGAGAAAATTGAAAGAAGATACATACATCAAGCAAAAACCAGAGAAATTTAAATGCCAGAGAAATTTACAGATAAAATGACACAAACATGTTCAAGAGTAAGTTCAAAACACACAGAAATAACTTTTTCCAAATTCATGTAGCTTTTTATTACGAAATTGAAACCCTAATTTATGAAAGGTTAATATAAAATGCAATTAACTGTGTTTCCAGAGAAAATCTAGTTGTATTGTAGAAAAACTTACCAGAGTTAGGATGAAACTTTAATGACGAGCTGATATGTCCTGAGATGAAGATGCGACGTGACGAAGATGAACTGAGATGACGATGAACAGTGAAAACGGGGTCAGAGAAATTTGTGAGGAAGGAATGTGAATGATTTTTGCAGAAGATAACGAAACTCTAATGTCGATGGTGAAGATGATATTGAAACCCTAGTTCTGCTGTTCTCTTGTTCGTGAAGATGGTTAGATGCTTGGAATGGAACTCAGTCGTCGGAATTAGTTTCGTCTGTGTGTTGATTGTGTGAAGGCTATTTTGGTCTGCGAAATAATTAAAAATGCACGCCAAGTTGTTCAGGGACCTGATGCATCACTTTTTTTTTCTTTTTTTTTTTGTCCTTTATCCTCTAAATTACTATTATTAGGGACCTTAAAAAAAATTCCCCTTTTATATATAAATACATGCAAAATTATTGCGACAATTACAAAAACAAATCTCAAGGTTTAAGTCTTATAACAAAGTAAACCTTGAATTTTTTATTTTGTTAAATTAAATCATTTAATCAATATTATCACAAATATTTATTTAAGTTAAAAGAAGTGTTATGATCTTTTCACCAAACATTAAGGGGTGTTCATGTATTTTTGTTAAATGATAAGGGTGTTTGTGATGTAGCTAAATGTCAATTAGTGTTTGTAATATAAATTTAAAATGGCTAAAGGCTATCTATGATATATTGAAAATGTTATGGGTGTCTATGTATTCCCATTTAACGTTAAAAAAAGTTAGTATGCTCTTTTTATTTTGGTTTAATAGATTGACTCCAAATAATAAATGAAAAGATTACATTATTTTAATGGGGGACAAAAAAAAAATAAAACAATTTTATTTTTTTTAAATGCAAGCCATATAGATTAAAAAACAAACAAACAGCATTGTGACAAAAAAAAAATTTATTCAAATGGGCACAATGAAAACATAATTAAAAAAGAAGAAGAAGAAGAAGGAGGTTTAAATTGAAACGGTGTCATTGAAAGGCACAATAAACACAAGATTGGATTATCCATTGGGATTTATATGTTCCCTACTTCTAATCTCTTTCTTCATTTGTCACGACCCCATTCCGCCCCTAGTAGAATGGTGCCGTGATGGCCAGTAATCCGAGATTACCAAAGGCCAGCTGCAAGATTCACACACAAACAGAGTATACATATGGGGCTTACAAGTGCGGAAGCAATAAATTTAAAACTAATTAGTCCATAAGAGTTGTGCATAGATCAAATGATATGGCATACATCTTTACATAGCTTTTACAACTTGAATACAAACACAATGAAGTACAAAAATACATTTTGACCAAAAGGCTTCTCAAGCCGACATATACAAAAGAATTCAATTATAAGCCAAGAAGCATGATCTTCAAGATGTTGCAAAACACGAATCCAAAACACATCGGCAAAACACATCTAGGCGTCGCCGCCGTCCTACTCATCACCTACATATATATAGAGAGGGTGAGCTTGGATACTCAGTGAATGGTATAAGTAATAAAGGGGTTTGCATGACTGATATTCAAGAACTTTAACAAAACAATACATAACATATTTAGTGTAAAATCAAGGGATGAACCAAGTCCATCTATGGGGTCTTTCAAAGCTTCAAAGAATGCTTACTAGCATCAATATAATACAAGGGATGACATTCCGAACAAACAAACCCACGCGGTAAACCGTCGGTGGCAAGGCAAGACAAGGCAAAACAAGGGAGATATCTCAAAACAATGGTGTCGTTGCATTATAGTCCCCTGACACTAAGGACTTGTGCTACAAATGCTTAGAGTTCCCTAGCACATACGGACTTCCAAAACAAGAGTGAAGTTGCATTATAGTCCCCTGACACTAAGGACTTGTGCTACAAATGCTTAGAGTCCCCTAGCACATACGGACTTCCAAAATGTCATCAAAACAAGGCAATACTTATTGCAAGTAGGAATAATCATTCATGCTTACAAATACTTTTTGAACGAGGCAAAACAAGCTTTTATCAAAGCTTTATAACATAGCTTTATTAGAAATACCACTTACATAGTTCTTCGAACGTCGGGGTCAAGTCGAGTCCAAGTCCTACAAACACATGGCAAGTCTATTGAATGCACTTTCAAACAAGCTTCACATGCATACAGATGATCTCGGCATTCTTCAAAACTAAGTCAAATCAAAACAAACACTGTTTCTCATCTCGGGAGAACATGCTGGGCACCAACCAGGTCTTGGCGGAGGTCCCACACCTCCTCGCCGAGGTGAGGCCCCGATGGCCACATTCAAGGAAATGAAGTCAGGAAAATCTGGGTTTCCCTTTTCTTGAAGAACATAACGAACATGAAGAAGATGAATGCAAAGATCATAACTTGTCATTACAAAATCTGAGATTTCATGCTATGAGTTTGAAAACATGGACCTGGGTACCCATACTTGAAGATCTTGGGAAAACAAACACAAATACATGAATCTTGATGCAAGCTTTCGGATCAAACAAGGCTTTTCTTCAAGAACACATGAACACTATCTTCTCTTTCTAAAACCAACTTTAAATCAATGCATAGCATGCAGAACATATTCGATCATGCAATGCAGCTAGATGATCAATAAGAACAATGAGAGTAGATCAAGATTCTAACCTTAAAACACGAATCAAACGGTTTGAACTCTAAGGATCAAGCTTGGAAGTCTATTCCCTCTTCTAGAGCCTCTCTCTCCTCAAGAATAAAGAAATATAACAAATAATACATTTCTCTCTCTGCCGGCTGATTTAACACTCAGCTCGGACACGTGGCACTACCGGGTTGGTTCTTTTCAAAAAGGTGACTGAGTGAAAAGACAAGACTATGACAAGGTGTGTTCAACAAGCAAGATGACATAGGCACTCCGACAAGTAACAATCTCGGCTAAGAACGAGGATTCGGCAAGTAAGGTCTCAATGATCTCAGCTAGGAAGGACAACACTTGGCCTAGCTGTGCCACACCTCGGCCTAGATGTGCCACACCTCGGTCTAGGTCATACCAGTACAGGAACAAGATCACTTGGGTTCAAGGATAACATCTCGGTCTAGGTAATGCACACCTCGGCCTTGGTGATGAACACCTCGGCCTAGATAGTGACATCTCGGCCAATATGCCGGGGTAAAGGTGGGGGCCAACCCAAAGTGGTTTCAAGGTGATCCTAGGTGCAAGAGGTTCAAAGGTATAACCTAGGCTTAAGATGACCTCGGCCAAACACGCACTGAACAAGGAACAAAACATGCAAGTAACACTTATGCAAGACAAATCAAGGTTTGCAAATGCAACATAACAAGACAAGATCATGTAGTATATGCAAGCATGACTAGAGTAGAGTGAGGGTTGTTACATCATTATCGCACCATCAAACACTAGATTTATAATCCGATGGCCCCCAACATATTACTTCTACATTCAATGTCCTTTTTAATATCTCAAACAAACGTGCTCAAAGATTCTTAACCTTTTTATTGTTAATCCTACTAATCAAATACAGCCTTTTATCTCTATTTGTTTAGAACAAGGTAGACACAAAATAGCTTTCGGGGTATAGCATTTTTTTTGTTATTTATTTTAAATAAAGACTTTTACTAATAGTCCTTACAATAATTGAAATCCTAATTGTATCAATTTTATCTCTTGTTCTTTTAAGCGGTGGTTTAGTGTAATATTTTCTGAAAAATTTAGACATGAGTTAATAATAAAATA
This sequence comes from Camellia japonica, assembly GCA_030407325.1. NCBI lineage: Eukaryota > Viridiplantae > Streptophyta > Magnoliopsida > Ericales > Theaceae > Camellia > Camellia japonica. Next base: position 125,383,572 of record JAPPVO010000017.1, on the reverse strand, counting down.
GTTCCAATCTAAAAAATTAAAAAAATTAAAAAATTTGATCCATTTCAAAATAGTTGACTTAAAAAAATTTAGGGTTTAAACCTTATAACAAAATGAACCGTAAGTTTTAATTTTATCAATTTAAATTATAAACTTTTGATTTGTTTTCAATTTAAACTATTTATTTATTTAGTTTTTAAGTAAAATCGATAGAAAAATATGTATTTGATGACTAAAATACCCATTTTTCTGTCAATTTTATTTAACAGAAATAAGCAAACGGTTTAGATTAAAAATAAATCACAATATTAGGATTTAAAGTTACAAAATTAAAAACTTAAGGTTATTTTGTTATAAGAATCAAACCTTAGAATTTTTTTTAATTTTATAATTATGCCAATGATTTATATAAGATATATTATAATCATGTGGGTTTGGTTGGACTCCCATGCCCAACTCGTATAATAAATGAGACTAAGGTCATATTTGTTTACCGGCGTGGGCAGTCGGATTGGATAGCTATGACTGTGGGTTCACAGTGTGTTTGGTGATGATTTGGAAGGGGAGATTAATAGTACAAGGGGCTTAGTAATCACCCTCAGTAGGGAATTAACTTGGTTGGATTTTGGGTGAGATTAGAAAAATAGTGAGCGAATTGAGTCTATTTTATATATATAAAAAAAAAATTTATTTTATATTTTTTTACCAAAGTGCACCTATTTGTTTTAAAGGAAAACTTCATTTTGCCCCCTTGTGGTTTGGGCTAGGTGCGGTTTACTCCACTAACATTTTGAAATCACTACATAACCCCCATGTGGTTTGTGGACTAAAACGCACTATTAGCTTTTCTATCTAAGATAGCAGAATGTGAAAGTCACGCACCTCTATAGAGAGTGAGTCAGTTTTTATGACAAAAATACATTTTCTACCTCTTCAAATTTATAAAAGATGCCATTCTTTTCTATTTCTATTTTTCAATCATTAACAGCTCCACTTTTTCTTCCTTCTTTTCTTCACCTCTTCTCTCTCTCTCTCTCGCTCTCTCACTCTCTCCTCCCCTCAAACCACCATCCATATCCATCGCACCACCATCGCAGCCCCTCTCTTTACAAGCCATCCTTAAACCCCCTCTCACATCAAATTGATTCATCCCCAAAATTATATTTTACACACACACACACACACACACACACACACATACATACACATATACAGTAAAGAAAGAACATGGTTATACAAACATATATACATTCATACACATATACATATATATCATTATATATATATATATATATGTTTTTTTGGAATCAACATCATGTTTTCAGAATTATAAAATTATTTTGGATTCATCAACATCATCATCTGAAACACAAAGCAAAAACCATGGAGTTTATGAATGAGAGTACAATCAAAGAGCAAAAACCATGATTTTTTGGTTTTTGTTTTGGGTTTTTAGTTTTGATTTGGGGAAAAAAAAGACACTTTTCATGGCTCTTGACACAACCCAAACCCGCTCCTATAGGTTTAGCGTTGTAGCCGGCCAGTAATCCTGGAATTAGCAAAAGCCTCTGACTTGAATATTATATAACAAGAGGGGCAACGGAAGCAAATATACAAAATACATCTTCCATTGAGCTATGCAGACATACATGGGACAGATAATTTAAAACTTTATATATATATATATATATTCATATGACGTCATATTTACATAAGTCATATGTCACAATATAGATAATATCATAAGGGACTTAGCCCAATATATAAACAAAAACAAAACAAACCAAAAATATCCTTAACATGATTCACAAAAATTGACTTCTTCAAACGGAACCTCCTCGAGAGGCACTGTGGTTGGCTGACAAAATGGAACTCTAGGCCATCAACTTTGGGCCTAGTCACGCGCCTGGTCACCTACATACATAATATAAATAGTGAGCAAAAGCCCAATGAATAATAACAGAGCAAATGATTTAATGAATGATGTTCCATATTAGATTCAAAAAGCAGAAACAAATTCATAATTCTTATTCAGAGTTCAGAAGCATGTACTTATTTAATTTCACAGAGGATCATACGTGGTACACCAATTAACGCTAACAGATCAGATACAGAGCATTAAGGGTCATATTTGACTAGTTCCATAAAGGAAGCTCCGGTACCGGGAACAGATAACATACTTAAGCCATGGTATTGTTACCTACGGGCGAGAGCCATGAGACCACGATATTGTTACCCCCGAGCAAGGGCCTTATGCTCATAGACCATGGTATTCTTACCCCTGGGCAAGGGCTATGTGCTAAGGATGCCACGAGTACTTGTTAGAAATTAGACAATCATTCATTGTACAGAATATAACATTTCATAAAACAGATCTTATTTCATCATACAAAAAATAAATAAAGTTAAACATAGCTTTACTAAGTTATTACTCATAGATGGCTCCAAAAGCAAAACAGATACAGTAGATGGATCAGGCGAGTTATGGCGCGTGACCTACACAAATACAGAATAGATACATATCGAATTACACACCCGAAATCATTAACTTAGTTCTTTCTTATCTTGGTGTATTTCTAATCCTTATCCTCATTATTATGTCTTAATCTTGGTCTAGGAATGCCTAGGATGCAATGAAGATGCCAAAACATATTGTTTAACACTTAGTCAAATTTGTTGAAAACAAGGTCCTCGCTCGAGCGTAGCTTCCTTCACTTGAGCGGAGAGTAAAAAATAAGGGTGGTTGCTCGAGCGCAACTTCGGTCGCTCAAGCGGTCTGTAAACTTTTGCGAAAGTACTAGTTACATGATTTCTTCACTCGACGGTCGCTTGAGCGTGTGACTGAAGCCTTCGCTCAAGCACAACTCTGGTTGCTCGAGCAGTCTGCAAAACTTGTAAACTTCTAGGAGCATGCATTTTACGCTCAAGTCAACTTTTGGTCGCTCGAGCGAAAGTGCAAAACACAGAGTGGTCGCTCGAGCAGATAAGCAAAATTTTAGAATTTCCAGATTGTTATTCATGATGCAAAACTTGAATCCAAAGCCTTAAAATGCATCCTTTGGGCCCAAAACTTAAGAAATCACTTGTAAACTTGCAAAACATCATGAATTCAAAACCATTTCGCAAAATCAAAGCCTAAAAGCATGCCAATTAAGCAAAATCAAACTTAAAGTTTAAAGAACATGACGTGTATGTAATTTTTTGACTTCAAAGCTTTCAAAACATGATCAAACAAGGTAAAATGGTATGAAACTCAATGAATTTCCAAAACCAAGCTATGATAAATGCATGCATGTGAGAATTCTTCGAAATTTGACTCTAAATGCAAGGGAATTTGCATGTATGTATGGTTGTCTTCTTAATTCTTCTTCCCTATCTCAATTCTTTAGCTTAATTATTTAACTCCCTTGATTTCATGCATGAAACAACCCTATTGCATAACGAAAATAGTGAATTCCTACCTTAAACCTTGAATTCTTAAGTGTAGAGGCTTAATCCCCCCAAGCTCTCTCCAAATCCTTCACTTTTCTTGCAACCTCCTCTTAATTGGACTCAAACTTCCTCCTTTCCCTCTCTCTCACGTTTACTCTTCAGAGATGAGGCGTTGAGAGTGTAAAAGTGTATAAAAGGAGTGGGGAGTGGCCTTATATAGGCTCATTAGTGAGTCTTAATTAAGCTTAGCTTAAGTTAATCAAATGAGCATTATTTTATTCTAATTATTTGACTCCGGATCGAATTTCAATTAAACTTACTATAAAATTCTAAAAATTCCAAATAACACAGAAATTAAGTCAATTTCGCATTTGATAGCCGATAAGGCCTTCAATTCACAAAACAAAATAGAAACACAAACAGATACTTCTACGATAGACAGATATAAACACAAATAATGCAACACACATGCAATTAATTCAGAATTTCATCTTAATTACTTACTAGGTAAGCACAGCTCAGGGTTGTTACAGTTTTCTCCCCTTAAAGATTTTGGTCCTCCAAACTCGAATTACCTTCATTTTAGAAGAATATCGGATTTAAAGGGAACAAGTCAGGATATCTCTTCATCATATCTTCTTCGGTTTCTCTTGTTACATAAGTCCCTCCGTGGTTTTGCCAATTAACTTTCACCAACGGTATTTTCTTGTTCCTCAATCTCTTGAGTCTTTTATTTACGATTTGAATTGGTCGTTCTTCATATGTGTAGTCATCTTTCAAAAGCACTTGGGTTGGTTCAATCATATGGAAAGGATCTCTCAAATAATCCCGAAGCATTGATACATGAAAAACATTATGCATATGTTCCATAATCGGCGGTAAGGTGACCCGATAAGTCACCGGATTGATTTTCTTAAGGATCTCATATGGCCCAACATATCTCGTTGCCAATTTGCCTTTCACTCCAAACCGCGTTTACTCTTTCATAAGAGTTACTTTGATAAATACATGATCCCCAACTTCATATTCTCAATCTCTTCTTCGAACATCTACATAACTCTTTTGGCGGCTTTGTACGATTTTCAAATGTTGATGTATTAGCTTTACTTTCAAAGTTGTCTCTTGGACCAGTTCTGGTCCTAATAACGGTCTATCACCAACTTCGGCCCAACAAATTGGAGAACGGCATTTCCTACCATACAAAGCTTCATAAGGAGCCATTCTGATGCTTGAATGATAGGTATTGTTATACACAAATTCGGCCAAGGGTAGATGAGTCTCCCAATTTCCTTGGAAGTCTAACACACATATCCATAACATGTCTTCCAATGTTTGAATGGTCTGTTTAGATTGGTCATCTGTCTATAGGTAATAAACACTACTTAGTCTCAGTTCAGTCCCCAAAGCCTGTTGTAAACTCTGCTAGAATCTTGAAGTAAACTTGGGATCTCTGTCAGATATTGTGGAAACTGGAACTCCATGCCATTTCACAATCTCATTTACATACAATTAGCCAACTTATCCGCATTATACAAAGATTTGACAGGAAAAAAGTGGGTAGATTTAGTTAAATGGTCAACAATGACCCAAATAGAATCCATACCTCGGGAGAAATGAGGGAGTCCAACAATGAAGTCCATCGTGATGTGCTCACATTTCCATTCCGGTATTGGAAGCGACTAAAGTAATCTAGCAGGTCATTGATGTTCAGCTTTAACTTGCTAGCAATGCAAACATCTAGCCACAAAAATCAACAATGCTTTTCTTCATACCAAGCCACCAAAAATTCTGCTTCAAATCCTTGTATATTTTCGTGTTTCCTGGGTGCATAGCAAATTTGGAATTATGGCCTTTGGTCATAACATGCTTCCTCAGTTCAAAACAATTTGGTACACAAAGCCGGTTCTGAAATTTCAACACATTATTGTTGAACACAAATCCCGGTCTCGATTTTGAGTCAATTTCATCCACAATCTTCTTCAAAAATTTATGTTGCAATTGTTTCGCTTTAATCTCTTCGATAAGTGCAAGCTGGGTAGAAATAGCGATTAGAATTCCGCTTTGTTCCTGCAGTACAAGTTCAATCTCATTTCTTTCCAAATCATGTAACAATTCTTTTTGACTTGTAAGTAAACATAACAAATTGCCCATGGATTTTCGGTTCAAAGCATCCGCAACTGTGTTTGCCTTCTCCAGATGGTACAAAATCTGCAAGTCATAATCTTTAATCAACTCTAACCATCTCCTTTGTTTCATGTTCAGTTCTTTTTGGATAAAGAAATATTTCAAGCTTTTATGGTCAGTGTACACTTCGCAGGTCACACCATACAGATAGTGTCACCAAATTTTCAAGGCAAACACCACAGTTAGTAATTCAAGGTCGTGGGTTGAATAGTTCTTTTCATGTGGACAGAGTTGTCGAGAAGTATAAGCAATCACTTTCCCATTTTGCATTAACATACCTCAAACCTTTGTATGAAGCGTCACTATAAATTTAAAACCCATCAATACCATTAGGCAAAGTCAAAATTGGTGCAGTGACTAACCTGGTCTTTAGCTCTTGGAAGGCAGACTCCCTTTGATCATTCCAATCAAATTGTGTATTTTTCTAAGTCAATTGTGTTAATGGAAAGGCAAGCTTAGAGAAGTCTCTTACAAATCTGCGGTAGTAGCCAGCAAGTCCCAGAAAACTCCTAACTTCTGACACATTTGTTGGCTTGGCCAATCTACAATAGTTTCAATTTTCTGTGGGTCCACTGATATACCATCCTTGTTAATCACATGTCCCAGAAATGCTACACTATCAAGCCAGAATTCACATTTGGAAAATTTTGCATATAACTTCTTTTCTCTCAAAATCTTTAAAGCAATTTTCATATGGTTTTCATGTTCTTCCCTACTTTTAGAGTAAATCAAAATATCATCAATAAACACAACTACAAATTCATCAAGAAATTGTTTGAAAACCCTATTCATTAGGTCCATGAAAGCCTCAGGTGCATTCGTTACCCAAAATGTCATTACTAAAAATTCATAGTGTCTGTATCTAGTCTAGAAAGCGGTTTTCTCAATGTCTTCTGCATTAACTTTCAATTGATGATAGCCCGATCTAAGGTCAATTTTGGAAAACACTTGGGCTCCCTAGAGTTGATCAAACAAATCATCTATTCAAGGCAATAGATATTTATTCTTGATAGTTACTCTTTTCAATTCCTGGTAGTCTATACATAACCTCAAGGACCCATCTTTCTTCTTAACAAATAAAACTGGAGCACCCCAAGGTGAAGTGCTCGGTTAGATGAATTTCTTGTCTAGCAATTCTTGGAGTTAGACTTTCAATTCCTTCAATTCAGAAGTTGACATTCTATATAGGGTTTTAGAAATAGGTTGTGTTCTAGGTACTACATCAATAGTAAACTCAATTTCCCCATCAATTAGATCCCCGGGTAGTTCATTTGGAAAGACATCAGGAAATTCATTAACTACAGGAATAGTTTCCACATTAGCATTATCCGAAGATACAGTCAATACACAACACAAGTAGGCCCAACAACCTTTTCTCAACATCTTCCTAGCTTTCATAAATGAAATCAAATATGGTGGAGGAATTACCCCATTCCTAGTAAAGACAAACTCAGGCACACCGGGTGGTCGAAACACAATAGATTTATTCACACAATTGATAGTAGCATAATATTTAGTCAACCAATCCATACCCAGAATACAATCAAAATGAGTAATATCCAATAGTAGCAAATTAGCATATAATAACGTATCCCCAACCATGATGTCACATGCATGATACACATAAGCACATAACGTAGTGCTTCCAGATGGTGTAGATATAGATAGCAAATAATTCAAAGCTAGGCATGCGACACAAAAGAGTGTGTAGAACCAGAATCTATCAACACATAGGCACGTTGAGCACAAATAGAGATCATACCTGACACCACCGACTCGGTGTTCTGTAAATCACCAGGTACTAATGCAAAAACTCGGCCTTGCCTCAGATTTTCTCTCCCGATATTAATTCTCACATTTGTTCTTGGTGCAGGAGCGGATCCTATTGAACTTGCCGTAGGATGGTTAGCATTATCGAATCTCATCGAACAATCTCTGATTATGTGGCCAGTCTTGCCACACCAAAAATAGGCACCAGATGCATGGTAATACGTGCCTTTATGCTTTCTTTTTCATTCAGAACAAATGACATAAATCCATTACTTTGGCTTGAACTGTTAGAGGATCCTGTGTTTTGCTTCTTATTTCTAGCAAATGAACGACCCTTTCTAAAACTAAATTTAGATCTTTTACCTCGCCACTCAGTCATTGAAGCTTTTATCTGTTTCTTTGTAGCTAAGTTGGCTTCAGTCATTAGAGCCCTATCAAGCATATCAATATATTTGGGTAGTTTTAAAACACCTACCTAATCAAACACATCGAGATCCAGTCCTCCTTCAAATTTTCGAGCCTTTTTATAGTCCGTATCCACCATGTGAGGAGCAAAACGGGCTAATTCAGTAAATTTGGCCTCATATTTGGCCACTGACATACTGCCTTGTTTGAGTACATAGAATTTGAACACCTTCCTATCTCAGAAACACTGAGGGAAGTATTTTTCATAAAAGATTTCTTTGACTTGATCCCAAGTCAAAATCCCACTACTTTCACAGACAAGCATCCACCAACGTCGAGATTTGTCCTTTAAAGTATAAGTGGCCAACAAAACTTTATGAGTCTCTCGGTACATGGAAAGACTTCAAATAACTTCTCAGTTTTCCAGCATCCATGTTTCCGTCTTTAAAGATTCAATTCCACCCAAGAAAGTTGATGGCTTCATCTTGTTGAATTTCTGAGTCAAACTGATGATGTCAGTGTTCACCGGTTCGGTTTGGACTAGAGTTGGCGAAGGAGGCAAAAGTTGTTGTCTTTGTTGTTGCATTATTGCTTTGGTCAAAGCTTTAAGCATTCTTTCCATTTGGTTCATGCGAGTCTCAAAAGATTTAGTTGCATCATTACTTCTTGTATTCTCCATTTGATATAGGTAAACAGAGTACCAAGAAACATAGGCAAATAATTCTCTTCACAATGTTCGGAGTATTCAGTCCCAATTCATTCTTATCAAGTTCATATGTTCAGTTTTCACAATTACAAAGATTAACACACATACACCCATACATACAGATGAAATGCTCTTAATCCTTTCTTAGAACATCGTACAACTCATATGGACTCGTGTGTGTGGTATAGCTCGTGCTTTGATACCACTCTATTACGACCCAAACCCGCCCCTATAGGTTTAACATCGTAACTGACCAATAATCCTAGGATTACCAAAGGCCTTTGACTTGAATATCATATAACAAAAAAGGGATGCGGAGGCAAATATACAAAATACAATGTTCATTGAGCTGTGCAAACATACATGGGACAGATAATTTAAAACTTTATATATATATATATATTCATATGACGTCATATTTACATAAGTTATACGTCACTATACAGATAATATCGTAAGGGACTTAACCTAGTGTATAAACAAAAACAAAACAAACCAAAAATATCCTTAACATGATTCACAAAAATTGACTTCTTCAAACAGGACCCTCCTCGGGAGGCACGGTGGCTGGCTGACAAAACGAAACTCTAGACGATCAACTCTGGGCCTGGTCACGCGCCTAGTCACCTACATACATAATATAAATAGTGAGCAAAAGCCCAGTGAATAATAACAGAGTAAAGGATTTAATGAATGATGTCTTATATCAGATTCAGAAAACAGAAACAGATTCATAATTCTTATTCAGAGTTCAAAAGCATGTACTTATTCAATTTCACAGAGGATCATATGTGGTACACCCATTAGCGCTAACATATCAGATACAGAGCATTGAGGGTCATATTTGACTAGTTCCATAAAGGAACCTCTGGTACCGGGAATAGATAACATACTTAAGCCACGGCATTGTTACCCCTAGACAAGGGCCACGAGACCACGGTATTATTACCCCCGAGCAAGGGCCTTATGCTCATAGACCATGGTATTCTTACCCTTAGGTAAGGGCCATGTGCTAAGGATGCTATGAGTACTTGTCAAAAATTGGACAATCATTCATTGTACAGAATATAACATTTCATAAAACAGATCTTATTTCATCATACAGAAAATAAATAAAGTTAAACATAGCTTTACTAAGTTATTACTCACAGATGGCTCTAAAAGCAAAACAGATATAGCAGATGATCGAGCAAGTTATGGCACGTGACCTACACAAACACAGAATGGATACATATCAAACTACACACCCGGAATCATTAACTTAGTTCTTTCTTATCTTGGTATGTTTCTAATCTTTATCCTCATTATTATGTCTTAATCTTGGTCTAGGAATGCCTAGGATGCAATGAGGATGCCAAAACATGTTGTTCAACACTTAGTCAAATTTGCTGAAAACAGGGTCCTCGCTCGAGCGGAGGGTCAAAAATATGGGTGGTCGCTCGAGCGCAACTTCGGTCACTCGATCGGTCTATAAACTTCTGCAAAAGTACTGGTTGCATGATTTCTTCGCCCGACGGTCGCTTGAGCGTGTGACTGAGGCCTTCGCTAGAGCGCAACTCTGGTTGCTTGAGCGGTCTACAAAACTTGTAAACTTTTAGGAGCATGCAGTTTACGCTTGAGCCAACTTTTGGTTACTTAAGCGGAAGTGCAAAACACAGAATGGTCGCTCAAGCACAGATTCTGTCGCTCAAGTGGAGAAGCAGAATTCTGGAATTTCCAGATTACTATTCATGATGCAAAACTTGAATCCAAAGCCTCAAAACACATTCTTTGGGTCCAAAACTTAAGAAATCACTTGTAAACTTGCAAAACATCGTGAATTCAAAACCATTTCGCAAAATCAAAGCCCAAAAACATGCTAATTAAGCAAAATCAAACTTAAAGTTTAAAGAACATGACATGTATGTAATTTCTTGACTTCAAAGCTTTCAAAACATTATCAAATAAGCTAAAATGGTATGAAACTCAATGAATTTCCAAAACCAAGCTATGATCAATGCATGCATGTGAGAATTCTTCGAAATTTGACTCTAAATGCAAGGGGATTTGCATGCATGTATGGTTGTCTTCTTAATTCTTCTTCTCTATCTCAATTCTTTAGCTTAATTATTTAACTCCCTTGATTTCATGCATGAAAAAAATCCTATTACATAACGAAAATGGTGAATTCCTACCTTAAACCTTGAATTTTTAAGTGTAAAGGCTTAATCTCCCAAGCTCTCTCCAAATCCTTCACTTTTCTAGCAATCTCTTCTTAATTGGGCTCAAACTTCCTCATTTCCCTCTCTCTCATGTTTACTCTTCAAAGATGAGGGGTTGAGAGTGTAAAAGTGTGTAAAAGGTATTGGGAGTGGCCTTATATGGGCTCACTAGTGAGTCTTAATTAAGCTTGGCTTAAGTTAATCAAATGAGCGTTCTTTCATTCTAATTATTTGGTTCTGGATCGAATTTCAATTAAACTTTCTATAAAATACGAAAAATTCCAAATAACACAGAAACTAAGTCAATTTCGTATTCGGTAGCCGATAAGGCCTTCAATTCGCAGAATAAAATAGAAACACAAACAGATACTTCTACTATAGATAGATATAAACACAAATAATGTAATACACATGGAATTAATTCAGAATTTCATCTTAATTACTTATTAGGTAAGCACAGGTCGGGGTTATTACAACTCTTGTTCCCAATCTCACTTCATAAGGCTCCATTAATTTGCAAACCCAATTTCATATATATATATATATATATATCTGTGTTGAACTGATGCTCAATTACAAGGTCTTTTCTTTTCACAAACCAAATTCCAATTACTTTTTTTTCTACTTGTTTCTTTCACTTTTATTGAATTTTTATTATTTTTTTTATTTTTTATGGAAATATAATTATTTTGTGCCGGTCATGTTCTTTGATGTCATAGTTGGTAGGTGATTAAGTTACTGGATTGAAAGGATAGTTGGATTAAATTATATTTATTTATTTATTTATTTAATTTAGAAGAAGAATGTATATACATATATATTTACCTTCTAGCTTTTGGGTTTGTGAAAAGAAAAGAAGAATGGAGAAGAGGAGAAGGGGAACTGAGAAGAAAATGAAGAAGATAAAGATGAGGGTATAATTGTCAATTTACATGTTCTGTTAACAGAAGTTAGTGTGCACTTCAATCCAGTAACCACTTGGAGGTTATGTGGTGATTTCCAAATGTTAGGGGGTAAACCGCACCCGACCCAAACCACAGGAGGGTAAAGTGAAGTTTGTCATTGTTTTAATATTTGTTTTAAATTTTTTTGATATAGAAATAATTTTTTTTATTTATTTTATATAAAAAGAATTTAGCAGTCTCATCACTAACCATCTCCCACACTATCCTCAAAACAAACACATTTTTACTTAATCCCCTCATTAACAATCCCCACATTAATAATCTCTTCATTAACCATTCTCTCACTAACAATTTCATCTAACTTAATCCGCCAAACAAACGTGGCTACTAGTCATCATGACCTAGTCCTATGGACTTAAATATCAATCCTAAACTTGAAAGAAAAATATAAGTTAGGATAATGGACCATCGCAACTGGAACTAGGGGTCATTGTTGTGACCTGCTCGTTGCTGTTTTTACTATGCACATGAAACAGTGTCGTTTCGTTTAATCTTTTTTTTTTTTTTTTTTTTTGAAAAGACCAATTCAAACAGTGGCAACTCTTGCAACACGATTTCCACCACCACCATGAATTCCAACAGAAAAATCTCCTCAACCTTCACCATTCGCAACCTTCCTCTGGTCACTGCCAACTTGTCACCATTGCTCCACTAGCATCTCTATAGTTTAGGTTGAACAACGGCAACCGTTGGCTCACTACCCACTGATTACAGTTTCTCCCAAGAAAATAATCCAAAATTTCAAAGTATCCAATTTTATTTAGCATCTTCAAAATGTTGCCTACAAATAAGTAAATAATGTAAAACGTAAAAAGAGCCAAACAATCACAGTGTCTGGTTATAAGACAAAATTGTTGCTTCATGGTGAATGTGTTCTAGTGAACAAAGAATAAGCTCACTATCACTGGCTTCTCCACGATGCTGAACTCTACCATATCTGAATTCAGGTAGCTTAAGAACTTCCTCTTCATTCCCAATCACATCGAAGTTTCAGATTATTTGTACTCAAAATCACATTAACTTCCTTCATTTCAACATTAAATTAGTGAGGTACATATTTTGATGTTTGATTAAAAACAAAGTATGAGAAAGTAAGGGAAAACAATAATTTGATGGAACTTGTGCAAGCTTAGTTTAGAATTGATTCCAAATATAAATTCACTCCTAAGTCTTTATTCTTCACTTTAATTTGAAAATAAATCCATTTATATGAGTTTTGATTCTTTTGAATGAGGAATTCCTGAATTGAAATGTAGGTTATGTTGTGAGAAATCTCTAATTTGGATTGAAGGTGATTTCCTCATCTTTATGATCCTTGAGTCTTAGTTTTTGATGTATTTGGATCTTGGGAAGAGTTTGGTACGCTTAGAATGAGGATTAAACCGATTTTATGTCCTAGTTTGTATGTGTTGACATCATCAACACCATAGTGTAGACTCGACTTTCTTCGCGCGCCCCCCTTTCGGAGAGGCGCGAATTGGTCTCCTATAGTTCGAACTCCTGTCACGGTTCTAAATCTAATCTCACAAAGTGCAATGTAAGACTGATAAACACCAAAGAGTCCAATCCGGCAAATCATTTTGAAAAATCAGATTTTAAATCAAATAATGCCAAAATTGGACTGCTTTGCCAGATTACAGAGTCGCCACCTAAATATTTTATTTTTGGAAAATTTAGGAAACCCTGACTTGTGCCAAAGGCCACGTGTCCGTCATCACTAAAGTTGTCTCGGCTCGGGAACTTGGGTACGAGAGAGAAAGGTCTTGAAATGAGCACTCCCACTCGCCCGATCAAAGGATCGGTCTCTCCTAAGCATGATATGTTGTTTTATAAACACATGTGTTCTTATCCGGTTACTAGCTAACATTACTATGTGGTGCGCACAGCATACAAGTATAGACTAAATTGCAAGAATTGGAACGAAAAACTCATGTTTGCTTTCGAAAATGGTTTGAAAGTGCCACCCTCAAGTGGGCTTAAAACATGATAATTTGCCACTTCGCAAAGTGGGCTTAAAACTCACATTTGATGAATTGTCCCAATTCAAGTAATGAAGCCTTCATCCACAGGCATTCATGTAGTTTAAGCATTTAAGCACATAGCCTCATGGCAAGTATGCTATCATGGCAACACTCACACTCATGGAAGTATGCTAAAGCGTAAAACTTACAGTGTACTTCAAGCCAAAACAAAAAACTAGTTAGAAACAATGCGTGATCCTAACTATGTTAAGTGCCTAATGCAACGCATGCAATAATGCAACTAAATAGGCTCGGCTATCTAAGATGGCATATGAATGCAACAATTTGATACATGTATTCAAATAAGTGTATTGAAATACAATGCAGTTTGAATGATGCGCCGAGCCCGGTCCATGCAATACAAATAAATGATGCAAACATGCAAGCATAAGGTATGCTAATTGAAAATGCCCCTAATCTAACCATCGAAAGCGGTTAAATAAAAGGGAGAAAGACGTAGGGTTGGAAGACATGCACACACACACGCACGCTTATTACAACATTGCGCCCTCTCGAAGGAGGGTCCGAATGAATAAACTAAGCTAATCTAAGCTAAGCTAAGCTAACTAATCTAATTAAACTAATTAGACTAATTATTACAAACCAAATTGAATAACTAGTAAACTACTTACTAATTATTACAATACTTAACTAATTAGCACACTAATTAATTAATTTACAAAATCATGCTAACTAACAAGTAAAGCATTTAAACAATACTGCCTCAGCTCTGCTTGAAGAAGTTGAACATGCATGCATTTGGTTTTCGCCTCGAAAAGCCCACCGGTTTGCTCTTGAGATGCTCTGTTTGCAGGGTTACTCCAAGAACTCTTTGCACCATTTTACCAAATCAATGTTGAAGAATGCACCAGTGGCCTGCCGGCCATGGATTCTTGTTGTCGACCACTTGCCGGCCAAAGAGAGGTACTGCCGGCCAAGGATGATGCCTGGCCGACCATCAGTGAGGCACTGCCGGCCACTGGTGTGCTGAATCACCATTCTGCAACAAAGCACAAACAGAGGAAAATTGAGGGTCTCCCAAGGGTATGTTTGTACTGTGTCCTTCCTTATCATCTCAAAACATCAAAGGAGTGGCACTATTGGATCCAAAACCACCAATCAAGCACTTTCAATGCATGATAGCCAAGGATCCAACTTGTACATATTCAATAAATACGCAAATATGACACAAAGGACCACCACCCTATCATGCATGATCAAGGGCAATGGAGACAAAGGAGATTGGCTCATTTCATCACTTTGAGTATGAAATGGACCAATCTACCTTGTGTTCAATATAACGTCCGATTGAACACAATGCAATGCAACACAACAATGCTTATCTTGCAAGTTTTACTTGATTCATTTTGTTTACTCATTTTAGCATTACCAAGTCATTCCTTAGTCAATTTGTCCAAGATGAGTGTCCTCTAATGAGAGAGGGGTCAACCAAAGAATGGTTTAAGGCATGAGAGAGATCATGCCTTTGGCTAGGAGGAACCCTCAAAGGAGAGTTAAAGCCATTGAGCACAAGCTCCGTCTTAAGCTTAAACACAATCATAAGGTTAACCAACCCTCAAAACAAATAGAAAAATGAAGAAATGAGGGAGGTTGCAGACTTTTTTAGTGCTGAAATGGCATGCAAAAGACACTAATTCGTGCAAGCAACACATGCACAACATGATAAAAGCCAGAAGCATCAAAACTAGTGAAGAGCACTACACTAGAGGCACGCAATATCAAGCTTCAATGACCAAACCAGCCCTGAACAGAGCTTAAACATGCTAAATTAGTAGTCAAAACAGGCTGAAATTTAGGCACAAAAGGCAAGAAAAGCATGCTCACTTGTTGGCTCACAAACAAGGCTCAAAGCACAACTCTCAAAAGCAAAGAAAAAGGGATATATGTGAGAGTGTGACAGTGATATATGCACTGACATGACATGTAAAACAATGTTACAACATGCAACCATCCCATGCAAGACATGTAGGAGGCCTTAAAACACTAAGCTAGTGAATGCATTTGCACTATAGCTATACAATACCTGGCTCATATGACCAAGACCACTCAAAACAGAGTTAAAGCATGTCAAAACATTAGAAAAAATGTGCTGGAGTCAAGCTAACACAAGCTAGAATGATAGGCTAACTCATTAGGCATGCTAGGCTAGTAAGCATAATTACACTACAAGTGCAAGAAGCAAGCAACAAGTGCACCAACCAGCCAAAAACAGAGTTGAAACAGCCTAAATGGAGTTCTAAAACATGCTTGAATAAAGCTAAAAAGGGCTAGAATGAAAGGCTAACACATAGCACAAACTAGACTATTAAGCACCACTGCACTACAAGTATACAAAGCAAGCCTCAAGTGGCCAAACCAGCTCAAAACAGAGCTAAAGCAAGTCAAAAAAGTAGCAAAAATATGCTGAGATCAAGTCATAAAATGGAAGAAAAACATGCTCACGTGTTAGGCTATCTACTCATGCAAACAAGACACAAGGAGGGGAGACCAGCCCCTCCTATTTTGGACCTCAAAACATAGTTTTTGTCACTGAAAAACCTCTGAGTTTCAGTGGTAAAAAGGCCCAAAAAGTTGGTTTGAAAGTGATGAAAAAATGGCACAAAAGCTTAACAAGCAAAGAGACAAAAATGGTGGACCACCCCCAAACTCAAAAGGGGCTTAAACCACCATTTTTAGGACTGAAAAATAGAGTTTTTTTCAGTTCAAAACCAAGCCAAAAACAGTTTGCAAAGGTGGCAAAACAAGTGTGCAAGACAAGCTTAAAAGGGGTAAGCTTTATACCTTTGAAGCACAGCAACAAACAGCCGCTTTTCTGAGCTAAAACCAGCTTTAAGAGCTTAAACAAGACCTCCAAGAACCTCAGCTCCAAGATGAAGGTGTTTGGCTAAGGGTCTTAGTGCAAATATGTAGAGAATTCTCACTTTCAAGCACAAAATAGGAAGAGAGAGAGGATTCTAGAGAGAGAGAGGCAGAAATTTTGCTCTGAAAATTTTGGAGAGAGAGAGGGATTTTAGAGAGAGAGGGTCCCAAACTTGCTAACCTCCCAAAATAAGAGATATGGATTCCATATATAGCAATACAAGAGCTCAAGTCAAAAATATCAATTCAGAAATATCTAGAGCAGTGTGGGAGACAGCTGGAGGATAATATCTGCAAAAAAAAAAAAACTGAGTTTTTTCATCAATGGCTGGCAAGGGACCATTGATGGCCAGCACATGATCATTTGTGGCCGGCACTGATCATCAATGGCCGGCCCTAATCATCAATGGCCGGCAGAAAAATCTGCCCTCTAGGTCCAACTTCAAATGAGCATAACTCCTTCATCTGAACTCCTTTGCAGGTCATTCTTGAGCCTAAATTGAAGCCCTGGAAGTATTCTTTCCAATGGTGGCAGCCTCACTTCAAAATTCTAAGTGTGAAAAAAAGTTATGCCTCTTTTAGTGAATACTACTTAGTTTCGATCCTACCTTGATTCATGCCAAACTTCTCCCAAACTTGTTTTCTTCTCTCCTCTCCCATTTTCTTCAACTCCAAACCCCTAAATAAGATGTTTTGAAAGATTTTTCAAAGATTTCACCTCTCTTTCATTCATTTATACTTTGTCCTTGCTCGGTTTACCGAAAAGCGCAACATTTAACGAAATGAGAGCCTCGGAACATCGTAGAATCATTTTCCAAAAACTATTTTGAAAGAGAGGGTTTTAAGGTCTAAAATATTTTTAGTCAAAAGGCTTTGGTCCAAAAGGGGTGTGAAGTTGGGATTTGAAGCTCCTCTTGCCGAAGAAATTGAACCTTTACACTGCACATCTTTCATCACCAAGTAAACAATCAATGGCACCAAAGTCTTAAGAGCGGTCAAAAATGGGGTGTCTACAGTTGCCCCTCTTTGACAGAGCTCAAAGTCATAAAATGACGTGAGTAAATGTCAAAGCCTAGAGACGACCCATTTTTGACAAGGCCGTAAGACTTGGGCAAACAAACAAAATGCAGATGCGGAAACAGATGGTTGCGCCCGCAGGCTGCCTACGTATCCCTTTGCAGGGAATCAAACTAGCGTAGTTCAAGGGCAGAATGCAAAATGATACACAACTGTAATGAAACAATGCAAATAAAATACAGTGCAATGAAATAATTAAACCACAAGCAACGCAGAACCACACAAATATCATAAAGAGATGGAGATGCAAAATCAAACTACGTTTAACATAGAAAAGGTGCCGGAAACCTCAAACCACAATTCTTTTAGTGGAATAGGCGTGTGCACATGCAGAATTATGTGTTTCGCAAAAAGAATAAAAGTAATTGGGTGAGATAATATAAGTGAGAAATGATCTGCTGAGAAAAGATCATGATCTTAAATGCTGAATGCAACAAAACAAACTACAATGCAATGGATGCAATGGATACAGTGAATAAGGTGCACAACCAAACCACATTTTACCTAGAAAAGGTATGGACGCAAAACAAAGCACGTCTAACATAGAAAAGGTGCCGACACCCTCAAACCACAATTCTCTTAGTGGAATAGACGCGTACACATTATCACAGAACCATGCTTCAACGAAGGAAATGTATGAGCACATGCCAAACTAAGCTTAACATGGAAATGATGCAGGTATAATGGACAATGCAGTAAATGCATGCGATAGATGCTATATACAATGCAATAGAAGTACTAGATAATGTAGTAGCTGGAGATGAAGGTACCTTACAGGGGCAATCGGCGATGACTCACCTTATGCTACTGGGGATCTTCCCCTTTTGATTGTGCTTCCAAATCGCAGGTACTACTTTTCTCCCTAACTATGTTCGCAACTTTCCCTATTCTCTAACAGGGTGACAGATTAGGTTGGTTCAGTATCCAAAATTGAGGTGCATACACGCTACCTCAACCTATGGGGCTTCCATACAGATTTCAAACCGAGGATACACCCCTGGATATTTAAACCAGACTTTAGTCTCGAAAATCTCGAACCTTTGCGTTCTAGGCGTCGGCCATTCGAACTCTAGTTTCCACCGTCTCAGTTGATCTCTTAGGAACTCACTACAAACAAAGGCATGTGGCTATACCAGACCACCGAAAGTCGTTCGGGCACGACAAACACCGAAGGAATTGCACCTTCAAAGGATTTAAGGTCTCCTAGACCAGGGACTGCACAAGACAGTGCGATACAGGGTGAATGCACAAAACAGCGAGATGCAGAGTGAATGCACAAAACAGTGCTATACACAAGGTGCACAAAACAGTGCGATACAATGCACAAACAAGTGCAGGTAAGGTGCGCAAAAGAGCGCGAGCACGTTTTATGCAAAAGATATGAGCATTTTCTATGCAAGTATAGGAGCATGTAATGAAATGCACAAGATAGTGCGATATGCAAGAAAACGAGAGTGTAAACAGCACAAAAAAGTGCGATGCGCAAGAAAGCGCGAGTGTAAATGCAGGATTTTAAGGTCTCCCAGACCAGAGAATGCACAAGATAGTGTGAGTGGGTCACAACCACAAGGTGCACAAGACAGTGCGAGTGATACACAACCACAAAGTGCACAAGACAATGCGAGTGGCACACAACCAAAAAGTGCACAAGACAGTGCGAGTGAGATGAAATTGTGAAATAGATGCACTGAGTGAGATCATTGTGCGATAGATGCATGGTGTTAATTGAAAGCATGTTCGATACATGAAACAAGCATATTCTATGCAAGAGGCAAAAGCATATTCTACGCAACACTGAAAGCATATTCTATGCATGAGACAGGCATATTCTACGCAAGAGGCAAAAGCATATTCTATGCAAGAATCATAAACGATGCGCGGCACGCATGTAACAGAAGTGTATATGAAAGGGCACATTCTATGCAATAGAAGGGCATCAAACATGTACTTTGGTGCCTCCAATATACCTCTCGAAGGACTTTGCAATATGCTTAACTCAAAAAGGACACACCCTGCTCATATTAGCGAGAGGTAACATCTGCATGCTACTTTAATTGCCATTCTGACCTGAAACAAGCTTAAGCTTGGGGTCGAGATACACTCATACTTTAGAGAAAGGCGAGGCATGAGAAAGTGCACCTGGAATGCAGTCTCAGAATTTGCTGAAATTGAAACGAACTTAGATGCTCCAAATTTTCCCTCTTTTCTTTTGCTTTGCAGTTCGGAACCCATATAACTTCAGATAGGTCCTTGTTCTATTGCTCTCACATAACCTAGGTTGAACCCTATAGCTTTATGAAAGAACAAATCATGTTTTGCACATATGTGGAGAACGGCACGGCACTCTGAGCACAAAATAATTTATTTTTGAAATTGAGATTGAGAATGAGTTTTTAACCGGGTATTGAGCCTATGACTGACCAAAGTCAAAACGACTCAGAGAAAGACAAGGTAAAACAATCTAAACACATCTAGTGACACTCGAAACGACTGAAAACAAGAATCGAGACAAACAAAAGCACGCACACAACACTCAGATGTGTTACAAAGGCGAGAGACCTCTCGGTTCATGAGGAGCTTGTTTTTCTGGATATTGTTTCCCACCCTTTCTTATTTGTGATTCTCACATCACTCTGGCACTCAATCTCTTTTTCTCTGAAAAGCCATTTTCTTGCTTTTCTCTCAGCGCACATCTCTCTATTCTTCAATCTCTCTTATTTTTTATCCCTCCCCTAGGTGGTTGATGGATAAACAGGAAGTTGTAGGCTCTTGCCCCTGGTATTCTACCAGATGCTCTTTCTTTCACTCATAACTAGTGAGCTCTCCCACAGAGGGGTTGTAGTACGACCAGATGTGCAGTAGATCTGCAACTAACATCGGTTGACGATGCCCTTGGCTTAGCTTTAATGCGATAACCTGTCTAGATGAGGCAGTGGAATACCCTGCTCCATTCTAGTTAGTGCTTCGCACATGGCTTGATACCTCGCTGCTTGGAGGATATGAGAACTTTTAGCCTTCTGTTGTTATCTTTAGTTGTGCCTTTTTGGCGAATATAGTGCCCTTTTCTGGCAAGTATGGTGCCCTTTTCCGACAAGTATGTTGACAACGGGGAAAATACAGAAAACTTGGGTCAAGTGTGCCCCTAGTTCATCATTTTGACCATTTTTTATTTTTGGCTTTTTACTAAAACAATTTTGACCAATATGAGAGTTTGGTTAACATGCTTGTTCGATTTTCTGATTTGAAATCATGCAAGTTAGGCTATGAGCACTGAAAATTTTCCTTTTTTGGGTCCAAGAAATGGTCCAGTTTTGGAAAAATTGAATAATTTTCTAGAGAATTAGTCAACCTCATTAAAAATCCTCAAAAGCTGTTTTTGCAAATGGCCACTGCTCGACCAACGTGGACTTAACCTTCGAGATGCACAATCTCATATCTAAACTTGATTTGCCTTGCAACTGAATCTTTCTAATGGAATAGGTCAGTCTGATTTTGAATGAAGACAAGCCAATTTGCACCTGGATAAGATAGCTGAGTTTGAACAAGGATAAACCAATCAACATGGATGAGCCAAGCAGGCTAAAAAATGATTAGGGCCGAACTTCAGGATGAAGTTGCCTACGTATCCCAAACATGGGAATCAAGCCTGACGTAGTTCCGGATGGAGGTTCACTCGGGTGTTAACACTCTCCTTTTATGCTCTAACTTTTGCCAAGGCTGTCCTTTCAGGTTTTCAACCTTGCGAGCTCTGTTTTTCTTTTCTTTTCTTTTCTTTTCATCTTTTCTTTTCTTTTATATTTTGTTTCTTTTCTTCATTTTTTTCTCTTTTCATTCATTTTTTCATTTTTGTTCTTTTTCTTTTCTTTTTTTTTTCTTGCTCTAACTTTTGCCTGGGTCACCCTTTTGGGTTTTCGGCCCAGCGAGCCTCTCAAGGATAAAAAAAGTGTAACTTGTCCATGTTGATCGGTTTTGAGATCTCGAAGCCATCTGAATCCAGGAGAATGGCTGCTGTTCGCTGCTGATATAGGAGCCCATCCAATCGGGTCTGAATTTGCCCCTAGTGTTGTGGATAGGAGCTCGATTGTCCTTCAGCAAAAATTTTCTTCTTTCAGATTCTGGGATTTGGCTGTCTTGCCAGTCTTCATTGACTTGCGGAATGACCCATCTTTTGAATCTTTGAGCACGTCAGACATTTTTGCCCCTAGTTCAAGGGCTGCTTCTGAACTAGCTTTGCAAGCTTCCTGTGATAACATCTGATCTTCTTGATCTAACTTTCTTGCCCCTAGTTCAAGGGCTGCTTCAAATCTGGCCATACAAGCCTCACATTGTGGTTGATCGTTAAACATTCTGAATCCAAGTTCAAGGTTTGAAAGCAAAAGGGCTTGAGGCTGAGAGCGATCCTATGCTGCACAATCTCGAAATCAATTCCACGCATGTCTTCGCAGGACCGCGCAAAACATTTTTTGAAATCTTTTAAGAAAGCGACTAGTCGCTCGCGTCGAAGACAATGTAGAACCAATCTGGATCAAGCCAGGATCCTTCTCAATACTCACATTAACAAACATGATCTCATTCATTAAGGGCTTAGCATGCCTCTCTTCTTGTCAGTTGATCAAATTTTTGCAAATCCAGAGGAATTCCTTCCTCTTTGTTTTCACCACAACGTTCGAAAAGTTTTGAAAAAACTTAGGTCAATGCAATGATTTCAAGGCATAGAAAAGTAGGTGAAAAGCACTGCCATTTCATTCAAATTTGCTGGCACAACTGGCTCCATGGCAGAAACAGACGCAAAAGAAAGAGTGTAAAAAAAAACACAAAACAAGATAGTGATATCCGAGGTAACACCGCCAAAATCACCTAACTCTAACACAACAGGACTGACTCGATACAATGAGACAGACTCGACTGACTCAGTTCAAAAAGACTGACTCAATATAACACAACAAGATTAACCTAACACCCAAGTCAGAAAGTACAATAAACAGCATTTTTAAATTGCTCAAAACAGTGCGTGCCATCCCCATATCTGGAATAAAATGAGTGCCATCAGCAGGTGGTTCATCCCCCGATCACATAATCACATTATCCCCCAAGTTCACCGATTCAGTGCCGATAAACTTTGTAGGACCTGGTGCGACGATGACCTCGCTGTCAATCAGATCTTGTATTTCGTGGCGAAGATGAAAACACATGTTAGTGTCATGACCAGTTTGTTGATGGAAGGCACAGTACTTGGCAACATCATGCTTGGCTGGAAGGGGATCCGAGAGAAGCCAAGGCTCAAGAGGTTTGAGATGGCCCTTTCCTATAAGGATTTGGAGAGCTTTGGACAAAGTCATGTAGAGGGGATTGAAGACCCTCTGACCACGGGGTTGGTACTTCGAGGTTTGTGAGGTTATGTTGGATGTACCAACAAAGGGATTGGCAGGTGCTGATTGGGTTTGATGATCTCTTATGAGTGTAGGATTGGAGCTGAAAGGAACGTTTCTGGCATGACAGCCATTTTCCCGGCTTGCCCCTTGATTCAAACTACCCCTAACTTGAGTAGCGAAAGTGTCATCCACAGTTTTTGCAACAACTGCAAGCACTTGCTGTTTGTTCAGTCCTTCGGCTTTCAAAGCCTCAACAGCCCATTGAAGATGTTCATAGGGACCAATGCCCGCTCTAACCTTGTTCTTGTCATTTGCCTCTACTTTGCTAAGGGATTGGCCTTTTTCCAATGCAGCACGTCCCAAAATTGGGGAGCTTTTCGGTATGAAATTTCTGGCATGTGATGTGGTCAATGAAGGAGCCAAAACCCCAAAAGCTAAATCTGCCACTATTCTCTGAAGATCTTCAATCATGCTCCTCAGCTCAGAAGTAGTGGGTTCATGGGTTTGAGATGATTGGGGTTCAAATGCATCCATTATGCATAAGTCCATGCTTTCTGCGATAAACACCTCAGGCTTGGGTAGATGGGCTGGGGTGATGTATATGCTGGGGTTGTAGGTGGATGACAGTATATGGATGAGGTTGAGGTAGACAGGAGATATTTGGTCATTGGGGTCTGGAGGTGGAGCTATCGTCCAGTTGTCGATGAGATTCTGGACCTCATGACGAAGACGGTAGCAACGATCGGTGCCATGACCGCGTTGCTGATGATACACGCAGTATTTGGTGGGGTTATGTCTTGCAGGAAGTGGGTCAGGCAGAGGTTGAGGATCAAGGGGTTTGAGATACCCTCTTTCCATCAGGACTTTTAGTGCACTGGTTAGGCTCATATAGAGGGGAGTGAAAGTTCTGCCCTAAGCTCGGGTTAGGTCGGCTGTTTGTAGGCTTGATTTGGCAAAAAGGTCGGTTGTGGTGACTGTATTGATTTCAATGGGTTTGGGAATAGTGCTACTACCAGCATTGGTACTCTCGGAAATCACCCTCCTTGTTGGTTCACTTGTTCTAGGAATAATCCCAGTGTTGAACGCATTCTCGATCTGAACCCCCAGTTCATGCAAACTTTTGAAAGTGAATAGTGGGGCAACTACTAACTTTTGCAACATATCATGCTCAAGGTTCTGCACCATTATCCGCACTTGGTCCCTCTCAGAAGGGCGATTTGTCATCTGTGCTGCCTTTGCTCTCCACCTTGCAACAAATTCCACAAAAGGCTTTGTTGGGTTTTGGTGGGTTGCTTCAAGCTCTTGAGTAGTCATTTCAACTTGGGTATTGTAAGAGTACTGATCGACAAAGGCCTTAGCCAACTCTTCCCAGTTCTGCTTCACTTTATCCTCCAACTTGGCGTACCAAGTGGCTGCTATGCTCGACAGGGTTTTTCCATACAGAGAGAGTTTATGTGGCTTAGTCAGACCCATCGGTTTCAGGACATCCAAGAAAAGTTGAATATGTACCATAGGATCTCCAAACCCGTCGAAACGGTCAATGTGTGGCATTCTGAATCTATCTGGGAGCCGTACGGCAGCCTCAGTGTACCTATCCTCAATGTTGGGAATGAAGTTAAGGCCTTGTGCCTTTTTGAATTGCTTCTCAAGGTTAGCAATTTTTAATGAGGTCAGGTCGAGATCATTAATATCAAGGGAATAAAGCCTCTCATTAGGCTACACCAGAGGTGTGAAAACTCGAGCTTGAGCCAACCCTTCTCGAGGATCCGGACCATACAAAACTTCAGCTGGTGGAAGTGGGTCAAAATTCGGCTGGGGTCCCAAGACTTGGTGTGTGACAGATACCCCAGATGGGCGTTGTGTTTCAGCATTGGTCTCATCCTGCATGGCGATTCCCTGGTTTAATGCTGCTATCATGGCCACAACTTCTTCCAGACTCTGTGCCATCACGGTCTGCTGAGTTTGAACAAAGGTGATGTGACTGGTGACTGTCGGATCAGTTGAACCGGTAAGCCCTGACTAGCCTTTCTTTGCCTTGCCTTAGCAAAGGAAACACTGGTTGCCTTTAAACTGAATATCTGACCTGACAAAGTCTATCAACACAAGTCCAATGTACCCGGGGGATATTGGAGCCTTCTGAAGCTATGGTTCCAAGACTACCTTGCAAAAGAGAAAACAGACAGCATCTCAGCCTGGTTGCACTAGAACAGATATGAGCATAACTGAATGACTGTACTCTTTACTGAATTCTGCCCCACAAATTGATACCAATTTGGCAACCGATATGCACATCCCTGTACAGTTTCACTGTAAAGCACATACCAATTAAAGAAAGCCAAAACACCCCTATGATGGGGTAGGGTTACCCAGTCCTAGTTTCGTTAGGAGCTAGGGGTTCACTACGCACGCATGCGGTTTCATACAATCCTGCATTCGGGTGAGCAACCTGTCCTAGTTTGGAACAGTCTCTATGGCTTTCGATATGCAGCTAGGCCGATTGGTCAAAAAGGGTGCCTCAGCAAGACCACCTAATACACCTCTCACTCCTAACACCGAGAAATGAAAGGAGGATCAAATGGTACAGCGGTAGTCCAGATCCAAGGTTTGTGTTCCCATCGTGGTAAAGCGCACAACTGGTTAGCCTTATGGCACACTTTTCCAAGCAAGCTTCCGGCAAGCCGTTCAGGAATAGCAGACGGCAAACACTGTGACTTAGGCGCACCTATGCAAATGCAATGCAAAAAAACACATAAGTGTAAATAAAACAACATATCATAAGTTCGAGTCAAGTTCTCTAAATCCCCAGCAAAGTCGCCAGAAACTGTAGACTTAACTTTCTTCGCGCGCCTCCCTTTCAGAGAGGCGCAAATTGGTCTCCTACAGTTCGAACTCCTGTCTTGGTTCTGAATCTAATCTCACAAAGTGCAATATAAGACTGATAAACACCAAAGAGTCCAATTCGGCAAATCATTTTGGAAAATCATATTTTAAATCAAATAATTCCAAAATTGGACTGCTTTCCCAGATTACAGAGTCGCCACCTAAATATTTTATTTTTGAGAAATTTAAGAAATCCTAACTCGTGCCAAAGGTCATGTGTCCGTCATCACCAAAGTTGTCACGGCTCGGGAACTTGGGTACAAGAGAGGAAGGTCCTGAAATGAGCACTCCCGCTCGCCCGATCAAAGGATCGGCCTCTACTAAGCATGATATGTTGTTTTATAAATACATGTGTTCTTATCCGGTTATTAGCTAACATTATTATGTGATGCGCACAACATAGAAGTATAAACTAAATCGTAAGAATTGGAATGAAATAACTCATGTTTACTTTCGAAAATGGTTTGAAAGTGCCACCCTCAAGTAGGCTAAAGCGTGGATTTTCCACCCTCAAGTGGGCTTAAACATGATGATTTGCCACTTCGCAAGGTGGGCTTAAAACTCACATTTGATGAATTGTCTCAATTCAAGTAATTAAGCCTTCATCCACAGGCATTCATGCAGTTTAAGCATTTAAGCACATAGCCTCATGGCAAGTATGCTATCATTGTAATACTCACACTCATGCAAGTATGCTAAAGCATAAAACTTACAGTGTACTCCAAGCCAAAATAGAAAACTAGTTAGAAACAGTGCGTGATCCTAACTATGTTAAGTGCCTAATGCAACGCATGCAATAATGCAACTAAATAGGCTCGGCTATCTAAGATGGCATATGAATGCAACAATTTGATACATGTATTCAAATAAGTGTATTGAAATACAATGCAGTTTGAATGATGCGCCGAGCCCGGTGCATGCAATACAAATGAATGATGCAAACATGCAAGCATAAGGTATGCTAATTGAAAATGCCCCTAATCTAATCATCGAAAGCGGTTAAATAAAATAGAGCAAGACGTGGGGTTGGAAGACATGCACACATACACGCACGCTTATTATAACATTGCGCCCTCTCGAAGGAGGGTCTGAATGAATAAGCTAAGCTAATCTAAGCTAAGCTAAGCTAATTAATCTAATTAAACTAATTGGACTAATTATTACAATACTTAACTAATTAGCACACTAATTAATTAATTTACAAAATCATGCTAACTAACAAGTAAAGCATTTAAACAATACTGCCTCAGCTCTGCTTGAAGAAGTTGAACATGCATGCATTCGATTTTCGCCTCGAAAAGCCCACCGGTTTGCTCTTGAGATGCTCTGCTTGCAGGGTTACTCCAAGAACTCTCTGCACCATTTTACCAAATCAATGTTGAAGAATGCACCAGTGGCCTGCCGGCCATGGATTCTTGCTGCCAGCCACTTGCCGGCCAAAGAGAGGTACTGCCGGCCAAGGATGATGCCTTGCCGACCATCAGTGAGGCACTGCCGGCCACTGGTGTGCTGAATCACTATTCTGCAACAGAGCACAAACAGAGGAAAATTGAGGGTCTCCTAAGGGTATGTTTGTACTGTGCCCTCCCTTATCATCTCAAACCATCAAAGGAGTGGCACTATTGGATCCAAAACCACCAATCAAGTAGTCAAAACATGCTGAAATTTAGGCACAAAAGGCAAGAAAAGCATGCTCACTTGTTGGCTCACAAACAAGGCTCAAAGCACAACTCTCAAAAGCAATGAAAGAGTGATATATGTGAGAGTGTGACAGTGATATATGCACTGACATGACATGTAAAACAATGTTACAATATGAAACCATCCCATGCAAGACATGTAGGAGGCCTTAAAACACTAAGCTAGTGAATGCATTTGCACTATAGCTATACAATACCTGGCTCATATGACCAAGACCACTCAAAACAGAGTTAAAGCATGTCAAAACATTAGCAAAAATGTGCTGGAGTCAAGCTAACACAAGCTAGAATGATAGGCTAACTCATTAGGCATGCTAGGCTAGTAAGCATAATTACACTACAAGTGCAAGAAGCAAGCAACAAGTGCACCAACCAGCCAAAAACAGAGTTGAAACAGCCTAAATGGAGTTCTAAAACATGCTTGAATAAAGCTAAAAAAGGGCTAGAATGAAAGGCTAACACATAGCACAAACTAGACTATTAAGCACCACTGCACTACAAGTATACAAAGCAAGCCTCAAGTGGCCAAACCAGCTCAAAACAGAGCTAAAGCAGGTCAAAAAAGTAGCAAAAACATGCTGAGATCAAGTCATAAAATGGAAGAAAAACATGCTCACATGTTAGGCTATCTACTCATGCAAACAAGACACAAGGAGGGAAGGCCAGCCCCTCCTATTTTGGACCTCAAAACATAGTTTTTGTCACTGAAAAACCTCTGAGTTTCAGTGGTAAAAAGGCCCAAAAAGTTGGTTTGAAAGTGATGAAAAGATGGCATAAAAGCTTAACAAGCAAAGAGACAAAAAGGGTGGACCACCCCCAAACTCAAAAGGGGCTTAAACCACCATTTTTAGGACTGAAAAACAGAGTTTTTTTCAGTTCAAAACCAAGCCAAAAACAGTTTGCAAATGTGGCAAAACAAGTGTGCAAGACAAGCTTAAAAGGGGTAAGCTTTATACCTTTGAAGCACAGTAACAAACAACCGCTTTTCTGAGCTAAAACTAGCTTTAAGAGCTCAAACAAGACCTCCAAGAACCTCAACTCCAAGATGAAGGTGTTTGGCTAAGGGTCTTAAAGCAAATGTGTAGAGAATTCTCACTTTCAAGCACAAAGTAGGAAGAGAGAGAGGATTCTAAAGAGAGAGGTAGAAATTTTGCTCTGAAAATTTCGTAGAGAGAGAGGGATTTTAGAGAAAGAGGCTCCCAAACTTGCTAATCTCCTAAAATAAGAGATATGGATTCCATATATAGCAATACTAGAGCTCAAGTCAAAAATATCAATTCAGAAATATCTGGAGCAGTGTGAGAGATAGCTGGAGGATAATATCTGCAAAAAAAAACTGAGTTTTTTCATCAATGGCCAGGAAGGGACCATTTATGGCCGGCACATGATCATTTGTGGCTGGCCCTGATCATCAATGGCCGGCACTGCATCATCCATGGCCGGTAGAAAAATTTGCTCTCCAAGTCCAACTTCAAATGGGCATAACTCCTTCATTTGGACTCCTTTGCAGGTCATTCTTGAGCCTAAATTGAAGCCCTGGAAGTCTTCTTTCCAATGGTGGCAGCCTTACTTCAAAATTCCAAGTGTGAAAAAAAGTTATGCCTCTTTTAGTGAAGACTGCTCAGTTTCGATCCTACCTGGATTCATACCAAACTTCTTCCAAACTTGTTTTCTTCTCTCCTCTCCCATTTTATTCAACTCCAAACCCCTAAATAAGGTGTTTTGAAAGATTTTTCAAAGAGTTCACCTCTCTTTCATTCATTTCTACTTTGTCCTTGCTCGGTTTACCGAAAAGCGCAACATTTAACAAAATGCGAGCCTCGGAACATCGTAGAATCATTTTCCAAAAACTATTTTGAAAAAGAGGGTTTTAAGATCTAAAATATTTTTAGTCAAAAGGCTTTGGTCCAAAAGGGGTGTGAAGTTGGGATTTGAAGCTCCTCTTGCCAAAGAAATCAAATCTTTGCATTGCACATCTTTCATCACCAAGTAAACAATCAGTGGCGCCCAAGTCTTAAGGGCGGTAAAAAATGGGGTGTGTACACATAGGGTAAAAGTGCCATATCTTCCTCTAGGAAACTCAAACTAACACAACATTTATTTTGTTGGAAACTAGTAATCTATTTTCTAAAGTAGTATAGGTCTTGCCATTTGGATCTTCCTCAATTAATATAGATATCTCTCCCACACACACCTTTGTTAGTATAGTAATAGGCTCTTAAAAAGTGTTAAGTACACAATTACTTATGCAAGGACCTTTATGACTGACTGATTAATATTAACCACCTTGATTATGGATAATCAATCATAAATATATTTGCTTAATCACACATATGTTTATTAATCATGTTGATGTTTTTTTTTTTTTTTTTTTCCTTTTTGATTAATCTGAAATAACAACAACAAACTTAGAACAAGAGGGCCACTAGTGCCTCTCACAGGAAAGGTTAACCATGTCTGCAACAAACAGACTTAGAAGTTGATTAGAAGGGTTTTCAATAACAATCAAAGGGTCTTGGTTAATTACAAGAGTGTCAGAACATATATTTCCTTCACGCCAGACGTGGTTGAGAGAGCAATCACAACACTCCACGAGGAACGTATCTTCAAGCAAAGCTTGTTAGGAAAAGTTGAGACAAGTCTCTCCTTTGATTAAATTAATCAACTGTTCCGAATCAGATTCGGTGATGACTTTCTTTATGCCTTTCTCGAAGATGATGGTCAGACCTCTGTATACACCCCATAATTCTGCCTCCTCGCTAGTTGCTATCCATAGGTTGCCATGAAAACCAATCATGTTGATGTTAATGAATCCCAATTATCCAAATTAACCATATTCAACTCTAATTAGTAAAGATCAATTTTCACCCATGGATTAATATAAATCAATTAAGCATCTTAATTAAGTAATTAGAATGAGTTGGAGGCAGAGGTGTAAATGGGGTGGTGAGGGCTAGTATAGACATCCCATTTTGACCGCCCTTAAGACTTGGACGCTTCATTCCGAACACTCGATGATGAAATATTATACTGTACAATCTTTCAAATCTTCAGCAAAATAATTTAATTTTGAGCTTCAAACCCAAACCTTGCACCCCATTTGGACCAAAACATGTTTTTCTGGCTTGACCACTCAAAAAGCAGCAAGACCAAAAGTTGACCGGCAAGCCACTTTTTTAGGTCGGCCGTACAATTGATTAGCCAGCCGGCCATGTCTAACGAAACATATATTTTGCAGCAGCAGACACTTCCATGCACGGGATTTGGCCAACTGCTCTCTTTTGAAGATATTTCCGCTGGAAGGCGATTAAAAATCTATAAAAAGACCACCTCACCTCAGAGTTTAGGGTTAGAACAATTTCCCAAAGGTTTAGATGATTGCCCAAAGCATTTCTTCACATTCTTAAATATAGATACACCATAGATACACCATTGAAGCTCAAACTTGAAGTTTTTTGCTGAAATTTTGAACCTTATTTCAAATACTTGAGAGTGTTTGGATTGAAGTTTGTGAATCAAGAAGCTTTCCATCTTTTTAAGAGGTTAATCTTTGAACACTTTTCATCACCTTTTCTCTTCCTCCCTTGTTCTTCATCCTCTGTTTTACATACTAAATTTCAGAGTGTTTTTAGGCTTTAAAATGTGATTTAAACCTTGTTGAAGGTGGAAGGGTGGTGGAAGGGTTAGCCACCTTTCCATAGGCTTATCAATAGTTGTGCTCTCTTCGTTTTTGTTCATGATTTTGCTTCTTTTTCTTCAATTTTAGAACTATTTTAAATAGTTTTGTATGAATATGGACTGAATATATGTGTTTAAAGTTTTAAATAGATAGTTTAATTCTTGAATCTATTCTTTTCTTCAAGTTGTTGTAAGCACTCTCCTAGTTCCCTCTCAGAAGCATGGAAATAGATGTTTAATCCTTATTCCATGAGTAAGAAGATGAGCATACAACAATTCTTTATAGCTTTTATTCATTTGCTTAGTTTTGTTTTGAGTTTGCTTTGAAGCCAAGCCATATGAGAGCTCTTTCATCGAAAGCATTAGAGACTATCTTCTAGTTCCTTTTGAATTATGGAAATGGATTTCAATCCTTCTTCCATGAGTAGGAAGAAGAGCCTCTTTACTTTCCTCAATGATGTAATTTGTTATTTGTAAGCTTTATCGTCAAGAATGGCTTTCTCTAAACCTATTCTCTCTGAATTTGAGTACTCACTTACTCTTATTTTCCATAAGATAGGGTAAGTTTCATGTCATCTCTTTGAATGCTTCATCTTCTTAATTTGCCTTAGCTTTGTATTCATTGATTTCTATCCCATTGTTTCATTAATCATCATCTAAATACCCTTAGGATGTTTGATGATATGTGAAACAAACCTTTTCTCTCCTCGAATATCATTATGATAGGAGGGAGCAGAAAGGATGAACATCTTTTGGAAACCCTCTGTTTTGCTCTATTCCAGTTCTGTTGCAACAAGGTTTTCTCCAGAAACAGTGGCCAGCCGGCCATTCTTCTGTACGGCCAACTATCTAATCAGGACGACCGATCAATTCTTTTGCACAACAGTGGTGGTTTTTCAGTAAAATAGAGCAGATCTTGTGGCCAAAATAGAACCGTTTTCTGACTACGAACTAGGTAATTTCTGGTAGCAAGCAGAGGGGTTTCCAGAGGATGTTCTTGCTTATACGCATGCGATTCCTCGCCACTCATTCAATTCCTTTAGATTAGTCGCTTTGAGATTCGTATTTTGTAATAATTAGTTAATAATTAGATAACTAGTTCATTCATTTGTGTTTGTAATAATTAATTAATTAGGACATTCGGACTCTTTTGTAAGAGGGCAAATTTGTAACATGTGATGTATGTCTTTCAACCCCCATTTCTTTCTTTTTTTTATTTCAATGCTTATCGTAATTGTAGAGCATCATATTTTCTTTTATCACTACCATGATTTGTATCCATTTTTGCATGTATTAAGATTCGGTTTATCATACTTGAATACGTGAGTTACCGCATGCTTTGAGTGGATTCATACAACATATTCATAGCCAAATCAAGTAACCGCATTTTGTATGTGTTGCATTAGTCATGTGCATTTCTTTAGGATCATGCATTTTTCTAACTATCTTCTTTTCTTCAGCTTGCCTCGTTTGAGTACTAGGTGAGTAGTTTTGTTTTAGCATATCATATATGTGTTTGTGTTGCCATGTCGAGCATACTCCTATGAAGCTACTCGCTTACTTGAAATATCTCTATGGATGTCTGTGGATGGAGGCTATCTGTTTAGATTAGAATGACTTTGATTATTGTACATATGGGCTCGCTTTTCCTTTGAGTTGCACATATTCAAAATTCTTTTTAAAAAAGCATAAAATGAAAGCAATCCAATGTAAGTGACGTAGTCTATACTTGTTTTCTTCATATAGTAATGATAGTATGTTAAATAATCAGAACATAAGCATATAATGTCCATAAAATTCACACCATGATTTAGTAGAGACCGATCTTTGATCGAGTGAGTAGCGTGCTCAATTCATGACTTTCCCCTCTCATGCCTAAGTTCCTGAACCGAGACACTTTGGTTATGATGGACAAGTGGCCTTTGGCATGAGTCACGAGTTTCCTAAATTTCCCAAAAATATTTAGGTGGCGACTCTAAAATCTAGCAATGCAGTCCATTTTTGGCATCTCTGATAATTAATGGATTTTCTAGGATTTGGACTCTCATTCATTTTTCTATTTTACATTGCACTTGTGAAACCAGATTCAGAACCATGAGAGTCTGAACTGTAGGAAATCGCATTCAAGGAGACTAAACCCCTTCGAGGAGCGTGAAAAACCAGTTACAGTTTCTGGCAACTTTGTTGGGGAATTAGAGAACTTGACTTGAACTTTATGATGTGAACTTTTATCTACAGATATATGTTCATTGCATTTCATTTGCATTGGTGCTTATAAGTCACTGTGTTTACCATCTGATATCCTAAACAGCTTGTCAGAGGCTTGTCAAAAACTTGCCAAAAGGTTGGTAGAACGTAGGCAATGTCACGTTGGGAACACAACCCTTGGATATGGGTTATTGCTATACTGCTTGATCCTTCTTTCACTTTTCGATATTAGGTGTGAGAGGTATATTAGGTGACCTTGCTGAGGTACCAAATTGGCCTAGTGCATGTAGTAAGCTCTAGTGAATGTTCCAAAATACGACAGGAAGCTCACCCATATTTAGGATATTGTGATACCACTTGTTTGAAGTAGTAAAACTCTAGATCATGCCAAAGCTAGGATAGAGTAACCCTACCCCCTTATAGGGGTGTTTTTGCTCTCTTTATCTACTATGTGCTATGTAGATGGGATCTATACAGGGGTTCCTAATATCAGTGGTTCAGTTATATTAGTTTGTGAGGCAGAATTCAGTGGGGAGTACAGTTATTCAACTATGATCATATCTGTTATGTTGAAAATGAGGCTGAGGTGCTGTCTATTTTTGACTCTTTTGCTAGGTAGTCCTGGAACCATAGCTTCAAAAGGTTCTAATATCCCCCAGGTACTTTGGACTCGTGTTGGTAGACTTTGTAAGGTTAGAGATTTAGTTTAGGGTTAGCCGGTGTTTGCTTCACTTTCACTAGTGGCAAGACGAAGAAGGGCTAAATAGGGTTCACCGGTTCCATTGTTCTGGCATTCACCAATTAGATCACCTTTGTTCAGTTCATCCCGGGCACAATCATCTACTCCTATAATGGCTCAGCCTCTGACGAATCTAGAGGATTTACTGATCCATTTTCAGCAATCAGTAGATTCACTCCAACATGATATGGCCTGACAACTTGAGATATTGTAGAAAATAATAGTCCTCCCACTATTCAACTTTAAAAACCTCTATGAAATTGGGGTTCAAATTGAGGATGCCATCAGATAAGAGATCATTGTGGAAGATAATGAGCCTATGAGGAAGAATGTTGTTCATAGTTCCAATGTTACTACCAGTGGTAGCACAGCTGCGAAATGCTCAAAAGTAAACACTGTCACCAGTCCCATCAAAAACCTTTTTGTTGATAATATCCTAAAACCAACCACTTCAACTAAGCCCCAAGCCCAAAATTTCCATCCTCTTTATATAGATCTCTCTTAAGTCTTGAAAATTCTGCTAGAAAAAGGGCACCTAGAGCTCCTAGAACCCCGACCCCTCCCAAGTCCTCTTCCACCAAGACATGACCCACTAAATATTGTGTTTATCATCAACAACATGGTCACAATACAAATTGTTGCATTCGCCTCCATCATAAGATTCAGGATCTTATTGACGAAGAGATCATAGCTCCACCAAAAAGACCTTATGCCACCACTAACCCATTACCTCCACACCTCAACCTAATCCATACACTGCTATCCACCTACAACCCTAACATACATCACCCCATCCCATTTATCCAAGTCTGAGGTGTTCATTCCAGAAAGCACGGACTTGTGTATAATGGATGCACTTGAACCCCAATCATCTCAAACCCCTAAAATTGAACTCCACAATGGCCCTATTCCAGTCCAACCTACTCCAAAGAGCCCAGCGCAACCAATGCATCAAGACCAAGTCGGTTCAAATACACCGCGGACAACAATGGCCGAACCCACTACTTCTGAGCTGATAAGCATGATTGAAGATCTTTAGAGAACTGTGGCAGATTTAGCCTTTGGGATCTTGGCTCCGTCATCAACCACATCACATGCCAGAAATTTCACATCAAAAACTCCCCAACCTTTGGACGAACTATATTTGAAAATCGTTAACCCAAAGCTATCTCAAGTCTGGGTGATGACATGTCAACAACAAATAGGCCTCGTTTCGATATAGCCATCCAATCCCTTGACAAAGCTAAAGCAAGTGGCAAGAACAAGGTCAGGGCAAGTATTGATCCTTATGCACATCTTCGGTAGGCTATTAAGACTTTGAAGGTCAAAGGACTGAACAAGTAGCAAGTGCTTGCAATTGTTGTAAAGACTGTGGATGACACTTTTATCGCTCAGGTTGGAGGCATTTTGAATCAGGGTGTAAGCTATGAAAAGGGATGTTGTACCAAGAACACCCCTTTCAACTCTAATCTTACACCCATAACAGATCTCCAAACCTAGTCAACACCTGCTGAGCCCTCTGCTGATACTTCCAGGACGGGTAGCCGCACCTTCAATCCCTTTACATGACCTTATCCAAAGCTCTCCAAATCCTCATAGGACAAGGCCATCTCAAACCTTTTGACCCTTGGCCTCTCCCTGATCGTCTTTTAGCCAGACATGATACCGCCAAGTATTGCGCCTTCCATTAGCAACTTAGCCATGACATTAACCGTTGCTTTCGCCTTCGCCATAAAGTACAAGACCTGATTGACAATAAGATCATCTCCCTACTAAGTCCTACAAAGTCTGTCAGCGCTGAATCAATAAAGTTGGGGGATAATGCGACTAGTTCTGTGATCGGGGATGAACCACCTGCTGATGGCACGCATTTTACTCCAGATGTGGTGGATGGCACGCACCGATTTTAGCAATTTGAAAATGTTGTTTATTTTACTTTCTAACTTGGGTTTTGAGTCAGTCTTGTTGCTTCAGAGTTTGGTGATTTCGGACGTGTTAACTCGGACAGGACTGTCTTGTTTGTGTTTGTCTTTTCACTCTTTCTTCTGATTTTGTTTCAATCAGTGAGCCAGAAGTTCTGAATGAAACTACAGTTATTTTCACCTATTTTTCTATGCCTTTAAATCATTGCATTGACAAAAGTTTTTCAAAATTGTTTCCACAACTGTGGTGAAAACAAAGAGGGAGGAATTCATCAGAATTTGCAAACTTTGGTCAACTGAGAGGAAGAGAGGGTGTTAAGCCCGTAATGAATAAGATCATGTCTGTTAATGTGGGTACTGAGAAGGATCCTGGCTTGGTCTTGATTGGTTCTATATTGTCTTCAAAGGAGCAACAAGCGACTAGTTGCTTTATTAAAAGATTTCAAAAATATTTTTTTACGTGGTCCTACGAAGACATGCCTAGAATTGATCTTGAGATTGTAAAGCATATAACCACTCTCGAGAATTGATCCCTTAGCTTTCCAACCTTGATTGAGAATGTTCAACGATTAACCAAAATATGATGCTTGCATGGCCGAATTAGAAGCAACTCTTAAACTAGGGGCAATAGGTCGGATGTAATCGAAGGAAGTTTGCATAGCTGGATGAGAAGCAACCCTTGAACTAGGGGCAAAAAAAGGCAGATATGATCGAAGATTCAAAGATAGGTCATTTCTCAAGCCAATAGAGACTGACAAGAAAACCAAATCCCAGAATTTGATAAAAGAAAATTTATTGCTGAAGGACAATCAAGTTCCTATCCACGACACTAGGGGCAAATTCAGATCCAAATGGATGGGCTCTTATATCATCAAGACTATTTGGTCAGGAACAATATCCATTCTCGTGGATTTAGATGGCTTAGGGATCTCACAACCAATTAACATGGACAAGTTAAACTTTTCTATCTTTGAGAGTCTCGTTGGGTCGAGAACCCAAAAGGGTGACCTAAGAAAAAGTTAAAGCAAGAAGAAAAATGAAAAGAAACAGAGAAAAAGAAAATAGAAAAAGAAAAATAAAGCTCGCAAGGTCGAAAACCCAGAAAGGCGGCTTTGGCAAAAGTTAGAGCGGAAAAGGAGAGAGTTAATACTCGAGTAAACCTTAACCCCAGAACTACGTAAGGCCTGATTCCTATCTTTAGGATACGTAGGCAACTTCATCATGAAGTTCGGCTCTAACCAATTTCAACTTGCTTGTCTCATCTATGTTGATTGGCTTATCCTTATTCAAACTTGGCTATCTTATCCATGTCCAATTAGCTCATCTTCATTCAAATTCGGTTGTCCTATTCCGTTAAAAGATTCAGTTGCAAGGCAAATTAAGTTCGGATTAGAGGTTGTGCATCTCAAGAGTTAATTCCATGATTGGTCGGGTAATGGCCATTTGTAAAGGTAGTTTTTGAGAATTTTTAGTGAAGTTGACTAATTTTCTCAAAAATTATTCTATTTTTTCTAAAACGGGACAATTTCTTGGACCCAAAAAGAGAAAATTTTAGTGCTCATAGTTTGACTTACATGATTTCAAAACAGAAAGTAGAACAAGCATGTTAATCTAAACTCTCATGTTGGTCAAAATTGTTTTAAAAGAAAGCCAAAAATAAAAAATATAGTCAATGTAATGAACTAGGGACACAGTCGAGTTAGGTTTTCTGTTTTTTCCCCATTGTCAATGCACTCGCCAAAAAGGGCACAATTGAAGCTAGCAGCAAGGGCCAAAAGCTCTCTCATCCTCCAAGCAGTGAGATATCGAGCCAAATGTGAAGCACAAACTAGAAATGGAACTGGATATTCGACTCCCTCATTTGGACGGGTCTGATCACACCCAAACTGGCGTCTGAACCGGAATGAGAAGTAAAAAACACAGTGTGTGAGACCAATCAACTATATACCTGGCTGGTGGGACATGCTGTAACTCACCTCGGTCAAGTTAAGCCAAGGGCATCGCCAGGCGATGTCAGTTGCAAATCTACTGTACATCCAGTCGCACCACAATCCCTCTGTGGGAAAGTTCACTAGTTATGAGCGAAAGAAGTAGGATCTAGCCAAGTACTAGAGGCAAGGGTCCACAACTTTCAGCTTATCCATCAACCACACCTGGGAAGGAATAAAAAAATAAAACAGATTAAAGAATAGAGAAGTGTGCGCTGAGAGAAAAAGTAAGGAAATAGCTTTTTAGAGAAAATAGAGATTGAAGGCCAAAGTAATATGAGAGCTATAAATAAGAAAAAGTGGGAAATAATATTCATAGACGAATCAAGTAACCGCATTTTGTATGTGTTGCATTAATCATGTGCATTTCTTTAGGTTTATGCATTTTTCTAACTATCTTCGTTTCTTCGGCTTGCCTCGTTTGAGTACTAGGTGAACATTTTTGCTTTAGCATATCATAAATGTGTTTGTGTTGCCAAAATGAGCATACTCCTATGATACTACTCGCTTACTTGAAATATCTCTATGAATGCTTGCGAATGGAGGCTATTTTGCTTAGATTGGAATGACTTTGATTATTGTACATATGAGTTCGCTTTTCCTTTGAGTTGCACATATTCAAAACTCTTTTAAAAAAAGCATAAAATCAAAACAATCCAAAGTAAGTAACGTGGTCTATACTTGTTTGTTTCACATAGTAATGATAGTATATTAAATAATCAGAACATAAGCATATAATGTCCATAAAATTCACATCATGATTTAGTAAAGGCCGATCTTTGATCGGGTGAGTGGAGTGCTCAATTCATGACTTTCTCTTCTCATGCCTAAGTTCCTGAATCAAGACACTTTGGTTATGATGGACAAGTGGCCTTTGGCACGAGTCACGAGTTTCCAAAATTTTCTAAAACTATTTAGCTGGCGACTCTGAAATTTGGCAATGTAGTCCATTTTTGCATCTCTGATGATTAATGAATTTTCTAGGATTTGTCAGATTTGGACTCTTATTCATTTTTCTATTTCACATTGTATTTGTGAAACCAAATTTAGAACCACGAGAGTTCGAACTGTAGGAGAATCGCATCCGAGGAGACTAAACCCTTCCGAGGATGATGAAAAACAAACTACAGCTAGAAGCGATAGTTAGTGATATGCAAATAGGTGGAGGAAATGAGAGGGGTGGTAGTGGAGTAGGCAAGGTGAAAGGTCTGTGAGAGGGGTTGTAACAACTTAGTTAGGTATGTGTAAGCACACTCAAATACCCTGAATTACCAAATAAAAAAATAGATAAAAGTTTGCCATAAATAAAAGCTTAGTTATATTTAAGTTTATAGTATTCTCTTTATATATTTATTAAAAAATTTAAAATCATTTTTGTTTTGAAATATTTTTGTTTCTATTTCTATTTATAAATATAAATATTTAAAAAATTATAAACAAAAATTTATTTGGGACGCATTTATATTCTTATTATCACAAAAAAAATTAATTTCACTTATTATTATTATTTTTTTCATTTATTCATCATTCTCTTATGTCATTCGTTTGCCACCCTTCACTAATCACCACTACAACGTATAATCACCACATTTAGTGGTTGGTCATCATTTGTGACCATCAATAATCGTCTCTGGTCACCATAAGCCACTTCTCATTGACAATTGATAATTGACAAGCACTTCTAATCACCATTTTTGAATGTTGACACTGTCTTTTGCCAATCAACACTTTTACTTGTTTTTGAAAACAAACATTTAAGGAAAATGCTCCAATGCGTAATACACACCATATACAATCCTATCATAAAATTATGTAAGTTTGTACGAACTTATATAAATGATCAAATAAAAATATATAAGTTAAATACAACTTCGCTTAAGTTCATCAAAACTTAAGACTTATGCGAATTTATATTCAACTTATACATTTTTTTGTTATTACTTATGTAAATTTATAAAAATTTAGTGCTAAGATCCCACACTATGTGCATTACACATTAAAAAAAAAAAAAAAAATTCCAACATGTGAATGATCTATGTACCAAATATGTATATTTTTATTTTTATTATATCATAAACAAGTCAACTAATTTTTTTAAATAAAAAACAACAGCTACCAAATAAACGGCATCATAAAGTTAGTTGCTTTCAAGTATTGGCAAATTGAAGACACGTTTCGACAACACCGCCACTACTTCCCACTTCTGGATCGAAAATAACAAACAAACCCATCAAAACCTCCCTCTCTCTCTCTCTCTCTCTCTCTCTCTCTCTCTCTCTCTCTATGTATATATATAGGCGGCTTCGAATAATGTTGCACTGAGGAGTTATATATATATGCCATTGTGGAATAATTGAAGTCAAGTAGTTCTTCAAGATGACCGCTGGCGGCGCGCGGTTGTCAGATCGTCGGAGCTCGAAGAAAATCATCTGCGACGCCGCCGCCGGTGCCGCCGCAGGTTTTGCTCTTTTTACCAAAATCCCTCAATTTTGATTTAGAAAGTGTTTTTGAGTTTTTTGTCATTTCAGTTAGGGTTTGTTCATTTGGTGATATTTTTGTTAATTTTTGATAAAGCTAGTGAATTTGTTAAGCTTTTTGGTGCTTTTGATGGTTAATTGTCAATTGTGTGAATGCTTCGATGAGAAGCTGTCGATTGAGTCAGTTTTGGTTTATCATATGCCATTTTTGTGCTCTGCAGGGGCTATCGCTGCAACTTTTGTGTGCCCATTGGATGTGATTAAAACCAGATTGCAAGTCCATGGCCTTCCTGAAGCTCACCATTCTGGTCCAAAAGGTATGTGTTCTTGTATGAATTTTGTTTACACTATAGCTAGAAACAGTGTGGTTTGTTTGTTTATACAGTAGCATTTTTGGACTATAATAATGCTTTTGGCTTAAGTATCTTTCTGAACTGGAATGTATCGAAAACTCAGGTAATGTTTGGTTCACTGGAATGGAATGGTCATTCCATCAAAATATCCATTCTCATATTTGGTTGACTAAAAAAATAATGAAAAATACATCGCACATGGAATCGTCATTTACCATTATAAGGGAATGATCATTCCATAGGGAGCCTAAGGAATGACAATTCCATTCCATTCCATCTTATTCCGGTGAACCAAATAAAGCATCAGTATGGAAGTTGATTGTTTTTGCAGAAACTATTTGTGCCAAAGTGCAAGAGGGTTTTGTTTTGTTTTCTTTTGTTTTGTTTTGTTTTTTTTTTCTTTTGAACTTTGACTAGTAAGAAGGTTGATGAAATTGGGTTGTTGGTAAATAAATGCTAAAATCATTTGTAACTGTGGTTAGTTAGAGGTGCATTCTTTGGATTTTGGAAGCATCAATTTCTCACGGTGAAGTTTTCTATACGTAAGTCTATACAACAATTGAAATTATATATTAGATTAAATTGCAGTCCATTCCAAAGCAATTGAACTAGACTTCAAAGCTCCTAGGTAGAGGGACAGTAGAACATAGAGCGTTATGTGACATTAAACTATTAGTTCCTGCTGTGATCTCTTTACGTGCTATAAGCTGTAGGCTCTTTATGCACTTCTGAGAATGCTGAAAAGGGAACCTTACTCCTTAATTTGGAGTTGTCTTCAAATCGTACTTCAATTTATTAACATGGTAAAAAGCTTGTAATAAAATGACTTTTATTTGGTAACTCATTCAGTTAGTGTTACGAATGGGATGGATGACGAGGGACCCAAAAACTGAATCCTATAGTTTAGGATTACACTTTCTTCCACAAAATTAATGGAGGTAACCATTTTGTATTAATATATTCAATACAAGGATCGATTCTTTACTCACAAATGTGGCAAATGATTTCACTAAATTTCTTTAATCAAACAAAACATCTTTGGGCAAAGCATTTTTATATAATATATATGTGAAGTTCTAATGATCCTAACATAATTCTTCTCTATTTGTTAGATTAC
Source organism: Camellia japonica (assembly GCA_030407325.1). Classification (NCBI taxonomy): domain Eukaryota; kingdom Viridiplantae; phylum Streptophyta; class Magnoliopsida; order Ericales; family Theaceae; genus Camellia; species Camellia japonica. Next base: position 125,341,518 of record JAPPVO010000017.1, on the reverse strand, counting down.
AAAAATAGACATAGTCCATCACCTATTGTATGCTAAGAGTACATTTTCCCATTTTGGTTATAAAATTCAAAGGTATGGAAGGTAAAATCCTTTGAAGTCCAAATGAAATTCCAATCATTTATTTATTTTTACATTCTTCCACTATATGACAACATAACAAATTGAAAACAGTTTGAAATTTCTGTTACTTTTTCAAAGCATGCAATTCATCAATATTAAAATTCACATTAAATGAATATATTCCATAATTATAAGTTCACCATTCTAAGTTTGTTCAAAGGTTAGCAAGTAGATAAAAGGAAATCATGTTTGAAAATAAGGAAAAAAAACCCCATCAAAATTCAAGCTTTCTATAAGCCTATGACCAAAAGACGTTAAGTGGGTTACCTTTGTCCGAAGGAGATTAATTTCCCGAGCAAAACTATAGCAGAAAAATTGCCTTGCCAATAGTTGCAAGTGGAAAGCAATGAACCGACACGTGAGAAAGAAATCAACTAATTGAGTATTAGATAGAGCCAAACATGCACACATCTTCGCATTTTCAATATTTTAAGAAGATTTTTGGCATTTTTCATTATTAAAGTTATCTTGCATAATCTAACCTCTATGGAATATAATGAAGTCAATGAACGTCAATTACTCTAACCATGTAAGAGCTCCGTAATAGGAGTATATGACCTTTTTCATTGACTTCTCTACCACTTGGGTGAGTACAGTAGTCCACTTGGCTTCATGTAACAACTAACAACTAACAACTAACAATTTTTTACTTTTATCTCCTTGTAATATCATTATCAAACTATGCAACACACATCCTCATTACCCTCTTTTTGTGGTTAAGACATCACTATTAACAAGCTTTAGCCTCTTCGGCTAGCACAAAATCTCCACCAGTGCACATAGGGATTTTCTGGGGAAAAAAATTATGTTAATATGTTAGAAATTTGCACAATCAACCATTTTGGTCTAATATTTATTGATTTTTCAATTCCTGTTCTATTATTTGGTTTTAGAGATGGAAACTAATTTTCCCTGGTAAATAACTGTGAATTTACTAAAATGAAAGACCCAAGGAATATATAGATGAGTTATACAATAGAAAAATGATGCTTAACCTTTGGACTGAGTTTTTTTTAGCTTCCTCTCTCCAAATGTTCATTATTTTTTTTTTTTTTTTAAATTTACACAGGCTCTTGTTATATATGTTGATGTACTTAACGCACTTCATATTTGACAATCAGGTAGTATCATTATTACAAGCCTACAGAATATAATACGAACTGAGGGTTTGAAGGGACTGTACCGTGGCCTTTCACCAACATTGGTGGCACTACTTCCAAACTGGGCAGTGAGTATTACTTTTCTTGGGTTGTTCTTGAAGATTAATGACCAGTACTCCTTTATTATAGAAGCCATTGCAGCTTCAAATATGTATATATATATTAAAAATTTTATATACTTGAGTGCACCTTCATATCTTTTCTGATTTTTAATGTATTCTCCCCTCCCATTTTGTTGGATTTCTTTCCTAGACAGTGCTCAGTGTTTGCTTATGTGCAGTCACTATGGTTACACTGCTGAGGAGTCTTTAGTTCCAACAAAGGAATCAGCCTGTGGTTTTCTTGTGTCCGAATCTCCAGAAATCCCATTTTTCTTTCTTTTGTTAATTCTTTTATAAGTTGAATGCTTCTGTAGTGAAAAAAAACTTGCTTTGGTTCCCATTTTAGTTGTCTTTGCAAAATAGATAACTTTTAGAATTTAATCATTGTTCCAGAGAACAAGGATAAAGCCTGCAGGGCAGCCAACCCATTTCGGAAAATTTATGATGGAACCAAAATATGTTTTGCCCATAGAGCGGGCTCATTTACCAGTGTTCTAAGGCAATTTTTTTTTGTTACTTTGTCACTGCATGTGGGTCTTACGAGTGTTCCAATCTTATCCGTTGCTTCTACTTTATTTGTCTAGTAATTTGTTCTCCCTGGGAATTCTTTCAGGGGCAAAGCAATATCTGTATTTCTAGTTTCATCAAGTCATTATGGGAAAACAACCATACTAGAAGCTACCTCTTTGATAATTGTGTGTGCAAAATGTGGTAGAATCCTCTCACTTTCCCCCCTCGATTTAAAAGCTGGCTCAAGCCAATCTCTCCCAACAATATTTTTTTCATTGTTTTATAAGATTTTTGCTGCATGCTTTTATCCTTCTTACGTGTTTCTTGGAAATCAAATTTCTTTTCACAGAATATTTCTAGAATTGATATTTAGAATACATTTTCAATATTGTTTTCCCTATTATAATTTCTTTATATTTCTGTAAGTGACAAAACTATATATATATTTTTAATGTAGGTGTACTTCACAGTCTATGGGTATCTGAAAGACCTGCTCCATACACGTGGTTGGTAAAGCTTTTTATAATGTTCCCATTTATCAATTGATTATTTTGAGTTGTTATGAGACACTTTGTTGTACCTGTGAACTGTGAAGTTCAGTTGGTTGGTTTGATTTCTTTTAACATTTCACACTCTGATAATGCAGTGAATAGCTGTAGTCAACTTATATTTGGTGTTAATATGATTGCTGATTTTTGTTCAGTTGGTTGTTTTGATTTCTTTTAACATTTCATACTGTGATAATACAGTGAATAACAGTGGTCAACATACATTTGGTGCGAATATGATTGCTGCTTCAGGCGCTGGTGCGGTCACAGCAATTGCAGCAAATCCACTGTGGGTTGTTAAGACCAGACTCCAAGTAGGTTGGATCTTGTTATCTGCAGTTTCTTTCAAACTTATTGAAGTAGGTTAGTGAATGCTTTTAGTTTCTGCGTGCTTGACTTGAAAACAAATACTTGTATCTATAACTTATGTGTATGTATTACTATTGCAGAATTCTGTAGTTGTAATTAATTTTATTGGAGAATGTTCTCCTGTTGGTCAAACAGTATGCTTCTCTATGTTGCAGAAGTATCTAAACTAGAACTACAGCTGGAAAATGAGACGGAGTTTGAAAGAAAAACTCCTTTCAAGTGCTAGGACGCACACACCAAGCTGAAATAGGTTTTGAGCTCTGCAAGTAAGCCTCCTGGCACACTTTAAATAAAGTGGATATGAACTAAAACATTAGTAGTGCAAATTGACTTTTAAATTTGACCATCTAAGTATTCCTTTGTAGTAACTGCATAGCAATAATCTAATTCACCTTATCTATGGCATGTTGCACAATTTCAGAACTGAAGGAACTGAATTATTTTCTGAGATGAGATTACATATCTTCAGGAGGACTTGTGTCCTCTAAGGTCTATGTATTTATGCAAGTATTTAATTAATGTTAAGTGGTTTATAATATCTCATGGTTATTGTGGCATCACTTCTGGACATGGAGAAGGGTCTGAAGGTTGCTTTTGGCATCTTTCAAGATTTGGTAGTACTAGATTTATATCATCACCATTTGATTTTTTTTCGCTACTCTTGTAAGTTTTCCTTCTCATTAAAGGTGGGATTTTTAAGGGCATACCTTGAAATATGTGATTAACAAAAAGCAATTGATGCATGAGAAATGCAGCCTTTTAAATCCCAATGATGCCTTATTCCAAAGAAACCTAATTCACTGGGTGCACTTGACAGTGATCCATGTATCACATGGCTTAAGAATGAACTGTCACTTGATGCATGGTTTGGAATTTGACAGAAGCATTGTACTGGGGCAACTTTTTTGGTTTATGTTCGTGAAAAGGTGAGCTTGCATGTTTGTGTAGAGACACTTCAGAGGTGATCTTGAACCTACGATATCTTGAAATAAGGAGTATTGAGCTCACTCTTAACTTTGACGATCCTTATATTTAGGAACTGAACTGATACTTTGTTTGCCATTGGTTAAAATTTCATAAAAAAATCATAGTCTATGATAACAATTTTTTGTATCAGTTGAAGTTAGCTTTATTTGGAAGCCTAGAAGTATTATATCAGTGTGTTCACTAGAAATCCTTGCCCAGCTCATAAATAATATGCAAGCTGAAACTCTCATATGTAGGCATGAGAATACACGTACAAGTTTCTGAAGTCAGATTCGTGCTTTTATTAAGAAAGTCCACTTGGGAATTGTGTCAAGTAGGTGTTAAGTGTTAGGGTAGTTTGGTCTTTATGTCTTATGCTTATTATTATAAATAGGTGTAAGGGGGAAACCTATTCTTTAGAATCAAATAAACAATATCTTTTTCTCTCGTTCTGTTTCTTTTCCTTCTTCTTCTTCTTCTTCTTCTTCTTCTCATCTATACATTCAACATGGTATCAGAGCAATATCTTCCTCCTTGAAGATTGTTCCTCTCAGTCTCCTTCCTGTTCTTATATCTTGGTACGTCTGTTTTACACACACACACAAAAAAATAAAAAAATAAAAATAAATAAATAAACAGTATGCTCGAAATTTAATGGGTAATCACCCTATAATCTCCATTTGATTGTTTGGTCATTATTGTTTGAGTTTTCCAATTTTTTTGATTTTTCGTCAAAACTGGGTGATTTTTTGAAAGTCACTATTTGAACCTTTGTTTGCTGGTTTTGTCCCTTCTCCACCTATCCTGGGGAGCCGACTGGAACCCTAGAGGGGTTTGTTGTCTCTGGTTTGATGTATTTTGGCCCTACCTTGGCTTTTTATTGCTGTTCAGATGCTCTGCTTCAGTTTTCTAGCTTGTAGTTGATCTGGTTGCTCTGTTCTGGGCTTATCTTGGACTGTTTTAGCCTTAGAAGGTGATTTTCTGTGCTGGTTGGGTGGTTTCTAGACTTGTTTGATATTCGGCTTGTGTTTTTGCACCCTTTTTTTCCTCATCTCATGGCTGATAGCTTAGGTCAGGACTCTAAGGGCAAGGAGGAGAGTAGACTAAGTCGTGGTCTGACTCTTGGTGATAGTCCTTCTCTCTAGATTAGTCCGGTCAAGCTTAATGGTCTTAATTACTTGATTTGGTCCTGCTCCTGTAGTCTTGTTATTGCCGCCTGGTGTTTGACTGGCTATATTACTAGTAGTACCTAGCAACCTGCTGCAGATAGTGCTTTATTTGCTCAATGGATTTCTGCGAATGCTTTAGTTATGACCTGGCTAATCAATTCTATGGAGCCTCCTATTAGTTGGACTTTTCTCTTGATGGATACTACTCACAAAATCTAGATAGCCGCCTCTCAGATGTATTCTCAACAAGGTAATGATGCATAGGCCTATGAATTGAGAAAGAAGATTAAGGGCTTGGATCAGAAGGATCGCTCTCTTGCAGTGTACTATGTGGAGTTGAGTGGTTTATGGCAAGAGCTAGATTACTACCAGAGTTTCCAGCCAGTTACTCCACGAATGCCGCTACGTTTCAGCAGGCTGTGGAAAAGGAGCGGGTGTATAACTTTCTTGTTGGCCTGACTTTGGAGTATGATCAAATATGGGTTCAGGTATTGGGTCGCTCTTCGTTTCCCGCACTGCGCAAGGCTTATGCATTGGTTCTGCAGGAGGAAAGTCGTCGTAGTGCTATGGTACATGTCTCTACTCAGGATCGGTCAGCGATGGTTGTAGCCCCAAAGTCACTTGCTACTCAGCCTAGCCAGTCTCAGGGTGGTGGTACAGGTCCCTTGGTTGATCGGGAACGGTTGAAGTCTGATTATTGTGGGAAAGATAGACATGATAAGGAGCACTGTTGGAAGTTCCATGGTCGGCCTACTCAAGGCTGTGGTCGTGGTGGTGGTGTTCGTCCTCAAGCACATGTATCAAAGACTACTGCTAGTGCTTTGGGTGACACTGGTTCTCTTTCCCAGGATGAGCTTCACACTCAGACGTTTGATGGCTCGCCTTGATTCTTCATCTACCTTAGCTACTTCCTCTTCTGCTTGGATCATTGATTCCAGTGCTACAAATCACATGACGGATACTTCTAGTTTTTTCTATTCTTATTTCCCCGATTCTGGGCGAGATAAGGTTAGAGTGGTTGATGGCACTTTATCCTCTATCTCCAGTAAGGGTTCAGTTCACTGCACCTCTTTGCTTTCTCTTTTATCTGTTCTTCATGTTCCTAATTTTTCCACTAACTTACTTTCTGTTAGTAGCATTACAACTGCACTCAATTGCTCTATAACCTTTTTTCCGACTCATTGTGTGTTTCAGGAACTGGCTACGGGGACAATGATTGGCAGTGGTAGAGCACAAGGTGGTTTGTACTTTCTGGATTGTTAGAATATTTTATGTTAGTGTGTTAGGTGTTAGAATATTTTATGTTAGTGTGTTAGGTGTTAGAATATTTTATGTTAGTGTGTTAGGTGAGTGTAGTGTGGTAGGTAAGTGTGTTAGTAGTGTGTTAGTATATTCTCTTCCTCTCCTATATATAGGAGAGTCATTGTAGTCATTCAATATCAATCATCAATCAATAAATCAATCATACATTAAATTTTCTACATGGTATCAGAGCAGGTTTAGCACCTAGTATTTTTCGCTTCACCGGCGGGCGGCAACCTCGCCTTGGCCGCCCGCCGGACCTCAACCTACTTCACTTAGTTTCTTTTCTTCAAACACCGGTTCCTCAGCCGGTACAGCATCCGTTGCTTCAGCTGCCTCTTCAGCAGCAACTTCAGGTTCCTTAATCTTGGCTTCCACTGCCGGAGCTTCAGCTTCCGGGGCTGTACCATTTGGAACCATGTTTGTACTGGTTGTTTTATGGTTCGGAATCTCTGTGCCTCTTGTTTTTTGTGGGTGGTTATGTCGGTTTTAGGAAGCCAGCACTGGAAGATCCTGTGAAAACCAGCCTTTTCTCTGAATCAAGCTTGGCTTCCAACATGGCTATATCTTTCTGAGCTAATTCAAGCTGAGCTTGCAATTGATGAGTGCCTTCAGAAATTTCATTGCAAAGTCCAGCCTTCATTGTTCCAATCTCCTCTTCTGAAACCTCAAGCTTTTTTTAGCTATTTCTAACTCTTCAACCAAAGTCCCAATCCTATGATTGGAATCTAAAACCTGAGTTTCCAACTCAGCTACTTCCATTTGTAGCTCTAACACCCTTCCTTTCTCCATTTCAAGATCCTTCCACCTTGCAACTGCTTCGTCAGAAATCTGAAGCATTTTATTAGACTCTTTCAATTCGTCCTCATACTCAGTGATTCTTTTTAGCAAAGCTGCACAGTCCTTATTTTCTTGTACCTCCAGCTCATTATCTGCTTTCTCTTTCTTTGTCACATGTGATATTGAATGCTTGTTGATTGAGGAATCAAATAATTCTGACTCAGAATCTGATGCCAGCGATGAAGACTCAGAGCCTTGCTTTAAAAAGAGATCAGAACTACCAGCAGAGCTTAGAAATAAATCAAAGCCAACAGCTTGCTGCCCTAATTTGTGCAGACCCGACATCTGATCTGGAGTTGCCATGGATGAGTCTTGGCCAGAACCAGAGTGAGATATTGAATTCTGGATTTGGAACATTGATGAGGCGTTCTTACGTAATTCTCCAGTCAAATGATCATAGCGCTCAGCCAGTGACTTATACAAGCGATGGAACCCCTCAACATGAGCAATCAACACCAGCCTATTCTCACCATTCATCTCAGCCTTCTTTGCAACAGAATCTCCATCTTCTTCAATCAGTTTTAGCATTTGCTTGACACTCTGATCCACCTCCTCGAGATTTTCTGCAAGCCATTTAGAATTTTTGGGACTAATGTGACTGTCCCACCACCATGAATGTGACTTCTCTGACTCTATGCCGTTCATATCTGCCATGAAACTGTACCCAATTTCACTCCTAAAACCAACAAAATTCCAAGGCAGATACCCGAACAGGCCTAGTACATGAACCCGGTCTTCTCTTTCTCTTGTCTGAACATCCCGATTCCCGTAAGGGGAGCCAATGGTCCCAATTTTGATACTGTTTTTAAGCTTTTTCATGGGAAGGATGGAGTAGTCCCACACAAAGCCTACGCCTCAGTTTAACCCTTTGGCTGCAAAAGCTGCTTCTATCAGTTTGTCGGGATTTGGATCTGGGGGGCCATTTGGCTTTGATTTCTTCTCCAAGAATTGGAATATTCAGCAAAAGAAATCTGGGTCATCCAAAAAGAGAAAGCAATTGCAGTAATGTCACCAACCTTATTTTATTCATACCGGGGATCAAACCCGATCACCATTTTACACACACAAAAAAAAAAAAAAAAAAAAAAAACAAAACAAAACAACCACAACCACAACCACAACCCATAACCACCACAAACAACCGGCCTCACTTCTTCGCCTCTTCAGCTGTTCTCTTCTTCTTGCCTTTGTCGTGGGCATCCCTTGCCGGTGCTGCCTCCGTGTTTCCCACGCCGCCGAGCACGTTCACTTTCCGTTGCTCCTCAACTGTCACATATGGAGGACTTCCAAATCTGAGCATCACGGTGGCCTTCCGCTTCAGTTCCTTATTTTCTGCCTTCAGCACACATATCTCTGCTCGGGCATCCGTATACATGCGCTGGAGCAGAGCCAGTTGGGCTTTTACCTGCTGCACCTCATTTGTTCTACTCTGAAGCCGGTGCGACAGGTTGTTGACCGCAGTCATGGTCTCAACACATGACCTTAATGTATAATAATTGGCCTCAATATCAGATTGAGCAGCCATTATCTGCTCAACTGCCACCATCGGATAGTTCAACGGCGCAAAACCAGGGGGGCTTGGTCCAAGGGCGCTTGGTTGCGGTTCCAGGGCAACTGCCCCGGTTATCTCTCTTGTGCACTCATTGAGGTCGGGAAAGAGAGTGAGCAGACCCCGGGAAGAAGAGGCTATGTTCTGGGTAGCGGAACGGGAAGAAGAAGCCATTTTCTAGGCAGAAGTGTTACAGAGTATGTCTCTCAGCAAAATGAAGAGGTTTTCAGAGGTTTTTTTCAGCAGATGTTTTGTTCTGCATAAGCGGAAGCCTCGCCTTGGTATAAATAGGCAAGGCAGACACGCGTATCACGCGCCTCTCAACGCCAGACGACAAATCGGCGCGCCTTTTGATGGCTGTCGGGCACGCCTTTTGATGGCACGCCTTTTGATAAGATTGGGCACGCCTTTTGAGGGTCCGACAAGACTCGGTAAACTGTCCCGACTTTGATTCCGGTTAGCTTCTATATGGGTCCGACAAGACTCTGTAAACTGTCCCGACATTGATTCCGGTTAGCTCTTATATGGGTCCGATAAGACTCGGTAAACTGTCCCGACATTGATTCCGGTTAGCTCCTATATGGGTCCGACAAGACTCGGTAAACTGTTCCGACATTGATTTCGGTTCTCAGCTACAACGGTTCGACACAGCCGTATAGTGTCTTCTACAACGGTCCGACATGACCCTGTAAACTGTTTTCTACAACGGTCCGACATGACCCCGTAAACTGTTTTCTACATCGGTCCTATATGACCCCATAAACTATCTTCTACAACGGTTCGACATGACCCTATAAACTGTCTTCTCCCTTGGTCTGCCATAACCATACGGTCTTCTACAACGGTCTGACACGACCATACAGTGTCTCCTATCCACTTTTATTTTATTTGTCATTTTATTTTCCTGTTTTGTTACTCTCTCCAAACTCAAGTTGGTTAGTTCCTATCCCCCTTGAGTTTGAGGGGGCTGTTAGAATATTTTATGTTAGTGTGTTAGGTGTTAGAATATTTTATGTTAGTGTGTTAGGTGTTAGAATATTTTATGTTAGTGTGTTAGGTGAGTGTAATGTGGTAGGTAAGTGTGTTAGTAGTGTGTTAGTATATTCTCTTCCTCTCCTATATATAGGAGAGTCATTGTAGTCATTCAATATCAATCATCAATCAATAAATCAATCATACATTAAATTTTCTACATGGATGTTGTTCCTTCTCCATCAACTTTGTCCTCTCAGGCTCTTCAATCCACTTTCGGCTCCTTTTTATGTTTGTTTCATCGCATCGTCGTTTGGGTCATCATTCTTTTAGTATTTTAGAAAAACTTTTTCTTTCCTTAGTTCAAGATTGTCCTAGGAATAACTTTGTTTGTGATGCTTGTGAGCTTGCGAAGCATAAACGTACTTATTATCATTCCATTAATAAAAGAAGTACTTTTCCTTTTATGCTTATTCATACTGATGTGTGGGGTCCTTCCCCTGTAGTGTCTACCTCTGGTTATCGGTAGTTTGTTACATTTATTGATTGTTATTCCCGTGTGACTTGGATTTATTTACTTTATACTAAAAATGAGGTTTTCTCGTGCTTCCAAAGTTTTCATAAAATGGTATCTAATCTCTTCAATGCTAATATCAAAATTCTTAGGAGTGATAATGGGACTGAATATGTTGATGGAGCTTTCAGGGCATACCTCGAGGAGAATGGCATTCTTTATTAGACTAGTTGTGTTGGCACTCCTGAACAGAATGGAGTTGTTGAACGCAAGAATGGCAACCTCCTTGAGGTTGTTCACTCTCTTTTGTTTACCATGAACGTTCCTAAGTCTTTTTGGGGGGATGCTGTTTTTACTGCGACTTACCTTATTAACCGTATGCCCTCTAGTGTCCTCCGCTTCCAAATTCCTCTTGAGTTTCTTCCTGTGCCTTATCCTACTTCTTCCCTTCCCCCTCGGATTTTTGGCAGTGTCTGTTTTGTTCATCTCCAACCTCGTACTCGTGGGAAGCTTGATCCCAAGGCTGTCCGATGTGTCTTTCTTGGTTATTCTGTTACTCAGAAGGGCTACAAATGCTATGACCCTCACACTCGTAAGCTATATGTTAGTATGGATGTTAACTTCCGTAAATCTGAATCTGTTTTCCCCCGTCCTCCGCTATCTCCTCAGGAGGAGAGTGTTACGGATGAGATTGCGAATGAATCATATCAGCATGAGTTGTCTTTTTTCCTTCTTAATTAGCGGGCTGTTATTTGTGGTGAGGGGGAGCCTAAGAGTTCTGTTGAGAAGGAGACTGATATCGGTGGTCATTTAGACAAAGCTGATCTTAAGACTTATTCACGGCGTCAGAAAGAGCAGACTTCTCTTGTGCCACCTGGTCAATCATCATAAATTATGCCAGTTCCATGCCCAGTTTCCACTGACACTACAGGTAATAATCCTCAGCCTATTTCTTCACTAGCTGTTGATAGCTCTGTTGCTGATGATTTGAGTCTTCCTATTGCTCTTAGAAAGGGGGTTAGAGCCTGTACTCAACACCCCATTTCTAAATTTGTGTCATATGGTTCGCTGTCTTTTACATATTGTGCCTTTGTTTCGTCTCTTTCTTCTGTATGTATTCCGCAGGGTTGGAAAGAAGCTATAAATGATCCTAAGTGGAAGGTAGCTATGGTAGAAGAGATGCAAGCTTTGAGTGAGAACAACACTTGGGAGTTGGTGTCTCTTCCTAATGGAAAAAACCAGTCGGATGTAAGTGGGTGTTCACCATTAAGCATAATGCAGATGGGACGATTAAACGGTACAAAGCAAGACTAGTGGCCAAAGGATTCACTCAAACATATGGGATAGACTATCAAGAAACTTTTGCTCCTGTAGGGAAGATGAATTCCATTCGAGCTATTCTTTCGTGTGCTGCTAATTTGGGATGGCCTTTACAGCAACTAGATGTGAAGAATGCCTTTCTTCATGGGGATTTGGAGGAGAAGGTATATATGGATGTACCTCCAGGATTCTCATCTCAGACTACAGTTGGAAAGGTTTGTAGATTGAAGAAGGCTTTGTATGGTTTGAAACAATCTCCTCGAGCTTGGTTTGGTCGATTCCTAAAGGCAATTCTGGGATTTGGGTATAAGCAAAGCAATGCAGATCACACCTCGTTTGTCAAACGCAATGTACATAAGGTAACAGTGCTTATTGTATATGTGGATGACATAGTGGTGATAGGTAATGATGAGGAGGAGGTGACTCATCTCAAGATGCAGCTAGCTAAGAAGTTTGAGATCAAAGACCTTGGTCCATTGAGGTACTTTCTTGGAATTGAAGTTGCCAGATCTGATAAAGGCGTCTTTATTTCTCAGAGGAAGTACATTCTAAATCTTCTTGAGGAAACGGGCATGTTGGGTTGCAGATCAGCTGATTCTCCAATTGAGGCTAATCATCATCTTTGTAGTGGGGTTGGTGAGCTTGTGGAGAAGGAAAGATACCAAAGACTTGTGGGAAGATTGATATATCTATCTTATACTCGGCTAGATATTGCCTATGCAGTTGGGATAGTGAGTCAGTTTATGCATGATCCTCGTGCAACTCATTTGGATGTAGTCTATTGCATTTTGAGGTATCTTAAATTTGCCCCTAGAAAAGGAATTTTGTTCTCTAATCATGGTCACTTGAGGTTGGAAGCATTCACAGATGCAGATTGGGCAGGCTCTATAGATGACGGACGCTCTAACTCCGGTTACTATGCTTTTGTAGGGGGAAATCTAGTCACATGGCGGAGTAAGAAGCAGGTGGTAGTATCCAGATCCAGTGCTGAAGCTGAATACAGAGCTATGGCACATGGAATATGTGAATTGATGTGGCTTCACTCTTTGTTGAGTGATATAGGGTTTGATTGCTGAGATCCCATGACTTTGTATTGCGACAACAAGGCTACCATTAGTATTTCACACAATCCTATTCAACATGACCGGACTAAGCATATTGAGATTGATAGACGTTTCATTAAGGAGAAATTGAATAAGGGTGTGATATGTATGCCTTTTGTTAAGTCTGAAGATCAACTAGCAGATGTTTTTACGAAGGGTCTTAATAGTAAAGTCTTTTATCCCATTTGTTGCAAGTTAGGCATGAGAGACATCTTTGCACCATCTTGAGGGGGAGTGTTAAGTGTTAGGGTAGTTTGGTCTTTATGTCTTATGCTTATTATTATAAATAGGTGTAAGGGGGAAACCCTATTCTTTAGAATCAAATAAACAATACAACAACTTCTCTCTTTCTCTCGTTCTGTTTCTTTTCCTTCTTCTTCTTCTCATCTATACATTCAACAGTAGGAGATTCACAGAAATGTCCTGAATCTCTTTGTACTAGTGATGGACCTAAAGGGATCGTCAAGGTCGATACTTGCCGTTGTTTAAGATTGCTAGATATTTCTCCATGTCAGTGGCAAAGTATTTCCTTAAGATTTCTTGAGATTTCATAAATGAGCTTGATCCGTTCTTAAGCAAGTATCTTTCTGCTGGCCAGTCTAGAAATAATAAATGATGAAGTCCCACATTTTGGTGTCGGTTGGATGTGGTTGACTTGCATTATGGAGATCCCATGCATTTGTTGATTTGTAACTGTGGGTTGGAGATTGTTGTAGTCCCACTTTAAATCCTCTCACCAGTCTTTGATTTTTTGTAGACTACAGGAATTTGAAGTCTATCCCCTGTTGTTTGCAAGCAAACTCATATCCTTCAATCTTATAATGTCTAAAATCATCACTTTCATCATTTGAACTCAGATCTGTCAGTTCATTTCCCATTACTTGTAATACCATTGTATTCTTGTGTAGCCCCACTGTTCCGTTTATTGATGAAACTACTTATCGTAAACATCCTCACATCAAATGTCTTTACAGTATGTGGTCAAAGTTGGGCAATAGCATTGTGGTATAAATTATAAAATATTAAAGATTTTATAATATTTGAGAAAATGACAACATGGACCATGTGATCTGTGCTTAAATTATGGCTTGCACATTTGATAAACCAAACCAAACCAACTCTTGTGTTCCAATCAAGTGGGGCCAGCTACATGAATCCTTTTCACTAGCACTTCGATAAATTGAGTACTTTCAGTTGATTCAGTCCCTTGGAATTGAATGTGGCTTGTAATAACATTTGTGCTTGCTGAACTGTTCTTGACATCTCTAAAAGTTCATATCATATCATATTCAAATCATTCTTATTTTTCATTTGTTTCCTTGTTTAGACACAGGGGATGAGACCAGGTGTGGTTCCATACACAGGCATTTTTTCTGCTTTAAGAAGGATTGCACATGAGGAAGGAATCCGGGGGATGTATAGGTGAGTGTTTCTCAGTAAGTTTTTTAAATGTAAATTTATAGATGTCTGACTTGATGATGCACCTCTAAAGCATCGGAATAAATTTGCTTATTGATGTATTTGGAATGGTTTTGTCATCATAGATAGCGGCTCATCTAAGTTGTTGGAAGTATCTCTGAATCATTATTTTCGGTGTCATAATGCCATTTTTGTGGTTTAAACAGTGGTCTTTTGCCTTCATTAGCTGGAATAAGTCATGTTGCAATCCAATTTCCAGCATATGAAGAGATTAAGTCCTACTTAGCAAGAAGGGGTAATGAATATGTTCTTTTTGTCATTCTTTCTTTTCGTTTTTCCTTTCAAAATTGATTTAGGTATAGGAATCATGTGTAATAGTGACACGTTATTTGTGCTGATCATACTTATTTGATGTTATCAGACAATACAACGCCCAACAAGCTAAGTCCTGGGAAACTTGCAATTGCTTCTTCAGTATCTAAAGTAGTTGCCTCAGTAATGACTTACCCACATGAGGTATGTATCCCTGGGCTTTCTTCTGTAGCTCACTAGTCATGATGACAACTTAGTGCCTGCCAAAAAAATTATATTTTACATACACAGTATATTAGCACCTTTATTTTGTTTGTCATAAGATTTGAATTTCCATATTCACCAGGTTGTGCGTTCCAGATTGCAAGAGCAAGGACAATTGAGGAATTCCAAGGTCAAGTATGCTGGTGTTGTTGATTGCATTAAACAGGTATTCCGGAAGGAAGGTCTTCCAGGCTTCTACCGTGGCTGTGCAACTAATCTATTGAGAACGACTCCATCTGCTGTTATAACATTTACCAGCTACGAGATGTTACATAGGTTTTTGGAGCAGATTTTATCTCCAGATGACAAGCATTCAGAGGCCAACCCTAAATCTGATGGCCATAATAAGCGTCGAGAGGAAAACGACAGGACAGGTAATAATAAAGATGATACAATTGTAGGGAAATCACATAATCCATCTAATAAGAGAACCGCTATAGTTCCTTTCAGAAGCACTGATAAGCTTAGGGCTGAATAGTGTTACAATTGTTTCTTTTCCATCTTATGGCACAGTGAGAAGATTTCCTGTAAGTGGGAACTTTTCAATAAGGCAGTGAATAAAAGTGGCTGCAATTTTTTGGACATGTGGCATTATTGTTATGTTCTTTTGCTGTGTTCCGAGTTATTTTTCCACCTTATTGATGCATTCCTTTTCAGGTCAGTGAAAGCTTTTTCTTGTGTTTTTGAACCAAGCACTCTTTTTCTTTATTCATGTAGTGTTTGTTTTTTGAGGTCTGATTCATTTCATGTATTAGGTTATATGAACACTGGTGAGTATAATATGGTAGAACTAGGTAGAATCTAGATCTTGATACGATCATGAGGCTGCTGTGTACATTGTTGTCAAATAGTGAATCAAATCATGAATCATTTTGTTAAAATAGTAAATAGTGAATCGTGAATCATATTAAATCGTAAATTGTGAGATTCACTTTATTTATCATAATATGTAATTTTATACATGTATATATAAACATGTAATGCTTAAATTGAAAGAAATATCAATACAACTAAATTGTATATAGGTATATACGTATGAAATCACGTACATCAATATAATTAGTTGATCTTTTTTTAATTTTAATTTTAATCTTAATTTTGTGAAAATGATGGTATTGTGCAAACAAAAATAAATCGCTTGAATTGTCGTGAATCGTAATGAATCATAATGAATCAAAATTGAATCATAAGATTCAAAATTTAAGATTCAACTGTGCAAATCGAATCGTTTTGCTTGAAACTCATATCGAATCATATGAATCGAACCTTGAATCATAAGATTCTGACTATGATTGTATCTCAAATGCAATGAGAAAACAATCAAGGCCTGCCAAGATCAAGATGATCCAAATATGGTGGAGAGCGATCTGGCCAAATTGAACTTTTTAAAAACAAACAAAAGATTTTAACTGAAGGGAAAAGCCACACAAGTTTTTTCTTGCCTCAGTGAATAGGACTGGACAATTTCCTACGAGTGTGAGTGCAAAACTCGCCTTGACACGACAAAAACAAAGGACGATAAACTAAACCAAGCAAGTAAACATTACCATTGATGAATAGTACCAGTTTACAAATCTGATTAGTTGTAAAAAGCTATAGGTAAACGAAGGAAAGCAAATTTATTGAAGCTATAAAAATGATGGAGGCGCTGAGCCCAAGTTGAATTGGTTGTAAAATAGATTTTTTGTTTGTGGTGTTGGATACTTTGCCATGTCTTCAAATCTTCTATTCTCGACTGTCTCCTGCATGTTCAACCAAATGCTGCCACATATTCCATTTGCACCCTACTTCTAGAACCATTTCCTGCATTTTTCTGTTGACTTAACCCCGTAATCCATCAACTACTTTCTGAAAATCCTACACATGTTCCTGAAAAGCCTTCAGTATGTGTTGGCAATTTCCAGACCTGAATCCGTGCCTGTGGTTCCAACCAAATTCTGCTACGTGTCGCATGCTCTCTTGCCACTATCAACCCCACTTTACATGTTTTCTGGTGTTTTTCACCATGAACAATCACTTAGAACTTGAGATAACCACCCATGTTCTTGAAAGGCCTTTAAACCTCGCCATGTGTCTCTTTCCTAGCCGTTAAGAACTACCCCTTTGATGTAGGAAGTTATGTTAGCTGACACAACGGATACGATCACCAAGAAAGCCTGGGTTCTTGACAAGTGTCATGCATCATGGTTGGATTCCACTTCCACATTTATAGTTACCCGGCAGCTACGATTGAGAGAAAAATTGGGATAGGGCTGTAATTGCTTCCTCCTTTGCTTCATTCCAACTGTCCTGCTCATATTCAAGTTCATATCACAGTTGTTACACTCAACTATTTAGGTTTTTATTCATAACGTCTTGGGACTTCTTCCTTTGAAGAATTCGACTTTGTTTGAGTGGAATTTCCTATTTGATTTTTGTTAGGATAAAAAAGAAAAAGAAAAAGAAAAAAAGAACTATTTGGTTTTGTTTTCTTTTCTGTTTTTCCATTTTTAGAAAACATGAAAAACTTGTTTGGCAATTTGCTTTCGAAAATTGTTTTCAGGATTTTTTTTTTCAATCCACTTTTTGGAAACATCATAAAGTTGTTTTCAAATTTTCAAAAATTGTTTTCGTGCTTTTGCAAAAATGTAAACTTCGGGTGTTTTTCAATATTTTCATTTTTTATTTTTGAAAACAGAGACAAAAACACAATCTCCATTTGGTAAACATTTATGTTTATAATTTTTTGTTCATGTTTACAAAATTTCAGTAAACTAGAAACAAAAACTGTGTTGTGCCTATTTTCATTTTCAAAAAATGCAAACAATTTATAAAAATTACTAAATTCTATTAAAAAAAAAAAAAAGTAGGTTACTTGTTTTGAAAAGAATTTTCATTCCTTCTTGCCTCCACCTCTCTGGCCACTGCTCACCCCTCAATGACTCCATCACCAAGAGTCTCACCCCTGCCTTCGGTAGCCACCTCTGACCATTGGTCATTGACTAATTGCCTCCAGCAAGTACCCCCTGTAGCCAGCACCTCCGACCACTGGCAATTATGAAGCACGGGTACGAGTACTGATACTGGTGCGATTACGATACGGGCACATCGATACGGTAAAATTCAAAAAAAAGTAGGGTACGGGTACGGCTTGGTACGCTTGTAAAAAAATATTTATTTTTAATTTATAGTAATTCAAAAATTAATTACATAATTTAATTTGTTAAGATTCAATCTATAATTAACATTTAATGCCAAAAGTAAAGGTATAAATCAAAATTAAATGTCAATATATTTTACAAACCATAGTTTAATTTTAAAAACATGTAAAGTATAAAACTAAAAATAAAAAAGAAGTCTAATTAAAGGAGTTCTATCTCTATAGTAGAAGAAAATATTGTTTCAACTGAGGTACGGTACGACTTGGGTATATAGTAAATACGTCTGGGTACGCTAAAAATTAAGAAGAAAAAATTTGAATATGTGTTTCGTGTATCCAGTACGTATGCAGAAGTGCCATACGAGATACCATACTCCGATAAGTACCCGGTATGGGTACGACATATTTTTCGAAGAACCCATGCTTCATAGATTGGCAACAACCTCCGCTACCTCCTTCCGCCAACAATTGTCTCCGACCACCACCCTCTCTCTTGTTTTCAAACAAGTATTTGAAACATGTGTGTCAAACATTTCTTTTGTTTTTATTTTTTTTATCAAAAATAAGCATAAACATGTTTAATGTTTTCTGTAATAAAAAACTATAATTGAGAGTTGGCTTCTTTCTTAGTAGCAAGTTGGAACATTTGGTCACAAACATAATTCTTTAATAATGACATGGAATTCACAGATTGGCTTTTGATTGGTGTCTGAAAGCAGCTTCTTTTTCATTCTCCACTAGATTATATCTAAAATATGAATTTGCGTTGGAAAAGGCTCTTTCATGTGATTGAAGTTGTAAGAGTTGATACATAATCTCTGCTTAGACTCTCTTTGTGGTTAGGTGGTGTTGGTTGGTATGTGTTCTTTATTCTTGAATTCTTTAGTATCGGCTTGATGCTTTTATAATAATATTGCCTTTATTTATCAAAAAATAATCTCCGCTTGAAGAGCTTCGTAGCAGGGTCTCCAAAGCAGTTCTCTACTTTCAACAGATATTGTATTCTAAGAAAACTTGAAGCTAATGTGCTCACTCTCCTAATAGCTTAAGTTGGCAAAAAGGAAGGAGGCATTGGAAAGACTAGGCCATACTAACATAAAAGCGACTAGTTGCTTCTAGTAAAGCTTTTGGAAGGTCAATCACTACATAGAGAGATCCATATACTAGTCATGAGTGGTAGTGAAAGCTAGAGAGGCGGAACCAACGACCTCTAGGACAAAGTCGAGCCTATATGATAGCCCCCCTTAACCTTTATTACGTAAGGGGGACCTTCAGCATCATAAAAGAGAGTGTGGGAAAAGCAGATACAAATATAGGGTGTTAGAATAGTTATTTTTAGTTATTTTTATTCTCTTGTTAATATTTACTTAAGTTGAGGGTACGATGGTCATATTGCTTGTTTAGGGTTTTTATATATATTTGAGTGATGTAAAGTTGAGACAATTAATTGTTTTTCAATATATACAAAAAGTTCTCTTCTCTTCTTCTTCTTCCTCCTAACTTTCAACCCTAATTTCTCCATTTTACATTCTAACTGGGTATCAGAGCAATCTCTTCTTCATTAGAAAGGTATCTACAGATTCTAACGATCGATCTGAGGTGACCGAGACGTGCTGATGTCATCAGCCATACGATGACGTCAGCATGACGTAAGCACTGTACGGATGGGTCCTTCACCCATAGACTCGAAATTGTCTCCTGAGATTTATGGTGATTTTTGTGGATTTTTTGGATCACCCCTGATGTGAGTTTTCGATTTTTGAAAGTATTTCGTGTTTTGGGACTTTTTTTTGAATCTGCCTTTGGGACTATTTTTTTCTGGTTTTTCTTGCTGGGCTCACTTCCCTAGGAGCCGAAAATCATCCCTCTAAGGGTATTTCATCTTAATTTGTTGTTTTACTACTGCTGGATTGATATTATGTTCGATTATTGGCTATTTCTGGTCCAGTCACCTTGTTTCTTCGGTTCTACCTATTGAAGGTTCTTATATAAGGGCTGAAACCCATCTAGCAAGGGATATTTGTCCTCTCTTTATTGATTGCTAGAGTTGAGTTGCTGTGTGGTCTCATTTGCTTTGAAATCTCATGAATTTACCAAAATTGAACTCAAAAGCTCTTACATGTAAGATTTTCAAACTCTTTTCATGATTTCTTCAAAACATTCAAATGGTTGTTATGAACCCATGAATTTCTAAAACATTATGCAAGATATGAACTCACATGCTTGCAATGGCTTCAAAACTCAAATTCAAAATGGTGAAACCAAAGGTTAATCTCCAAGAATGCACATGCAAGTCATCTATAAGCTCAAAGACCCATTTCTCTTACTAATTTCATGAAATTAGTTCAAAGATATGTTGAAATCATGATGCATGGAAGGTTAGTTATAGAAAATAGGCTCAAGACTCTTACCTAGAGCTTTGATTTCAAACAATAAGAGATGGTGTTCCCTTAGCTCTCTTATTCTCCTTCGAACCACACAAGTGTAGAGCTTTCTCTCTCTAGAGGGTTCTCCTCCTCCCTCTCTCTCTCTCTCTCTCTCTCTCTCTCTGTAGAACTCTCAGCACAAGAAACCAAATGAGCAAAAAGAATGACACCAACATTCTCTCTAACTCAGCTGAATATACACACACACTCACCTCACTTCTTGAGCATAATGCACATGCACACACACAAAACTCCAACACACATACACACAAGGGTTTTAATCCCCTACACTCAACACAAAAATGCTCAATTCATACTACACTTAATCAGATGTTGAATCATAAATATGAACAAATTAGATACTAATCATGTATCATCTTAATTAAACACAAGTAACCTTAATTTATCAAGGTTGACACATAACTCAATTAACCCAAAACAATTCTAATCAAGACTTAATTTAATTACATGCGATTTTACGAAACTGAATCAATTTTCAACAAAACTTCTCAGATGGTTCCAAAAATTCTAATTAGTCTATCCATGTGCTCAATTTCAGTTTCGGAGACCGTTTAGGCTATCAAATTTCATATCCAAGCAGAAATCATGACAGATATTACTACGAGTAATAGATAGAAAGCCAAATAACATACAAAATACATAGTAAACACATAATTTATTTTAACGACTTAATTAACATTCTTAATTATGGATTGGTAATTAATTATAGATCGCGGTTGTTACAGTCTCCCCATCTTAAGAAGTTTGGTCCTCCAAACTTGAGTTACCATATATATATATATTAGATGCAGATCAAATGTCTTAGGTTCACATTGTTTTTCATTTTCGTAAGTGGTTTCCTCTCCATTTGGCTTGTTATAGAGACTTGATTCATTTCCTAGACATTCAATAGTTCATTGTTCAATTCGGTATTCGATTCAGCAATCCACCATAGTTATTCAAAGTCATTCAGATGTTATCAGGAATGCAAGGCATATTCATGTATTAACCCTATAGCAGTAAACACAATTCGGAAGTAATCATTCACATATTGTTCATCGGCTTCAGTCTCCATAGATTCAATTGTGTCACACATTTACATAGAAGCAGTCAATCATAGAACATACTAATTTCATATACTTCCAAATAGTTAGGAGTTACAATCGAACTAGTCTGCTGTCAACAAGTCCCATAGCAGCAAATTCAAAGTACAGTAATGCAAAAACAATCATTCTCTTATTCAAACAAGCTTATGGTAGCAACGGTAATACTGAATCAATTAATCATGTGTCATACATACAATATTCCCATATTCCACAGCATAAATTACAAAATTCTATAATCCCATTCACATGTGTTCCCAATTAGTTATAGACACATGGTTAAAAGCTGTTTATAATCACATAATCTGCTATTGACAGGTCACATTCTTCGTAGGTGTTGAAAATTTATTCAAGTTCTCCATCGATTAGTTCCCTTAACAACACAACCCGATCATTCGGTCATAAGTGATTCATAATCCCTATAACGTAATCAAATCAGATAATGGTTCTCAAATTAGATAAAGGTCATCAAATCAAACGAAGGTCCTATCAGATCATATTAGATGAAGGTTCCATCTGGTTAGATTAAGCAAAAGTTCAGAGTGTATCATCAAGCAAAAGTCCTATTAGTCCAAACAAAGGTCTCATCAAATCCAAGTTCTATCAGATCATATTAGATAAAAGCTCTATACCTATCATTTTCAAACGAAGTACATTTGGTTCTATAGTTTATACTCCATTCGTTTAGGTGCATAATCAGTAGTTTCACAATTGTTCTAAGTTCATCGGTTCTCAAAATTACATCAGAGTCATACCTCAAAATGGCTCACATTAAAGTGTTTCAGGTCATATACAATGTGGCATTCTCTGAATAAGTTCACATGTAGGTGCACAGGCATGCAGTTGTTCATATTAAGGGTATGTATCATAGTCGTTATAACAGTTCCTAACTCAGTCATACAGTCACGGAAGCATAGGTTCACTGGTCTAGCCAAATAGCCTAGTCAGTTTTTAAAATTCATAGTACATAGTCTCCGAGCAAAGGTATAGTCATATATGTGCATGTCCAGAATCAAATAACATTCCTAGTACGGATTCACAAGATCGATGTACGGATGAACACAAAACAAACTCCCCAGATACAATAGTTAAGGCAATGATACAAAAAAGTGTGTCGAGTTCGAATCAATTAATGTCCCAAGCAAAGGTATGCATATATATACAAGTCCAAACATTTTCCATAGCCTAGGTAATTTGTCAAATCCGTAGAGTTTCAAAAATGTTCAATAATTAGAGTTTTATCCCATCAGTTCTAACAACATTTCAAACATCAGTAAAAATCAAGGCATAAAGCATAAATCCATGATTCTAATAATTCAGTTGGTTCAGTCAACATATTAACAATTCATCTCATGCCAAAGGTTATACGAATTCCCAAATCGATTTTCACACATACATTTGCACATAATTAAAATAGTACCTGCGTTAGTCGTTGTAGCTTGACTTTTGGCGCTCCTTTCGGAAGAGGAATAAGCCCTACAATATTGAACTTCTGCGGTTCTGAATCTCATCTCACAAGTACAATGTGAAATAGATAAATACCAAAGAGTCCAAATTCGACAAATCTTTTGAAAAATCGATTTTGAATCAAATGCCAAAAATGGACTGTTTTTCTAGATACAGAGTCGCCACCTAAATATTTTTGAAAAATTTAGGAAATCCATGACTCGTGCCAAAGGCCACGCGTCCATCATCACCAAGATTATCTCGGCTCGGGAACTTAGGTACGAGAGGGGAAAGTCATGAATTGAGCATCCTCGCTCACCCGATCAAAGATCGTCCCCTACTAATCTTGATGTGAATCTTATTTACATTATATGTTCTTGTTCTGATTTATTAGGCTAACTTACTATGTGATGCGCACACAAGTATAGACTAATTGCAAAAATTGGAACACTTGATTCATGTTTGTTTTGAAAATTGTTTCGAATATGTACCACTTGAAAAAGTGATCGCATATGAACATTACTCAAATTATTCCAATTCAAGCAATTAGCTTTCATCCACAAGCATTCAAGCAATTCATCATTTAAGCAATTAGCCTCATGGCAAGCATGCTAGACATGGCAACAATCACATTCGTGCAATTATGATAAAGCGAAAATGCTCACCTAGTACTTCAAGGTGAGTCAAAAGAAAAGAGTTAGAAAAATGCATGCTCTAACTAATGTAACATGACTAATGCAACATATGCGATATGCAATTACTAGGCTCGCCCACTAATATGGCATATGAATCAAGTTGATAGCATACAGTTTAAGCACCTTTTTCAAAGAAGTATTTAAACGACAATACAAGTTAGAATAATGTACCGAACCTCGGTGCATGCAAAACAAGTGGATGCAAATCATGAAAGGTGCCCAAAGAAACATGATGCCCTAAACTAACCATCATAAGCAGATAAATAAAAGAGAGAAAGATGTGGGGTTGGAAGACATACACATTATTACAAGTTTGCACCCTCATGCAGGAGGGTCTGAATAAACTAACTAGCTAAGCTAATTACTACGAATTAACTAACTATTACAAAACGAAATGAATAAATTAGCTAAGCTACTTAACTAATTATTACAATAACAAATTAATAAACTATTATAGCTAATTAACTAATTATTACAAGACAAAATTAGATAACTAGTTTAGCTAACTAATTATTTACAACACTTTACAAAATTAACTAGTTACAACTAATTAATTGCAACAAATATCTAAGCTAAGTAATTAGATTAAGCAGTCTCGGGAAGCGAGGAGTGCTCATGCATGTGTGCGAATTTCCACCCGAAAAAGCCACTGTTCTGCTACCAGGAAACCTCTATTGCACAGTTAGAACACTTGCACTGTTTTTCACCTCAAAACCAACTCTGTTCCATTTCAAAAAGCCACTGTTGGGTTTTGCAAAGGTGGCTAACATGCCAAAAGTGGTGGCTTGTCGTCCACAAAAAGTGGCCTACCGGCCACTGATTCTTGGTTCTTCCCATTGCAACAGAGAGCAAATAGAGCAAGAACAGGATATTCTCAAGGGTTATTTGCACAACTTACCCCTGCTTATCATCAAATAGCTCAAAGGAGTGGCAAAATTCGATTCACAAACCATCAACTGATGCAATTTCATTGCATGATGGCCTATAAACCAAATGGCGCAAGTTCAATAAATGCAACAAATAAGACTCTCAAATCCCCTCCCTATCATGGACTGATCAAGGGAAGTGGTTGACAATGACTCTTGAACCGTTTATATCACAAACAAGTATGAAATGATTCAAGACTCAAGGGTTCAATTAACGTCCGATTGAACCCTAACCAAGTTATTATCTTGCATCATTTTTAGTCCCCAATTTTATTACTCCATTTTAATTACCAACCATTCCTTAGTAAATTAAATCCAAAAGTGAGCTTTAAGTCCTCTAATGGAAAGGAGTATCGAACCAAGAGTTGTTTTAGGCATGAGAGAAGTGTCATGCCATTGGTAATGAACCCCCAAAGGGATTAAACCATTAAGCACAATACCTCAATCTTATGCTTAAACAAATAACTAGTTTGAAATAACTTTCAAAGCAAAGAAAAAGCCAAGAAATGAGGGAGGTTGCAGAGGTGATTAAAGATGATCACAAGTATGGAAATCTTAAAATAAACAGTATTAACTCAAATAGGTTGGTGGCTAAGGCCTAAATCACAAAACCTATGAGAACTATTACACTACAAGCATGCTATACAAAGCTCAAATGCAGTGAATAACTAAAAATAGCCTTTAAACAGTGCTAAATCAGTCCTAGAACATGTTGGAATTAAGACAAAAATAGCTAGAACAATAAGCTAAAATATGGAGCTATGTAAGCTAGTAAACAAGCGCAAGGAGGGGAGGCTAACCCCTCTAATTTTGGACTTCAAAACAACATTTTAGCCACTGAAATAACTCTGAAAATCAGTGTTTAAAGGCTCAAAAAAAAGATAGTGTAAAGATGGGAAACACAAGGGTAAAGGCTAGAGAAACAAGATGGAAAGAGAGATGAACCACCCCTCCACCCTTTAAGGCCTTAAACCACAAGTCTCAGCCCAAAATTACAGAGCTTAAATAGCCCAAAAACAATAGAAAAATAGTAGGAAAAACAATAGAAAAATAGCAAACAAATCAAGCCTTATACCTCTTGAAGAGGAGAACACTTCCAAGCAACAATTCAACACAAATGCACCCTCAAGAGCTCCAAGAAGGCTCAAAAGTACATCAGCTCCAAGATGGTAAGCTTTGGTTTAGAGTGTATAGGCAAAAGGTCAAGAAATTTACAAGAGAGAGAGAGAAAGAAAATAATTTGCTCTAAAATTTTCTAACCTTGAAAGCAAGAGAAGAGGTCCTCCATATATAGAAAAACATCACACTCCCTCAAAAATATTAATACATACACGTGTAAGAAGGTGCATGTATCTTTGCCAACAGTTGACACCACTGGCAGAAAAATATTTGCAAAACACACTTGTGGCCGGCAACCAAAAACTGTGGCCGGCAACCAATTATAGTGGCCGGTAGGCCACAAGAGGTTGCAGGCTTGAAAATCTATGGTTGTGGTCCAAAACAAGGCAAGAGGTGTGTAGGGTTTCAAAGGCTTGAAGTTGTGGCATTCCGGTAAGGACTTCGAGCACTTGATAAGCATATACACTCGTCATTGGGTGTGTAAGTGGTGATGTCCAAGTCGTGAGGGTGGTAAAAAATGGGGTGTCTACAGTTGCCCCTCTTTGACAGAGCTCGAAGTCATGAAATGACGTGAGTGAATGTCAAAGCCCAAAGACGTCCCATTTTGACAAGGCCAAAAGACTTGGACAAACAAACAAAATATAGATGCAGTTGGTTGAACCCGAGGGTTGCCTACGTATCCCGTTGCAAGGAATCAAACCAGCGTAGTTCAGGGGCAGAATGCAAAAAATACACAGTGCAATGCAATAATATAATCAAACCACAAGCAGTGCAAAACACACGAATACCATAAATGAATGGAGATGCAAATCAAACTACGTTTTATATAGAAAAGAAATGGGCACAGCTAAACAACGCCTAACACAGGCTAAGTGCCTATATCCTCAATACTAGCCTCAGCGCAGCATGGATGCTTACACATAACAGAGCCATATTTTAACGTGAAAGGGGTGCGAGCACATACAAAATTGTGTTTTTCGTAGAAAGAGAAAGAGTACAAGTAATTGAGTGGTATGATATAAGTGAGGAATGATCTGCTGGGGAAAGATAATGATCCTAAATGCTAAATGCAACAAGACAAAATACGATACAATGGATGCAATGAATGCAGTGAATAAGGCGTAGGCCGAACGACATTTTACCTAGAAAAGGCATGGACACAAAACAGATCACGTCTAACATAGAAAAGGTGCTGACACCCTTAATATTGGCCTCAGTGCAGCATGGGTACTTACACATGATAGAACCATGTTTCAATGAGGGAAATGCATGAGCTCATGCCAAACTAAGCTTAACATAGAAAGGGTGCATGATAATAAAATGGTATGATGTAATGAATGTAATGGATAGAGTGACATACTCCAACTACACTGGAATCGTAAGAGGAAGGAAACACTCAAACCACACTGAAATCGTGAGAAGAGGTCCTGAGAAAACCACCCAGGGTCGCATTCCACGCGTCTTGAGATAAATTCCAAACACGCTGAAATCGTGTGAGGAAAGGAACACTCAAACCACGTTGAAATTGTGAGAAGAGGTCCTAAGAAAACCACTCAGGGGCACGTTCCAAGCGTACTGAGATAAATTCCAAACACGCTGAAATCGTGTGAGGAAAAGAACACTTAAACTACACTGAAATCGTGAGAAGAGGTTCTAAGAAAACCGCTCAAGGTCGCGTTCCACGGGTCTTGAGATACTCTAATCACGTTGAAATCATGAGAAGAGGAGAAAAATGTTCGGAGTTGCACTTCACGCATCTCGAGATAAATCACACTTAGGGCCGCACTTCACGCGTCCTGAGATACTCTAATCACGCTGAAATCATGAGAATAGAAGAAAAATCGCTCGGGGTCACGCTTCATGCGTCCCGAGATAAAACACACCTAGGGTCGCGCTCCACGCGTCCTGAGATACTCTAATCACACTGAAATCGTGAGAAGAGGTCATGAAATGATGTGATAGGTGCACAGAGTACAATGAGTTTGTGTGATTGATGAACATGATATGTGTGACAAGCAATGTAGTGGATGATGCTTAGGAAATGCAATAAACAAACAAAGCGGCGCTTTAGAAAGCACCTCATGGGGTGAGTGGCGTTGAACCGCTCTACTCTGATGGAAATCTCCTTCTTGTGTTCCTCGAACTCTTACCTTTAACTCACAGTTCAAAGGCCCTCAAATGCTGACAAGAGGTAACCTCTGCATATAGAAGCCATGGATGTCGCTTTTCTTCCTAATTATATTCACAATTTTCCCTATTCTCCAACGGGGTGACAGACTAGGTTGGTTCAGTATCCAGAATTGAGGCGCATACACGCTACCTCAACTTATGGGGCTGCCATACAGATTTCTAGCCGAGGATACACCCTTGGGAATTTAAACTAGACTTTAGGCTTGAAAATTCCAAACCTTTGTGCTTTAGGCATCACCGTTCGAACTCTAGTTTCCACTGTCGTAGTTGGTCTCCTAGGAACTCATTACAAACACAACCAAGATGCCTCTGATGGGGAATGGTGTTTAGGGAGAGCACTTTTGATCGCCATTCTGACTTGAAGAAGGCTTGAGCTTGTGGTCAAGGTACATTCATACTTTAGAGAAATGACAAGGCAAACAAGGCCTGAGAAAGTGCATCCGGAATGCAATCTCAAAAATTGCTGAAGTTGACACAAACTCAGATGCTCCAATTTTCCCTCCGTTCTTTTGCTTTGCAGTCTGGAACCTATGTAGCTTTAGATAGGTCCTTGTTCTAATGCTCTCTCTTTTGACCAGGGTTGGACCCTGCAGTTTTATGAAAGAACAAATCTTTTTCTGTATATCCTGTTAGGAATGGCACAGTACCTTGAGCACAAAACGATTTATTTTTGAAATTGCAACCAAGGATGAATTCTTAACCGGGTATTGAGTCTACGATTGATCACAGTACACCATGACTCAACAAAGGAAAAACAAAGCAAAACAACCTAAATGCATCTATTTACACTCAAAACGACTCAAAACAAGAACCGAGACAAACAAAAACAACAAATACAACATTTGGATGTTTACCACCGGTGGGAGACCTCTTGGTTCACGAGGAGCCCACTACTTCTCCAGGTATTGTTTCCCACAATTTCTTATTTGTGATTCTCACATCATTTTGGCACTCAATCTCTATTTTCTCTAGAAAGCCCTTTCCTTACTTTTTCTCTCAGCGCACATCTCTCTATTCTTTAATCTCTTTTATTTTTTTTATCCCTCCCCTGGGTGGTTGATGGATAAGCAGGAAATTGTGGGTTCTTGCCCCTAGTACTCTATTAGATTCTCCTTCTTTCGCTCACAACTGGCAAGCTTTTCCCACAGAGGGGTTGTGGTGCGACTGGATGTGCAGCAGATCTGCAACTGACATTGGTTGATGATGCCCTTGGCTTAACTTGACTGAGATGAGTTACAACATGTCCCACCGATCAGGTATACAATTGATAGGTCTCACACATTGCGTTTTCTATGTCCCCATTCCGGTTCAAGCACCAATTTAGGTATGATCAAACCCGTCCAGATAAGGGGGTCGAATATCCAACTCAATTTCCAGTTCGTGCTTCACACTTGGCTTGATACCTCACTGCTGAGAAAGTCTTTGGCACCTACTGCTAGCTTCAGTTGTGTTCTTCCTGGTGAGTGCACTGACAACAGGAAAAAGACAGAAAACCTAACTCAACTATGCCCTAGTTCATCATTTTGACCATTTTTTTTGGCTTTCTTCTAAAATAATTTTGACCAACATAAGAGTTAGATTAACATATTTGTTCGACTTTCTACTTTGAAATTATGTAAGTCAAGTTGTGAGCACTGGAAAATTTTCTTTTTTCGGTCCAAGAAATGGTCCAGTTTTGGAAAAATTGAATAATTTTTAAGAAAATTAGTCAACTTCATTAAGAATCACCAAAAATTATTTTTGCAAATGGCCACTGCTCAACCAACATGGAATTAACTCCTGAGATGCGCAGCCTCAGATCTGAACTTGATTTGTCTTACAGCTAAATCTTCTAACAGAATAGGACAATCGATTTTGAACGACGATGAACACGAAGATGAGCCACTTTGCACATGGATAGGATAGCCGAGTTTGAATAAGGATAAGCCAACCAACATGGATGAGACAAGCAGGCTGAAAATGGTTGGGGCCGAACTTCAAGATGAAGTTGCCTACGTATCCCAAAGATGGGAATCAGGTCGTACATAGTTCTTGGGGTTAAGGTGCACTAGGGTATTAACACTCTCCTTTTATGCTCTAACTTTTGCCAAAGCCGCCCTTCCTGGTTTTCAACCTTGCGAGCTCTATTTTTTCTTTTTATTTTTCTTTGTTCTTTTCTTTTTTTTTCTTTGTTTCTTCTTCTTTTTTCTTTGTTTTTATTTCTCTTTTTTTTGTTCTTTTTCTTTTTCTTCTTGCTCTAACTTTTTCCTAGGTTGCCCCTCCAGGTTTTTGGCCTAGCGAGCCTCTCAAGGATAGAAAAGTGTAACTTGTCTATGTTGGTCAGTCGTAGGATCTCTAAGCCATCTGGATCCATGAGAATGGCTGCTGTTCTTGACTAAATAGTCTTGATGATGTAAAAGCCCATCCAATTAGGTCTGAATTTGCCCGTAATGTCGCAGATAGAACCTTGATTGTTCTTCAACAATAAATTTTTTTCTATTAGATTATGGGATTTGGATTTCTTACCGATCTTCATTAGCTTGAGAAATGACCCAGTTTTGACTCTTCGAGCGTATCTAACCTTTTTTGCCCCTAGTTCAAGGGCTGTTTCTCATCCAGCTATGCAAGCTTTCTTTGATGACATTTGACCTTCTTGCCCCTAGTTCAAGAGCTGCTTCCAATCTGACCATGCAAACCTCACATTTTGGTTGATCATTGAACATTCTGAATCAAAGTTTGAAAGCAAATGGGTTGACTCTTAAGGCCGAGAGTGATCCCATGCTGTACAATCTCAAGATTAATTCCCGGCATGTCTTCGTAGGACCACGCAAAATAGTTTTTGAAATCTTTTAATAAAGCGACTAGTCGCTCGTGTGCTTCTGAAGACAATGTAGAACTAATCTGGATCAAGCCAGGATCATTCTCAGTACTCACATTAACAGACATGATCTCATTCATTAAGGGCTTAGCAGGCCTCTCTTCTTCTCAGTTGATCAAATTTTTGCAAATTCTGAGGAATTCGTCCCTCTCTATGTTCATCACAGTGTTAGAAAAGGTTTTGAAAAACTTTGGTCAATGCAATGATTTAAAGGCACAAAAAAGCAGGTGAAAATAACTGCAATCTGCTGGCTCAACTAGCTCCATGATAGAAACAGACGCAAAAGAAAGAGTGCAAAAAGCAAACAAAACAAAACAGTAACGTGATGTTCAAGTTAACACGCCCGAAATCACCTAACTCCAACACAACAAGACTGACTCAATACAACAAGACTGACTCGATACCTAAGTCCGAAAGTAAAATAAACAGTATTTTCAAAGTACTAAAAAGTGCGTGCCATCCACCACATCTGGAGTAAAATGAGCGCCATCAGCAGGTGGTTTGTCCCCAATCATATAGTCACATTATCCCCCAAGGGCATCGATCCAGCGCCAATAGACTTTGTAGGACCCGGTGGAGTGATGACCTTTTTGTCAATCAGATCTTGGACTTCATGGTGAAGATGAAAACAACCGTCAGTGTCAAGGTCGGTTTATTGATGGAAGGCATAGTACTTGACAACATTATGCTTGGCTGGAAGGGGATCAGTTAGAGGCCGGGGGTCAAGGGGTTTGAGATGGCCTTGTCCTATGAGAATTTGGAGAGCTTTGGATAATGTCATGTAAAGGGGATTGAAGGTGCGGCTACCAGGCCGGCAAGGATTGACAGAGGAGTTGGCAGGTGTTGGCTAGGTTTGACGATCTCTTATGAGTGTAGGATTGGAGCTGAAATGGTTGTTTATGGTATGACATCCCTTTTCTTGGCTTGCCCCTTAATTCAGAATGGTCCCAACCTGAGCAACAAAAGTGTTATCCATAGTTTTTGCAACAACTGCAAGCACTTGCTGTTTGTTCAGCCCTTTGACCTTCAAAGCCTCAATAGTCCACTGAAGATGTTCATAGGGATCGATGCTTGCCCTGACCTTGTTCTTGCCACTTGTTTCAGCTTTGCCAAGAGATTGGGTGGCTATATTGAAGTGACCCAGACTTGAAACGGCTTCGGGTTGGCCTTTTTCAATTACAGCTCGTCCTAAGATTGGGGAGCCTTTTGGCTTGAAATTTCTGGCATGTGATGTGGTTGATGATGGAGCAAAAACCCAAAGGCAAAATCTGCCACAGTTCTCTACAAATCTTCAATTATGCTCATTAGCTCAAAAGTAGTGGGTTCAAGAGTTTGAGATGATTACGGTTCAAGTGCATCAATCATACACAAGTCCGTACTTTCTGGAACGAACACCTCAGCCTTAGGTAAATGGGCCGGGATGATGTATATGTTGGGGTTGTAGGTGGATGGTTGTGATAACCCGACCTGTAATAAACTTCATTGCGCGTGTGATTATGTGTTTGATGTGAATTTGTATGTTTAATGATGTGAGTTATTATGTGATTATGAATTTATATCTGTTGAGTGTAGAAAAATTTATTGCAATTGGAACCTCGAACTGAAAATTTATAGCCTTGGAGACGCCAGAAACCAAAACCGATTTCATATCTGTGTTTAGCATGATTTTTGGAGCCTACGATAAAATTTGGCACAATTACGATTCGTAATGAATTAATTGAAAGCTTAGATGGCTCAAAAGAGTATAATTGGTGAATTGAATTATTTTAATTTCGAGTATCGGACCATATGGGAGTTTAATTAAATATTCGATTCAGTTTAGTAAGATTAAGATTTAATCAATTGGGTCCGAACTGGAGTTATTTAAGTTATGAGAATTGGGAATTACGATTACTATGAATTAAATTTATTTATGAGGTGTTTAATTGAATATGTAATTTATTGAGAAAGATTTTGAAGTTTAATATGAAATTAAAAGTCTTAATGGTTTAAGAAACCAAAATTGAGGATGGAAATAAGTTTAATTTAATATTTGGAGCCTTTTGGGAGTTTGATTAAAAATCTGATTCAGAATGATAAATTTAAATATAATTAATTGGGCTCTAAAGGAAGTCAAATTAGACTAATTAAATTAAGTGAGATTTGTGATTAGTTATGATTAATCTAATTGTGTTAATCAAAATTTATTATGACTAAGTATTGCTTAATTAAATTATTCCTAATCATAAATCAAATTGTAGAATGGTCTAGAATTTGAGAGTGTGTGGGGGTGTACAGAGAAATTTTGTGGGTGTGCAGAGAAGGCAGTGTGTGTATTCGTTGTATATACATTGTACTAGAGACTATTCAATTCATTCTTTGACATTCCGAGAGAGAGAGAGAGAGAAGGGGGGGGGGGGGCTCAACTTTTAGAGGAAGAAACCCAAGGTTGTGTTGGAAATTGTAAGAGAAGAAGACTGAAAGGGAAATCAAATCTAATTGCTGAAATTAAAGTTTGAGGTATGAAATTCAAGCTTGATTTACGTAGGATCTTCTTATTATGCTTGAGATTGAGAAGGGTTTGGAATCATATTCATGAAATTAGAGAGATATTGGGCTTTGAGCAAGAAATGAGTTAGATGCATATTCATGGAAAATTATGTGAAGTTTCATCATTTAATTTGAATTTTGGAATTTGCATGCATACGAAACTCATCAATCAAGAACTCTAGATAAGGAATTAAAGCTCAAATCTTGTAGATAAATTATCTAGAAGTTGAAATTAAGAAGTAATTGGGTTCAATTTCATGCAATTCAAAAAAAAAAAAAGAAAAGAAAAGAAATTATCAAGATGATGAAGAAATAAAGTTAGGTTCAAATTTATGGAAGTTAAATTAGGAATTAATTACGTTGAGTTTGATTTTTTTCGTAGTCTTGCATAAGTTTGAGTCTAATCTCTACATGCATGAACGAATTCTTCAATTTTGATACTCTCATTGTACATGCAATAAAGATTTATATAAATTGACTTCATGTCTTGATGAAACAAAATCTAAGTTCTGGAAAAGTATGAGTTTATGAACAAATGATTTTAATTTCTAAACTAAAGGAGTTTTGATGTAAATGATTTAAAATTGATTATATTTTGTTGATTATGTAAGAGTTTGTGTAGTTTTAGACAAGCCATATATGAACCCAAGTCTTGAAATTATGTTTTC
Source organism: Camellia japonica (assembly GCA_030407325.1). Taxonomy (NCBI): domain Eukaryota; kingdom Viridiplantae; phylum Streptophyta; class Magnoliopsida; order Ericales; family Theaceae; genus Camellia; species Camellia japonica. The sequence continues at coordinate 125,307,882 of JAPPVO010000017.1, read as the reverse complement.
AAAGTTCAATTCATTTTTTTAGAATTTGTGGGTTTGGAATTGGGATTGATGTGAAGAAAATGAATTAAATTTAAATTTGGACAAATTTGGAGATGGATTATAATTTATATTTGAGAACGAAAAATTAGTTTGATTTTGATTTAAATTTCATACATGCAAATATTTTTGAAAGGGTTCTATAGCTTCAATTTTTGTTTCATAAAATAAGAAAGAATTGAAAGATGATTTTTGAAACATGGAGGATTTGGCACAAACATGTAAGTTGTATCATTTAAAGTTATGTTTTGAAGCACAAACAACATTCTAGGAAACCCATAAATCAATTTCATCGCTCGAGCAGAGAAGTTGCCGCTCGAGCATAGAATGCAAGCAACCAGTATTTTTGCAAACCAAGGGATCCGCTCGAGCGGCCAATGTTGCGCTCGAGCGAAGAGCCCTATTTCAGAAAATTTTGAAAAATTGTTTCATGTTCCGATTTCCATTCTCTTTTATTTTTAAGCACTCTTAGGCATACATTGAGCATTATAAATGAATTAAAAGGAGTAAGAAAGAAGCCTAAGAGAACTAAACAAGTTAAGAACGGAATAAATTGTATTGTGACCCGATTTCTATGTGTATTATGAATTATGTAGGGTCAACTACAAGGGTGAGCTAGGCATCTGAACACTGTGAGTAATACTTTAGTAAAGATATGTTCATATATGCTATTTTTAAATACTGCTCATGTGTAAGTGTTATGGACTTGTGAATTCGAATTGTGAATGAGCATTTTATTCGTCTGATTATGCAAAACTATAATGAAATTGATAAGTATGAAATCACCTAAATAGACCAAAGGTCGTTCTGAATGAATATGAAATGGGCCTAAAGGTCGTTCTGTTTATTTGATTACATGGACTAAAAGTCGTTCTGTAAGGATATGAAATGGGCCCAAGGCCGTCTGATATGTGTGTCAAGGATACTAAATAGGCCTAAGGCCGTTGAATACGAATGTGATCATGATTATGAATATGAATATGCGCATAGATATGAATATGGAATGATGGACTTGAGGTCGTTCTGTAATGTGATTGGATCCGAGGCCGTTCTATGTCATGATTTGGCCTAAGGCCGTTCTGTAATATCATTGGACAAGTATTTTGGACCCGAGGTCATTCTGTATGAATGAGTATTTTGGACCCGAGGTCGTTCTGTGTGAATGAGTACTTTGGACCTGAGGTCATTTTGCCCCTCTGATACGCCTTAAGCATGATGGATTGGACTTGAAATCATTCTGAGTTGGATTTTCATGTATTAAGTATAAATATGAATTACTTAATTAAGAATCCCATTCGTATAACCTCTTTACTTTGGTGTTATTCACTGGGCGTTAGTTCACTCTTAAAATATATGTGTAGTTGAGCAATTGGAGGATCAACATTAGAGTTTGCCCCGGAGTCCACCTCTTTGTCAAGTCACCCAAGAAGTGCCTCTGTGTAGAGGCTTTATTTTATTTTGTCAAGCTTGGGTTAATCTTTGTATTTTGTTAAGAGTCCTTCATGTAGTGTGTGAGATATAAAGTATGTCTTCGTACATGTATATATGAAAGTGTGTTAAGAATATTTTAATTACTGCAGTTGATCATGTACACACAGCTCAATAGACATCATCATCATTTTTGTTTTGCTTCCGCTTTAGGCCACGATAAAATTAAATATTTTGAAATTTTGTCTTTGAGGCCATAGGTAATCTACGGATTACTGGCCGGTTACGACACTAAACTTATAGGGGTGGGTTTGGGTCGTGACAGAGTGGTATCAGAGCATGAGTTAATATCTCACACACGTGTCCATTGAGTATTGGAATGTATAGAACAGATTTAAGTTCCATGCATATAGTAAGTAAATGATAAGTTGTGCATTCATAGAAATGTATGTGTGTTTGTTTAATAAATTTGAGTATTGAAGCTAAGAATTAAGAACTATCATGGAATTTTAATGATTATAAGGAAATCAAGATGTGTTTGATAAGTTAAGTAATGAGGCTAAAAGCTAAGAATTATTGTAGAATTTATAATGTTATGAGGAAATTTGAACTTTTGACTTAAACATTGGTGAGTACCAGTATATTGATTTGTGGAAACAGGATGTTATGAAGAATTTTTCACGTCATAAGGAAATTAGAATTGTTGACTGGAGCACAAGTGTAATGATTTGTGCGAATATAGTGTTAGAAGAGTTAAAGGTTATTTTGAAAATTTCAATGATTAGAGGAGATTGGAAAGTGTTTATTCAATACGTTTAGTATTAAAGTTAAGAGCTATTGTGGAATTTTAATACTGTAGGGGAAATGAAATTTTTGGTTGACACATTAATGAATACGAGTATATTGATCCGTGGGAATACGACATTAGAAGGTATTAAATCTTTGATGGAAGATATGAAAATTACATAGTTGAATGTAAAATTAGGCCATGAGAACATTTGGGAAATTAAAGTATTTGATGATTAAAAAAAGGGGTTGTGGAACTATAATGATTGGGGTTAAAGGAATTGTTTGATATGTAAGCCGATATGATGGTTTAAGTAAGGGACCTAATGTATGAACCATAGAGTCTCATACCTTTGTTAAATGACCTTGAAAGTCCAATTGGAATCACGTTTGGCCGGCGTAGCTCTGAATAAGAAATTCTCTATCAACTTCAAGGGAATGAATCGGTTCCCCTAACAATGTCTTTGCATGATTATATGCTTCAGGATTAATCGTGTGATGCTATGTGCTATGTTTGAAGTTAACAATATTACCCCAATTGCTGCTAACCTTTGTCTTGTGTCTTTAGGAAAAGATGGTGAAAAATAAGAATGAAGTGGAGATTATGTCTTTATCAAAATGATTAGACAAAACAGAAGAAGTATTAGAGAATGTGGTGAAAGTTATGCAATACTATGATATTGTGCAAATTCAGAAGAAGAAATTAGGTGTGAAATCAAAACGGGAATCAAAGAGTAAGTCTAAGAATTTTGTGATTGGAGAGACAAATGGTTCCAAGCAAGACGGTAGAAAGAGTAGAACTGCCCCAATATGTCCAACGTGTCACAAGCCTCATAGACAATTATGTCATCGACTTACGAGAGTGTGCTTCAAATGTGGAGAAATAGGACATCGGGTGAAAGATTGTCCAAAAGCAAAAGGATGTCCCAAGTCACTTAATCAGAATGAAGGTTAGTACTTAATAAAGAGATCAATAAGAATATGTTTAGTGAAGAATCATATCATTTGGGAATGTTGTACTATGAATATGACCCGAAACCCCGATGAATGTGAATGGACCTTCTATCTATTAAGTGAATGCTAATCATATATCTAAGTGAGTTGTCTTTGACTTCTGAGATTAAATATCTTTCTTGTGGAACCAATGGAGTAAATCCCCCACTTATTTGACTAGATGACTCGTGAATTGCGTGGGAGCAAATATCCAAATCATTATGGTCAAAGAATTTGTGGACCAAGGATTCGGATTAGTTATCGATGTTGTATCAAATACATAATCTAATTTGAGGACTTCAAGTGGCTATCCACAATAAAATGTTGTGAACTATTTAAAATGAAAGAGTCTGATCATGAACATCATTGGCATCAATCCCTTGCCATATATGAATTAAGAATCACTATCTGTGAGTTATAACTCTGTAACGCTATGTTTGAATAAAAGTGATTTCAGAATGATAAGACATGATTTAGTCTATGAAATGCTATTTTGTGAATAATGAATGAATGTCTAATTTTCTGAAATGTATTTGTGGTATTCTTAGCAAAGGCCCTTCGTCCAGGGGAGATAATACTATGGTTTATGGTCATGAGGCCTTCGCCCGGGGGAAACAATACCGTGGCCTACGTATGTTATATGATACCCAGTACCGGAGGTTTTATTTTGGAACTTGATGACTTGATATACATGACCAATGTGATATGTAATGCTAAAGGAAGTACCACGCATGATTTGAATATAAATATGAATGACTCTATTTCTGTTACGAATATGGGCATGACTATGTTTCTAACTTGATAAGGGATTTGAAATCTGATTTCTGAATCTGTTATGGACATCATTCATTAAAACTTTTACTTTGTTATTGTTCACTAGCCATCGAATCAAGGAATTGAAGTATGCAAATGTCAATGATAGAATATTGTGAATTCATTTGAAATAAGGAAGTATAGTCATGGGTATTATTTGAGATTGACCCTTGATTATTTGGGAAGTATGTGAATTATTTGCAGATATGTGAATAGCTAAACAAAAATATGTGAGTTTCATGAATATGTGTTTTATGTTTTGATGTTATGAAGCTAGCTATGAGGTTCACCATTATATTACAAGATAATCTTTGGTGACTAAGCCAATTTGGGTTATTAATCTATAAACAAATGATGATGAGTTAAACTTCTGTGATGAGATTTTAGTGATAAGGAAGTTACTTGAGAACAAAAATGGGAGGAGACAAAGCTATATGATTTAATTGCAGTACAAGTGATTTAAGTTAGGAGGACCAAACTTCCTAAAGGGGAGACGAATGTGATAACCCAACCCGTAATATACTTAATTACGCATGTGATTATATGTTTGATATGAATTTGTATGTTTAATGATGTTAGTTATTATGTGATTATGAATTTATATCTGTTGAGTGTAGAAAAATTTATTGCAATTGGAACCTTGAACTGAAAATTTATAGCCTTAGAGACGCCAGAAACCAAAACCGATTTCATATCTGTGTTTAGCATGATTTTTAGAGACTACGATAAAATTTGGCAAAATTACGATTCGTAATGAATTAATTGAAAGCTTAGATGGCTCAAAAGAGTATAATTGGTGAATTGAATTATTTTGATTTTGAGTATCAGACCATATGAGAGTTTAATTAAATATTCGATTCAGTTTAGTAAGATTAAGATTTAATCAATTGGGTCTGAATTGGAGTTAATTAAGTTATGAGAATTGGGAATTACGATTACTATGAATTAAATTTATTTATGAGGTGTTTAATTGAATATGCAATTTATTGAGAAAGATTCTGAAGTTTAATATGAAATTAAAAGTCTTAATGATTTAAGAAACCAAAATTGATGGAAATAAGTTTAATTTAATATTTGGAGCCTTTTGGGAGTTTGATTAAAAATCTGATTCAGAATGATAAATTTAAATATAATTAATTGGGCTCTAAAGGAAGTCAAATTAGACTAATTAAATTAAGTGAGATTTGTGATTAGTTATGATTAATCTAATTGTGTTAATCAAAATTTATTTTGACTAAGTGTTGCTTAATTAAATTATTCCTAATCATAAATCAAATTGTAGAATGGTCTAGAATTTGAGAGTGTGTGGGGTGTACAGAGAAATTTTGTGGGTGTGCAGAGAAGGCAGTGTGTGTATTCGTTGTATATACATTGTACTAGAGACTATTCAATTCATTCTTTGGCATTCCGAGAGAGAGAGAGAGAGAGAGAGAGAGGGGGAGGGGGGGGGCTCAACTTTTAGAGGAAGAAACCCAAGGTTGTGCTGGAAATTGTAAGAGAATAAGAAGACTTAAAGGGAAATCAAATCTAATTGCTGAAATTAAAGTTTGAGGTATGAAATTCAAGCTTGATTTATGTAGGATCTTCTTATTATGCTTGAGATTGAGAAGGGTTTGGAATCATATTCATGAAATTAGAGAGAAATTAGGCTTTGAGCAAGAAATGAGTTAGATGCATATTCATGGAAAATTATGTGAAGTTTCATCATTTAATTTGAATTTTGGAATTTGCATGCATAAAAAACTCATCAATCAAGAACTCTAGATAAGGAATTAAAGCTCAAATCTTGTAGATAAATTATCTAAAAGTTGAAATTAAGAAGTAATTGGGTTCAATTTCATGCAATTCAAAAAAATAAAAAAAAAAGAAATTAGCACGATGATGAAGAAATAAAGTTAGGTTCAAATTTATGGAAGTTAAATTGGGAATTAATTATGTTGAGTTTGATTTTTTTCGTACCCTTGCATAAGTTTGAGTCTAATCTCTACATGCATGAACAAATTCTTCAATTTTGATACTCTCATTGTACATGCAAGAAAGATTTATATGAATTGACTTCATGTCTTAATGAAACAAAATCTAAGTTCTGGAAAAGTATGAGTTCATGAACAAATGAGTTTAATTTCTAAACTAAAGGAGTTTTGATGTAAATGATTTAAAATTGATCATATTTTCTTGATTATGTAAGAGTTTGTGTGGTTTTAGACAAGCCATGTATGAACTCAAGTCTTGAAATTATATTTATAAAGTTCAATTCATGTTTTAGAATTTGTGGGTTTGGAATTGGGATTGATGTGAAGAAAATGAATTAAATTTAAATTTGGACAAATTCGGGGATGGATTATAATTTATATTTGAGAATGAAAAATTAGTTTGATTTTGATTTAAATTTCATACATGCAAATATTTTTGAAAGGGTTTTATAGCTTCAATTTTTGTTTCATAAAATAAAGAAATAATTGAAACATGATTTTTGAAACATGGAGAATTTGGCACCAAATCACACATGTATACATAGTTTTGTTGAATCTCCTGAATTTTAGTGTCATTTCTACCATTTGAGATGAAATTAGAGTCTACATTTCACATGCATACACAATCCATGAAAATGTAGAATTTATGTGCATGAGTTATGAAGTTATGGAAATGAATTTGAAATAGTTTGGGCTTGTATGATGAATCCTTGGAGATTTGAACTTCAAATCTTTTAGAATTGGCATTATATTATGTTAGAAGTTGTATGGTTGATATATAGGACAAAACATGTAAGTTGTATCATTTAAAATTATGTTTTGAAGCACAAACAACATTCTAGAAAACCCATAAATCAACTTCATCGCTCGAGCGGAGAAGTTGCAGCTCGAGCATAGAATGCAAGCAACCAGTATTTTTGCAGACTAAGGAGTCTGCTCGAGCGGCCAATGTTGCGCTCGAGCGAAGAGTACTATTTCATAAAATTTTGAAAAGTTGTTTCATGTTCCGATTTCCATTCTCTTTTATTTTTAAGCACTCTTAGGCATACATTGAGCATTATAAATGAATTAAAAGGAGTAAGAAAGAAGCCTAAGAGAACTAAACAAGTTAAGAACGGAATAAATTGTATTGTGACCCGATTTCTATGTGTATTATGAATTGTGTAGGGTCAACTACAAGGGTGAGCTAGGCATCTGAGCACTGTGAGTAATAAAGATGTGTTCATATATGCTATTTTCAATACTGCTCATGTGTAAGTGTTCTGGACTTGTGAATTCGAATTATGAATGAGCATTCTATTCGTCTGATTGTGCAAGACTATAATGAAATTGATAAGTATGAAATCACCTGAATGGACCAAAGGTCGTTCTGAATGAATATGAAATGGGCCTGAAGGTCGTTCTGTATATTTGATTACATGGACCAAAGGCTGTTCTGCAAGGATATGAAATGGGCCCAAGGCTGTCTGATATGTGTGTCAAGGATACGAAATAGACCTAAGGCTGTTGAATACGAATGTGCTCATGATCACGAATATGAATATGCGCATAGATATGAATACGGAATGATAGACTTGAGGTCGTTCTATAATGTGATTGGGCTCGAGGCCATTCTATGTCATGATTGGGCCTAAGGCCGTTCTGTAATATCTTTGGACAAGTATTTTGGACCGGAGGTCGTTATGTATGAATGAGTATTTTGGACCCAAGGTCGTTCTGTATGAATGAGTATTTTGGACCTGAGGTCGTTCTGTATGAATGAGTATTTTGGACCCAAGGTCATTATGTGTGAATGAGTACTTTGGACCCGAGGTCATTTTGCCCCTTTGATACGCCTTGAGCATGATGGATTGGACTTGAAATCGTTCTGAGTTGGATTTTCATGTATTAACTATAAATATGAATTACTTAATTAAGAATCTAATTCGTATAACCTCTTTAATTTGGTGTTATTCACTGGACGTTAGCTCACTCTTAAACTATATGTGTAGGTGAGCAATTGGAAGATCAACATTAGAGTTTGCCTCGGAGTCCACCTCTTTGTCAAGCCACCCAAGAAGTGCCTTTGTGTAGAGGCTTTGTTTTATTTTGTCAAGCTTGGGTTAATCTTTGTATTTTGTTAAAAGTCCTTCATGTAGTGTGTGAGATATAAAATATGTCTTCGTACATGTATATATGAAAGTGTGTTAAGAATATTTTAATTACTACAGTTGATCATGTATGCACAGCTTAATGGACATCATCATCATTTTTGTTTTGCTTCCGCTTCGGGCACCGATAAAATTAAATATTTTTAAATTTTGTCTTTGAGGCCGTAGGTAATCTACGAATTACTGACCGGTTACAACGCTAAACTTATAGGGGTGGGTTTGGGTCATGACAATGGTGGTGTATGGATTAGGTTGAGATGTGAAGATAATGGGTTAATGGTGGCCTGAGGTCCTTTTGGTGGAGCTATGATCTCTTCGTCAATAAGATCCTGAATCTTATGACAGAGGTGGATGCAACGGTTTGTATCATGACCGTACTGTTGATGATAGACACATCATTTTGCTGGGTCATGTCTTGGTGCAAGAGGATTTGAGAGGGGTCGGGGTTCTAGGAGCTCTAGGTACCCTTTTTCTAGCAGCATTTTCAAGGCTTGAGAGAGACTCATGTAAAGAGGATGAAAATTTCGGGCTTGGGGTCGAGTTGAAGTGGTTGGTTTTTGGTTATTGATGGGAGTGGTGACAATGTTTACTTCTGAGCATTTCGTAGCTGTGCTACCATTGGTAGTAGCATTGGAACTACAAACAACATTCTTCTTCAAAGGCTCATTATCTTCCATAATGATCCCTTGTCTGATGGCATCCTCAATTTGGACCCCTATTTCATGAAGCTCTGTAAAGGTAAATAAAGGTAGAACAATCATCTTCTGTAGCAACTTGCCATGCAGATTCCGAACAATCATTCTTATCTGATCCTTCTCGGAAGGTCTCGTGGTCATCATCGAGGCTTTGGCCCTCTATCTTGTCACAAACTTAGAGAAACCCTCATTCGGCTCTTGACGGGTTGCCTCGAGATCACAAGTTGTGACCTCAATCTGTGTATTGTAAGAGTATTGAGCAATGAAGGCTTTGGCCATCTCCTCCCAATTCTGTTTGATGTAATCTTCTAACTTAGCATACCAAATGGCCGCTATACCCGACATGGTGCAACCAAAGAGGGATAGCTTATGTGGTCTAGTTAAGCCCATCAGCTGCAAGATATCAGAAAACAATCGCAAGTGGACCATCGGATCCCCGGAGCCGTCAAAACGATCATTGTATCCATCCTTTATGTCCGGGATGGAGTTAACCCCTTGTGCTCTTTTGAACAACTTCTCTAATTTGTTGACTTTGAGTACAATTGGACTAACTTCGAATTCAAATGGTGCCTCGGTTTGATAAACCAATGCTTTGGAAGCTTGTGATGGGATTGGCTCTGTTGGATTGCCCTGGTTTTCTTAGACATTGGTAGTATTAGCAGCGGCACCAAGCACAGGGATAGTTGCAGTGGGCACATGGGATGCAGAGACTGCTGTTGGCTACGATTGCTATTGCTGTAGCCTGGTTATAACCTCGGTCTGACGGGCTGTAACCTCGACTTGACATACTGCGTTATGCTGTAGTGTCTCGACTATCTGTTGCTAGTGGTGTATCAATTCTTCCATAATTGCCAGGGGATACTGTGCCATTAGAATAGGTGATTGGTCTCGTGTTGGGTTGGAAGTGGATGACTGTTCCCAAATTGGACTAGACACAGGTGAGCCGAGGGATGACTGCTGTAGGAATTGGATTTGTGAATTCTATCTAATACTCCTTCGCCTTGTAATCGGCGGCAGTGAAGCAAACACTGGTTGTCCTTGGATTAGGTCCCTGACCTTATAAAGTCTATCGACACGAGTCCAGAGTACCTGGGGGATATCGGAGCCTTCTAAAGCTATGGTTCCAAGACTACCTAGCAAAAGAGAAAACAGATAGCACCTTAGCCCAATTTCACTAGAACAGATATGATCACAGTTGAGTGACTGTACTCCACACTAAATTTTGCCGCAAAATAGATACCAATTGTACCACTGATATAAAGCACCCCTGTACAGTTTCACTACAAAGCACATACCAGGTAAAGAGAGCCAAAACACCTCTATGAGGGGTTAGGGCTACCCTGTCCTAGCTTTGACATGATCCAGGGTTTCACTACTTCAATCAAGCAGTTTCACGCAATCCTACATTTCGGGTGAGCATCTTGTCCTAGTTTGGAACAGCCTTTATGGCTTTTTCATATGCAACTAGGCCAAATAGTCAAAAAGGGTACCTTAGCAAGACTACCTAATATACCTTTCACACTTAACACCGAGAAATGAAAGAAGGATCAAATGGTACAGTGGTAGTCCAGATCTAAGGGTTGTGTTCCCATCATGGCAGAGCCCATGACCGGTCAGCCTTTTGGCAAGTTTTTTGGCAAGCCTCTGATAAACTGTCCAGGAATAGCAGATGGCAAAACACAGTGACTTAAGCGCACCAATGCAAATGCAAATGCAAATGCAAAGAAACATATAAGTATAGATAAAATTTTACATCATGAAGATCGAGTCAAGTTCTCTAATTTCCCCAGCAGAGTCGCTAGAAACTGTAGCTCAACTTTTCGCGCTCATTTCGGAAGACAAATAAGCCCTACAGTATCGGACTCTCGTGGTTCTGAATTTGATCTCACAAGTGCAATGTGAAATAGATAAACATCAAAGAGTCCAAATCCAGCAAATCTTTTGGAAAAATCGATTTTGAATCAAATGCCAAAAATGGATTGTTTTGCCAGATACAGAGTCGCCACCTAAATATTTTTGGGAAATTTAGGAAACCCATGACTTGTGCCAAAGGCCACGTGTCCGTTATCACCAAGATTGTCTCGGCTCGGGAACTTAGGTACGAGAGGGGAAGGTCATGAATTGAGCACCCCCACTCGCCAGATCAAAGATAGGCCTCTACTAATCATGATGTGAATCTTATTTACATTATATGCTCTTGTTCCGATTTATTAAGCTAACTTACTATGTGATGCGCACACAAGTATAGACTAATTGCAAAAATCGGAACACTTGATTCGTGTTTGTTTTGAAAATTGTTTCAAATATGTACCACTTAAAAAGTGGTCACATATGAACATTACTCAAATTATTCCAACTCAAGCAATTAGCCTTCATCCACAGGCATTCAAGCAATTCATCATTTAAGCAATTAGCCTCATGGTAAGCATGCTAAACATGGCAACAATCACATTCGTACAATTATGCTAAAGCGAAAATGCTCACCTAGTACTTCAAGGCGAGTCAAAAGAAAAGAGTTAGAAAAATGCATGCTCTAACTAATGCAACATGACTAATGCAACACATGCGATATACGATTACTAGGCTTGGCTACTAATATGGCATATGAATCAAGTTAAGAGCATACAGTTTAAGCACCTTTTTCAAAGAAGTATTTAAACGACAATGCAAGTTAGAATGATGTACCGAGCATCGGTGCATGCAAAACAAGTGAATGCAAATCATGAAAGATGCCCAAAAAAACGTGATGCCCTAAACTAACCATCATAAGCAGATAAATAAAAGGGAGAAAGACGTGGGGTTAGAGGACATACACATTATTACAAGTTTGCACCCTCACGCGGGAGGGTCCGATTAAACTAACTAGCTAAGCTAGTTACTACGAATTAACTAACTATTACAAAACGAAATGAATAGATTAGCTAAGCTACTTAAGTAAATATTTGTCACGCCCCAAGCTCCGTGACAACGCCACACACTCATTTAAGTGAGCATGCAAGGCTAAGAGTCCAACACATAAACAACAATGTAAAATACTCCAAATAAATCCTTAATTATCATAATGCTAAAATCCATAAAAATTGATTATTCTTATCATATGAAATTATCCACCAAGTCCACTAATAAAATCCATTAGCAAAACAATAATCCAAGTACTTAATTCAAAGTCCTACTCTCGGCACTCCCACATGTAAAAAATCCCGCGCAACTCTACTCTTCAGAATCTAAAAAAAAAAATAAGGGTAAGCTAGAAAGCCCAGTAAATAACCAACCATCACTACCAGCTGGATCAAGTATAAAAAAATTAATAAATAAATCGATAACCAATAAATATAAATTTTTCTACAGTTTAATAAATGAACAATTATTTGTAAGATGGTTTCATAGCTAAAAATAAACAATGTACAATACATTTTAAATGAAAAGCCAACAAGATAATTCAAAGTAATTCATTGTTCAAATCGATGGTTCGATATTCAAATGGTTCAATAATTTGATTCACAAAACCCAAGTCTTAATGACTACGGTCACTTAACCCGTGACAAGGCCCAGAACTACACATAGGCCGGTGGTAAAGCCCCAAAAGAAACTAGTTTCTGTGCCAATAAATAACCCCCATTGGCTAGGGTTCAAATCATAGTCAGACTAGAGTGATGTTCAAAATTCAACAATACATAACTTTTAAACAAAATATTCGATATTTTCAAAATAAACATTTAGTACAATTTTCATAATAGTTCCATAAAATTTTCAAATAATTTCATAATAATATTCGATGCTATTTTATACTTGACCCATATTTTATTTTAAGAGAACATGGAGGTTATGAATAAATACTTATAATTTTAAACGATTCAATAGGAATAAAAAATGTACCAACAGTGATAGAGGGTTACTTACCTCAAACAGCTAAACTAATATTTCCCAAACTAATCTCAAATACTCAACTCCACCACTTCAATCACACGAACATAATAAATATAACCTCAAACAAATTAATATTTTTGTGTCTTTCACATATCCACAAGAACCCACTGCATATATGAGATGCTTTAATATACAAGAAATATCAAATCAATTCCCTTAATTTAATAGTTAAACACACCTTATCTAATATACCAAATTCTATTGCAAAACTACACCTACATAATAATTTGCACTGTTTCCAATAACCCATACAATTGCACATACACGTTGCTCCATACATCCAAACTCTCAATATTTAGGTATCCACACAAATTTCCTTCCCAAAACCATCTGACTACCTATTGACCCCTGTACATAATATAATAAACAATTGATCCCTTTACATAAAGTAAACAATGGGGCAAAAATACCTCAGTCAATGGGCAATCAAGAACATTCAGTGGCTTTAATTTCCAACTGTCGTTCCTCCTAAGGATGCACTACGCAGTCGTGATAAAAAGAAATATGAAACCCCCTTTTTCCCTCTTTTTATTTATTTATATATATATATATATATATATATATTAGGGTTATAAACCTAATTTCTTAAAATTACAAAATTACCCATCTCAGTAATAGAAATTATCATGCCACCTCATAACTAATTCTTGATATTACTAAGTGACCCATATAAATTAATGTAATTACCAATCTATCCAAAAATAATAATATTCAAAACTTGGGTTTTACATTATTAGAACAACAAATTAATAAACTATTCTAGCTAATTAACTAATTATTACAAGACAAAATTAAATAACTAGTCTAGCTAACTAATTATTTACAACACTTTACAAAATTAACTAGCTACAACTAATTAATTACAACAAATATCTAAGCTAAGTAATTAGATTAAGTAGCCTCGGGAAGCGAGGAGTGCTCATGCATGAGCACGGATTTCCACCCAAAAAAGCCACTGTTATGCTGCCAGGAAGCCTTTGTTGCATAGTTAGAACACTTGCATTGTTTTTCACCTCAAAACCAACTTTGTTCCATTTCAAAAAGCCACTGCTGGGTTTTGCAAAGGTGGCGACAGGCCAAAAGTGGTGGCCTGTCGTCCATAAAAGATCTTCTGTCATCCACAAATAGTGGCCTGTCGGCCACTAATTCTTGGTTCTTTCCACTGCAACAGAGAGCAAACAGAGCAAGGACAGAATATTCTCAAGGGTTGTTTGCACAACTTACCCCTCCTTATCATCAAATAACTCAAAGGAGTGGCAAAATTTGATTCAAAAACCATTAACCGATGCAATTTCATTGCATGATGGCCTATGAACTAAAGGGTGCAAGTTCAATAAATGCAACAAATAAGACTCTCAAACCCCTTCCCTGTAGACGTGCTCCCGGGAGAACTCCCCGACATCCGCGCACCCGCGAGGAGCGGCGCGAATATCGTCTTGTTCTTTGAGCTACTACAGTTCGGACTCAATGTCACAGTTCTAAATCTAATCTCACAATGTGCGATGTGAGACCGATAAATCACCAAAGAGTCCAAATCCAGCAAATCGTTTTAGAAAACTGATTTTTATAAAGAAGTGCCAAACATGGACTGCTTTGCCAGATACAGAGTCGCCACCTAAATATTTTATTTTGGGAGAATTTAGGAAACCCTGACTCGTGCCTAAGGCCACGTGTCCGTCATCACCAAAGTTGCCTCGGCTCGGGAACTTGGGTACGAGAGGGGAAGGTCATACAATGAGCACCCCCGCTCGCCCGATCAAAGATCGGCCTGTACTAAGCATGATATTTTGTTTTTGAAAACACATGTGCTCTTATTCCGGTTAATTAGCTAATCTTACTACGTGATGCGCACAACATACAAGTATAGACTAGATCGCCTAATTTGGAACAAAACATTGTATATTTGTTTGAAAATGGTTTGGAGTTTGCTACTCGTAAGTAGGCTAAATTAGGGATTTTAATGAATTGTTCCAATTCAAGTAATCCAACCTTCACCCACAGGCATTCAGGAAGTTATATCAAGTAAGCAGTTAGCCTCATGGCAAGCATGCTTTCATGGCAACATTAACACACATGTGGAATGCTAAAGCGTAAACAGTCACAATGTACTCCAAGCCAAAACAGAGAACTAGTTAGAAATCATGCATGATCCTAATTCATGTTAAGATGGCTAATGCAACACATGCGAAAATGTACCTAAGATAGGCTCGACTACCTAGAATGTCATGTGAAATGCAACTTGTTAACATGTTGTTGAACACGTATTCAAGTAAGTGTATTGAAAATACAATGCTGGTTAGTATATGCGCCAAGCTCGGTGCATGCAATATAGATGAATGAATGCACACATGCCAGCATAAGGTATGCTAATTGAAATATGCCCTAAAACTAACCATCGTAAGCGGTTAAGTACAAGGGAGAAAGAAATGGGGGTTGGAAGACATGCATCGCACACACGCACGCTTATTACAACAATACGCCCTCTCGACGGAGGGACCGAATAAGAAGCTAATTAGCTAATCTAAGCTAATTAAACTAATCATTATACGACGAATTAATTAAATAATCCTAGTTAACTAATTATTACAAAACAAATTGAAATAGCTAACACATTAACTATTAAAGGTACAAACCAAAGCGTAAACTAGCTAAAACCATTAGCTAAATAAAGCAGTAAAATCAGGAGCTTCAGAGGGAGAGGAATGCATGCATGCCCGGTCGCCTTGTTTGGAAATCCAATGCGATGCCTCGATTTGCCTCTATTTTCATTTGTTCTCAGAACAATGCACCAAGCTCCAGAAAGTTGAAACTTCACCTTGGGAGTCCTGTGGGAGGGTGGCCGACCACTTTTGGTCTCTGCAGCCACCTGCCGACCACTTTCTTTGTTGAAAGTCAGAAAAAGTGGTCGGCCAGCTAGTTTTTCTGGCTGGCCGACCAGTTGTTGCTGCTGAATTCCAGTTTGCTGTAACAGAGAGCAAGAAAGGGCATGGCAATGTATTTGCAAGATATGTGTGCACAACCACCCTCCCTATCATGTAATGAACTCAAGGGAGTGTAGTTCTCGACCCTTGGGCCACCAATCGCGCATTTCAATGCATGATGGCCGAGAGACGAAGTTGCACAATTCAATGTAAAATGAATGCACAAGTAAATACATAAATGCCTAGAACTCTATCATGTATGATCAAGAGCGTCGGCGACCGAGAATCAAGGCACGTTTCATCACTTTAAGTATGAAACGTCCCTCTTTTCCCGTGTTTGGACTAACACCTATTCCAAACACAATGCAACACAAGCATGGCATACATAATGCGACTCAAGCATGCAACTCAATGCAGTATAATTTAAGCATGCAAACATGCAAGGGACAAGCATGCAAACATGCAATTAACATACTAGCATACACAATGCTATGAACTACATGGCATACACAATGCTCATGACAACTAGCATACACAATGCAAATGGTAACTAGCATACACAATGCAATGAACATAGCATACATAAATGCAATGATCAATATGGCATACTCGATGCAATGTGACATGATCAACTTAACAAAGCTAATGACATGCGAACAATGCTAATGCATGCATGCACAATACGATGCTACAAGGGCAACTTAGCAATGTTAGGAACATGCATACTCAATGCAAAGAAACAACTTGGCATACACAATGCAAATAAACCACATGGCATACTCAATGCTCAATGGACTACATGGCATACTCAATGCAATGTAATATAAGCATGCAAACAACATGCAATAAAACATGTTCAATGGACTTAAACCAAAATGGACAGACCTCAACCATGCCCAAATCGGTGGCCATAATGATGAATCAAAGGCACCAAAAGACAAGGCATGCATGCACAATGCATTGGCCAACCAACTAGGCCTAAGAGCACAACCCTCAAGAAGGCTCAAGGAGTGATAAAAGTAGAAGTGTAACAACACTAAGTGCACTGAAATAAGGCAAGAAATGATGCCAAATCATTCAAACAAAGCAAGTAAAGCATGCAAGAATCCTAAAGCATGAAAGCTAATAAAGAGGACTACAAAGGAGGCATGCAATACATGGCACAAATGCATGGACCGATCATGGACAAAGCTCAAGTAGGTCTAAACATGGACCAAAACATGCTAAATTAGGGGCTCAAAGGCCTAGGCAAGATGGCATACATACTAGGCCATAAAAGAAGCAACCATGCACAACACTTAAAGAGTGAATGAAGTGGGAACATGGTAGTCCTAGATGCTTTGAAATGTCATGTTAGATGATGTCAAATCATGTACGCAACACAAATGAAGCATGCAATGGTGCTCAAAGCTTGAAGCAAGCAAGAGCACTTGTACTAAAAGCATGCAAAACATGAAGCATGTGATCAAGGCAACCCAAAACAATCCTAGAACATGTTAAAATAAGTCTAAAACATGCATGGAAGGAAGCCAAAATAAGCTAGCATGGAGGGCATAAGGCATGATGCATACAAGGCAAATAAGGTGGATTACACTACACCTATTAAGACCAAGCATGGGATGACTTAACCAAAAAAAATCAGAGTTATATCATGGCAAAATAACCCCAAATAAGCACTGAAATGGTGGCTCGGAAGCTAAGGCATGAAGGCATACACAATGGTTCATGTTAAGGCATAAAGGGGCAAACCCTCCAACGCATTGAACGAGTGAAAAATGGAAGTGCATGACCATGAAACATGGACTGAAATCACATAATGAATGGTGCCAAATCATTCAAATAGGCCAAGTAAAGCATGCTAATGTACTTGATGCACAAAGCTAACAAACTAGATTGAACCATAGCTATACAAAGCAATTCATGCATGGCCAAAACAACCAAAATCAGAGCTAAAGCATGTTAAAACATGGACAAAAGCTTCATGAAGTTAAGCTAAAAGCATGCTAGAATGACATGTTAAAGCATGATGCATGTTAGGCTATTTCATGGAATTGCACTACAAGTGCATGGAGCATGCAAGGGCCAACCAAACCAAACCAAAACAGATTTAAGGCATGTTAAA
This sequence comes from Camellia japonica, assembly GCA_030407325.1. Lineage (NCBI taxonomy): Eukaryota > Viridiplantae > Streptophyta > Magnoliopsida > Ericales > Theaceae > Camellia > Camellia japonica. Next base: position 125,290,038 of record JAPPVO010000017.1, on the reverse strand, counting down.
ATAACACCAAAAACCTACTGATATGGCCCCAAAACCAGCTAGAAAGACAAGCTCAAACATGAGGCACACAAAGCTAGTTTGCAAGATTTACACTACAAGTGTATAAGGCATGCATGGAATAACCAAACCAAGTCAAAACAGACCTGAGGCATGTTGAAATAGCCCCAAATACATGCTAAGAATAAGCTAACACAAGCTTAGTAAACATGCTCAAACATGAGGCATATGAAGCAAGTAAACAAGACACAAGGAGAGGGGATGACCCTCTCCTATTTAAGACTCCAAAACCATCTTTCCACCACTAAAAATCCTCTAGATTTTAGTGGTAGAAAGGTCATGCAAAGGCTACAACAAGAGCCTAAAGGGATGGCTCAAAACAAGGCCTAACAAGGCCTAAGAGGGGGTAGAACACCCCCAACGAAAAAGTGACCTTAAACAAACTTTTTAAGCATGCAAAAATAGAACTTTTTCCAATTAAGAGCTAAGCTTAAAACAGTATGCAAGAAGAGCTAAAAGCTTAAGCAAAAATGGGGGATTTAAGGGTTAAAGACTCACCCTTGAAGACCTTCTTTACTACTGCAACTCCAGCAATCTCTTTGAGCTCAAACCAGCCTAAGAACACCAAAAACAACTTCAAGAAGCCTCAGCAACACAAGCAAGGTGTTTTGAGTGTGTGTTTGTGTACAAAAGTGAGACAAAACTACACTTTTAAGGCACAAAACAAGAACAAAAGAGAGATATAGATACAAGACTATATGTATATCTCAAGGGAGATTTTTCTGAACCTAGAGGAGGGAGGAGGAGCCTCCCTCTTATAGAGAACAAAAGGCAAAGCTTCTCGAAGAAGCTAATGGCCAAGGCAATCCCTCCATACACGTGTATGGAGGATGGCTCTGGTGCCCTCCAACTGTGCCAGCTGGAGAAAACTATCTCCAAAAAGGTGACAAAAAGTAGCCGACCACTTAAAGTGGTCGGTCAGCTACTTAAAGTGGTTGGCCGACCACTTTAAGTGGTCTCCCAGAACAACAACTAGTTGGCCATGGTGGGAGAGAGTCCAGAGCATGAAAACAAGCAAATGGTGTGGTGGCCGACCACTTTTGATGGTCCAAAGACCAGGGAGACCAGTTGTCAGACCAGAAAACTGGCTGGCAAGGGGAAAAGTGGTCTCCAAGGGGAAATACTGGTCTCCCACCCTTGTACCACCTTCCAAACAAGGAAAGCAAGGTTTGTACCAAAAACAAAGCAAAACGGATGGAAGACGAAAGTTGGGAGGCAAAGCGCGCAACCTGGAGCCTCGAAAACTAGCTGTCGAGCACCAAAAGTGGTTTACGACCACAAAAGTGCTCTCCCAAACCACAGTGGCCCTCTAGGCCAAGGAAACAAGGTGTGGTTAAAAAACCACGCCAAATGGAGAATGTTAAGCGGTCCCGAGACAAGGCGCGCGGCCGAAGGCTCCAAAAATCGGAAACTAGTCTCCAAACGGGAAAAGTGGCCTACGACCACAAAAAGTGGCCTACGACCACAAAAGAGTGGTCTACAAGACCTCTCCCTCCCTCAGGCAAGGAAAGCCAGACTTGGTTCGCAAACCGAGCCAAAGCACAAAGAGTTCAGAGGCCCAGAGGCAAGGCTCTCAGTCAAAACTCCGAAACCTCGAAACGAGCACAACATGCACTATCACCGAGTGCTCAATCGATGACGCCTGAGTCTTAAGGTCGGTCAAAAATGGGGTGTCTACACTCCCTATCATGGATTGGTCAAGGAAAGTGGTTGACAATGACTCTTGAACCGTTTACATCACTAACACGTATGAAACGATTCAAGACTCAAGGATTCAATTAACGTTCGATTGAACCCTAACCAAGTTATTATCTTCAATCATTTTTAGTCCCCAATTTTATTACTCCATTTTAATTACCAACCATTCCTTAGTAAATTAAGTCCAAAAGTGAGCTTTAAGTCCTCTAATGGAAAGGAGTACCGAACCAAGAGTTATTTTAGGCATGAGAGAAGTGTCATGCCGTTGGTAATGAACCCCCAAAGGGATTAAACCATTAAGCACAATACCTTAATCTTATGCTTAAACAAACAACTAGTTTGCAACAACTTTCAAAGCAAAGAAAAAGCCAAGAAATGAGGAAGGTTACAGAGGTGATTAAAGATGATCACAAGTATGGAAAGCTTAAAATAAACAGTATCAACTCAAATAAGTTGGTGGCTAAGGCCTAAACCACCAAACCTATTAGGACTATTACACTACAAGCATTCTATACAAAGCTCAAATGCAATGAACAACTGAAAATAGTCCTAAAATAGTGCTAAATCAATCCTAAAACATGTTGGAATTAAGACAAAAATAGCTAGAACAATAAGCTAAAACATAGAGCTATGTAAGCTAGTAAACAAGCACAACGAGGGGAGGCTAACCCCTCTAATTTTGGACTTCAAAACAACATTTTAGCCACTGAAATAATTCTGAAAATCAGTGTTTAAAGCTCAAAAAAAAAAAAAAAGATAATATAAAGGTGGGAAACACAAGGGTAAAGGTTAGAGAGGCAAGATGGAAAGAGAGGTGAACCACCCTTCCACCCTTTAAGGCCTTAAACCACAAGTCTCAACCCAAAATTACAGAGCTTAAACAGCCCAAAAACAATAGAAAAATAGTAGGAAAAACAATAGAAAAATAGCAAACAAAACAAGGAAACAAATCAAGCCTTATACCTCTTGAAGAGGAGAACACTTCCAAGCAACAATTCAACACAAACACACCCTTAAGAGCTCAAAAAAGGCTCAATAGTACCTCACCTCCAAGATGGTAAGGTTTGGTTTAGAGTGTATAGGCAAAAGGTCAAGAAATTTACAAGAGAGAGAGAGAGAGAGAGAGAGAGAGAATTGTAGAGAGAGAAAATAATTTGCTCCAAAATTTTCTAACCTTGAAAGAAAGAGGAGAGGTCCTTTATATATTGAAAGACATCACACTCCCTCAGAAATATCAATACATACACGTGTAAGAAGGTGCATGCATCTGTGCTAACAACTGGCACAGCTGGCAGAAAAATATCTGCAAAGCACACTTGTGGTTGGCAAGCCACTAATGGTGGCTGGCAGCTAATTGTAGTGGTCGGCAGGCTACAAGAGGTTGCGGGCTTGAAAATCTATGGTTGTGGTCCAAAACAAGGCAAGAGGTGTGTAGTGTTTGAAAGGCTTGAAGCTGTGGCATTTCGCTGAGGACTTCGAGCACTTGACAAGCATATACACTCATCATTGGGTGTGCAAGTGGTGATGTCCAAGTCGTGAGGGTGGTAAAAAAATGGGGTGTCTACAGTCGTCTTAGTGTTCCGGGCATTTTCTGGAACTAGGGTGTAAACCATTCCTTCCCTAAGATTGCTCCCTTTGGGAATAGAAGTTACTTTTGTTCTTGGTACCGAAGTCGAATTAGTCATACTAGCATTCGGCCTATTGTTGTTCGGATGGGCTTGTAGGCTGTGGACTCAACTTTCTTCGTGCCCCCCTTTTGGAGTGCTCGAATTGGTCCTACAGTTTAGACTCCTGTCACGGTTCTGAATCTAATCTCACAAAGTGCAATGCGAGACTAATAAGTACCAAAGAGTCCAATCCGGAAAATCATTTTAGAAAATTGATTTTAGATCAAATAATGCCAAAACTGGATTGCTTTGCCAGATTACAGAGTCGCCACCTAAATATTTTGTTTTGAAAAAATTTAGGAAACCCTGACTCGTGCCTAAGGCCACGTGTCTGTCATCACCAAAGTTGCCTCGGCTCGAGAACTTGGGTACGAGAGGGGAAGGTCCTGAAATGAGCACCCCCACTCGCCCAATCAAAGATCGGCCTCTACTAAGCATGATATGTTGTTTTATAAACCTCATGTGTTCTTATTTCGGTTATTAGCTAACTTTACTATGTGACGCATACAAGCAAGTATAGACTAAGATCGCGAGATTTGGAATGAATTCAACTCATGTTTGCTTTCAAAAATGGTTTGAATTTGCCACCCTCAAGTGGGCTAAAACGCAGATTTGCCACTAAACATAGTGGGCTTAAAACATGATTTGCCACTTCGCAAAGTGAGCTTAAAACTCACATTCATCGAATTGTTCCAATTCAAGCAACAAAGCCTTTATCCACAGGCATTCATGCAGTTAATCATTTAAGTAAATAGCCTTATGGTAAGCATGCGAAACATGGCATTACTCACACTCATGCAAGTATGCTAAAGCGTAAAACTTACCGAGTATTCCAAGCCAAAACAAAAGCTAGTTAGAAATATGCATGATCCTAACTATATTGGATGCCTAATGCAACACATGCAATAATGCAATTAAATAGGCTTGGCTATCTAAGATGGCATATGAATGCAACAATTTGATAACATGCTTTGAAACACGTATTCAAATAATTATTGAATTGACAATGCAGTTTGAATGATGCGCCGAGCCTCGGTGCATGCAAGACAAATGCATGATGAAAACATGCAATCATAAGGTATGCTAATCGAAACATGATCCCTAATCTAACCATCAAAAGCGGATAAAAAAAAGGGAGAAAGACATGGGGTTGGAAGACATGCACACACGCATGCATACTTATTACAACATTGCGCCCTCTTGAAGAAGGGTCCGAATAAATAAGCTAAGCTACACTAAGCTAAGCTAATTATTACAAAACAACTAATTAACTATTCTAGCTAATTAATTATTACAACACAATTGAATAACTATCTATGCTAAGTTATTTAAAATATTACAAAACGAATTGAATAATCAGCTATGCTAAGCTAATTAAAGCAATTTAAATAAAGCAAGTAAACAGCCTCGAAAGCTAGGGAGACATGCATGCTCAGTTGGCTTCCTCCCAAAAGTCCATTGCCTTGCCATCGGTTGCCTCTGTTTGCACTCGCCTCGATCTCTGAACATTGTACCAATTTCCAGACTGCCTCTGCTCCAAAACAAGAACACTTTTGCACAAAAATTGATTGGTGGCCGGTCGGTCACAGAAGGTGGCTGTCGGCCACCTTAACTGGCCGGTCGTCTAGTTTAAGTGGCCGGTCGGCTACTTCAACTGGCCGGTCGGCCACTCCTTTTTCCAGACTTTTATTTTTGCTACAACAGAGAACAACAGAGGCAAGGCAATGCATTTTTCAAGGAATGTGTATACTGCCACCCTCCTTATATTTCTCAAGCTCAAAGGAGTATGGCACTTGGCTCTCAAGCCACCAATCAAGTATTTTCAATGCATGATGGCCAAAGAACCAAGCTTGTACAAGCTTAATGAATGTACAAATAAGACTCAAAGGACCACCACCCTATCATGCATGATCAAGGGTGACGGCGACCAAGAAATGTGACACATTGCATCACTTTGAGTATGAAACGTCTCACATTTCTTGTGTTTGGATTAACGTCCGATCCAAACACATGCAATGCAACACAACATGCTTAACTTGCTCAAGTTTTACTTGTCAAATTTTGCTTACATATTTTACATTACTGATTAGTCCTTTAACCGATTAAGTCCAATGTGAGAGTCCTCTAATTGGAAAGATGGCCTAAGCCACAAGTGCCTTGAGCATGAAAGAGGCCTCATGTTGTTGGTTAGTAGAAACCCTCAAGGGAGGATTAAAACCATTAGGCATGGCAGCCTCAATTCCACACTCAAGCCAATAAAGGGCTCAAGGCCACTTTCAAAACAAATTAAAAAGTGAAGAATAGAGGGAGGTTGCAGACATTTCAGTGTTGATATGGCATGCAAAATCATACTACAACATGCAAGCAACTCATGCACAACATGTTCAAAAGCCAAAAACACTAAACTAGTGAAGAGCACTACACTAGAGGCATGCAATATCAAGCTCAATTGACCAAACCAGCTCTAGACAGGGTTAAAACATGCCAAAATAGTGGCTAAAACATGCTGAGATTGAAGCATAAAAGGCAAGAAAAACATGCTCACATATTAGCTCGCAAACAAGACTCAAGACACAACTTTCAAAAACAATGAAAGAGTGAAATAAGTGAGAGTGTGACAGAGCTATATACACTGAAATCACATGTAAAATGATGCTACAACATGCAACCATCTCATGCAAAACACATTAGAGGCCTTAAAACACTAAGCTAGTGAAGCCATTTGCACTATAGCTCTACAAAACATGGTTCATATGATCAAAGAAGTCCAAAATAAAGCTAAATCATGCCAAATAAGAGCCTAAAACATGCCTGAATTAAGCTAGGTTAAGCCATAAAAACATACTATCATAGGATGCTAACTAGGCATGGAAGTGAGACACAAGGAGGCGAGGCTACCCCCTCCATTTTTGGATTTCAAAACATACTTTTTACCACTGAAATAACTCTGAATTTCAGTGGTTTAAAGGACCAAAAAGTTTGACTTTAATATGCTAGAAGATGGCACAAAAGCTTACACAAACAAACAACAAGAGGGGTAGACAATCCCTTAGCACAAAATGATCTCAACCTAACATGTTAAGGTTGAAAAATTAGAGGTTTTTGTAGTTGAAAACCAGGCCAAAAATAGTGTAAAAGGATGGCAAAGCAAGCAACTAAAACAAAGCTTACAAGGTAACTCTTATACCTTTGAAGCACAACACTTAAACAACCACAATTCTAAGCTAAAACCAGCCTTAAGAGCTCAAACTAGGCCTCCGAGAACCTCAGCCTCAAGATGAATATGTTTGGCTAAGGGTCTCTTTGCAAAAGTGTAGAGAATTCTCACTTTCAAGCACAAAATAGGGAGAGAGAGAGAGAGAGAATTCTAGAGAGAGAGACGAAATTTGCTCACAAAAATTTCTAACCTCTCAAATGGGGGAGAGACCCCCCATTATATAGAAATACAAGCCAAAGGCTTGCATTCATCCCTCCATACACGTGTATGGAGATAAGCATCAGTGAACAAAAGCTGGCACAGCTGGCAAATAAATATCTGAAAAAGGAGAAAAATGGCCGTCGGCCATCATTAGTGGCCGACTGGCCATCAATGTAGCCGACTGGCCATCAACATAGCCGACCGGCCACCAGTGGTGGCCGGCAGACACAAGTCATGGCCGGCAGGCTAAGGGGATGGCCGACAGGTCACCATCTTCTCCAGAAGTGAAGCAACAAGCTCTTAGCCCACAACCAAGCACAAAACAGACAAGATTAGAGGCTCCGAAGCCGAGACCTTCAAGGACTTAAAATGAACACGAGCGAGCACAATCATCGGGTGTTCAAACGATGACGTCCAAGTCTTGAGGACGGTCAAAAATGGGGTGTCTACATAGGCAAGATTTAGCCAAGTGTCCTTTCTGTCCATATCTAAAACAGGCTCCCAATAGGCGGCGACAAATGCCCCAATGTTGTTTTCCACATTCTTTATAGATACGTATATCATTGTTCACATTACTTCCGCAACTTACATTTTCAAAAGTTCTTGCCTTAGATTTTTCATTCACGGAGATCATCGAATTACTGGTCAGTTCAACTTTTTGTTTCTTTTGTTTTTTACTCTCCCATTCAGTTGATGATGACGACTTTGATATTTTCAAGGCTGCTATGTTTGCCTTAGACATTAAGGCCCTATCAAGAACGTCCACATACTTTGACAATTTTAAAACACCAACTCAGTCAAACACATCTAGGTCAAGCCCACTTTCAAATTTTCTAGCCTTTTTGTAGTCAGTGTCTATCATGTGTCGTGTATATCGGGCTAGTTTAATAAATTTTGCCTCATATTCGGCCACAATCATGTCACCTTGTTTTAGTTATTCGAATTCGAATACCTTCCTATCTTGGATGCATTGGAAAAAATATTTTTCATAGAAAATTTCTTTAAATCTATCCCATGTCATACCCTCATTATCATTTCATACTAACATCCACAATCTCCTAGCTTCTTCTTTAAGTGTTAATGTTGCCAACAAAACTTTCTGTGCCTCAGTCCTTGGAAATACTTTAAATATTTTCTCAGTTTCTAAAACCCAAGCCTCAGCTTTCAACGGTTCAATACTCCCCAGAAATTCCAGTGGCTTCATTTTGTTGTATTTTCGTGTTAGAGTTATCATATCAGTATTAACTAGTTCAAGTTATACCGGGGAAGGTGAAGGAGGTACATGTATTTGCCTTTGTTGTTGTTGCCTCACAGATTCAGTTAGGGCTTCAATCATTCTTTCTAGTCGATTAATTATAGTATCAAAAGATTCAGATTCGTCTACATTCCTTGTTTCTTCCATTTGTCTATACATAAATAGGGTAATTATTAACATAGGAAAAGTTCTCACTGATTTCTTTTTCTATTTTGTTTCATTTTCATTTCATATCAAGCACGTTCGTTAATTTCAATTCAAATATATTCACATAGGTCACGCAGTCTTTCATGTTCATATGTTCATGTTCACATGAATTACACATTCAATATCGAAATCAACATTACATGTTATTCCACATAGCTTCTTTGTTCATGCTCATAGGTTTCATTTTCATTTTCTTTTCGTTTCAGATATGTTCATAACAGTTTACACACTCACATGTGATAATGCAATGTCCCTATTTCTTTTCCAGGACATCCTATAGCTCATATGGATGTGTGTGCGTGGTATAATTCGTGCTCTGATACCAATCTGTCATGACCCAAACCCGCCCCTATAGGTTTAGCGTCATAACCGGCTAGTAATCTTAAGATTACCTACGGCCTCTGAAACAGAATCACAAAATAAGGGGCTAGCGAAAGCAAATACATATATATATAATCGTCCAATGAGCTGTGCTAACTTATATGAAATAGAGATTTTTAAATTTATATACAATGTCCAAAAGTCATTCTTACATTACACCCACACATATTATAATCAAAGCAAAAAGGGATTAAACCCTATATACAAACTTGTCTTAAATCTTGAACACATGACATATTCGGAACCTCCACGGGAGGCACAATGGTTGGCTTTACAAAATAGAAGTCCAGACAAAAGTCTTCAGGCCTGATCTCCAAAACGATCACCTACACCATATATATACACATAGTGAGCTAAATCCTAGTGAATAACATTAATGTAAAGAGGTTAGTGAACTAATTCTGAACGTATCATAGTCATAAAATAGATCATAACAGAATCATTTCTCATATCTGAACATAATAATGGTACGTCCAATAGAACATATCATATCGTCATTCGACTAGAGTAATCGGTTTCGGATACCGATTAAACACATCACCACTTTGACAAGTGGCTAACGAGATCTCATAATCACATATATATCATGGACCCGCATTAATATGTCGTCCTCCATGACTTGGAACTATATATGGATACCATAATAGATTTCAAACATAGGACATTCGTTTACGTAAACAAATAGCATTTCAGAGATCATAACATTTACTCACATTTGGAACATAATTCATATGAACATATCTTTACAATAACGTTACTCACTGTGGGCTTTCAGAAGCGGTTGGTCAGTCTACGAGTCTTGACCTACAAACACAAATATACATAACACAAAACATGTCTCATTATTACTCATCCATATGGCCATACATGGATTAGCTTTCTTCCTTTAACTTCTTATTCATTCCATATCACATAACTTGTTCATATTAAACCACATACTCGAATTTGACACATATTTTTTAATTCACTTACGTATGTTGTTTCTTAGCTTATTAATCCTTAATGGTTCATAAATCATAACTAAGAATGCCCGGAAAGAGATAGGAGTGAAGATATGAAGTTAAAACATCTTTTGAAAACATGCTGAAAACACGTTGTTGGCTAGAGCCAGCTTTTCGTTGCTAAAGCCAGCTGAAGGTAAAAACTGAGCTCGCTCGAGACACCATTTGGTCGATCGAGCCAGCTTTTGCAGAGTGCAAAATACTGGAAGCTCACAATGTTGGCTCAAGCCACCACATGGTCACTTGAGCCAGCTGTGAAATTATAGGTTTTTAAAACATAAAGTTTGAGCTCCAAACACAAATTGAAAGCCTTAGGTCATGCATAGCTCATTCAAAAACACAAAATTACTTTAGAAAGCATATATACATGACCCCTTAAAAACCATTTGCTTTGAAATCTCATGAATTTACCAAAATTGAACTCAAAAGCTCTTGCATGTAAGATTTTCAAACTCTTTTCGTAATTTCTTCAAAACATTCAAATGGTTGTTATGAACCCATGAATTTCTAAAACATTATGCAAGATATGAACTCACATGCTAGCAATGGCTTCAAAACTCAAACTCAAAATGGTGGAACCAAAGGTTAATCTCCAAGAATGCACATGCAAGTCATCTACAAGCTCAAAGACCCATTTCTCTTACTAATTTCATGAAATTAGTTCAAAGATATGTTGAAAACATGATGCATGGAAGGTTAGCTATAGAAAATACACTCAAGACTCTTACTTAGAGCTTTGATTTCAAACAATAAGAGATGGTCTTCCCTTAGCTCTCTTATTCTCCTTTAAACCACACAAGTGTAGAGCTTTCTCTCTCTAGAGGGCTTCCTCCCTCTCTATCTATCTATCTATCTCGCTCTCTCTCTCTCTCTCTCTAGAACTCTCAGCACAAGGAGCCAAATGAGCAAAAAGAATGACACCAACATTCTCTCTAACTCAGCTGAATATACACACACTCACCTCACTTCTTGAGCACAATACACGTGCACACATATGCAAACTCCAACACACATACAAGGGTTTTAATCCCCTGCACTCAACACAAAATGCCTAATTCATACTACACTTAATCAGATGTTGAAACATAAATAGGAACAAATTAGATACTAATCATGTATCATCTTAATTAAACACAAGTAGCCTTAATTTATCAAGGTTGACGCATAACTCAATTAACCGAAAATAGTTTTAATCAAGACTCAATTTAATCACATGTGATTTTACTAAACTGAATCAATTTTTAACAAAACTTCTCAAATGGTTCCAAAAATTTTAATTAGTCTATCCATGTGCTCAATCTCAATTTCTGAGACCATTCAGGCTATCAAACTTCATATCCAAGCAAAAATCATGATAGATATTGCTACGAGTAACAAATAGAAAGCCAAATAACATACAAAATACATAATAAACACATAATTTATTTTAACTACGTAATTAACATCCTTAATTATGGATTGGTAATTAATTATAGATCGGGGTTGTTACACGGTGAGCCGACAGTTGCCATTGTTCAAATTGAACTGTGGAGAAACCGATAGAGCAATAGTGACAAGTTTACGGTAATCGAAGGATGGTTACGAACGGTGAAGGTAGATGAGGTTTTTCTATTGAGGTTGATGATAGTGAGAAAGGTACTGGCCATGTTTGAGTTGATCTTCTATATATATATATATGAAACGGTGCCGTTTCAGGAGCACATCAGGCACAATAGTGACCTCGCTTCCTCTCCTTCCTAGACCCCCTATCTACTACTGTGACCCTGCTTCCTCTCCTTCCTAGACCTCCTATCTACTAGCTTAAACCACTTCTTCATTTCTAATGACACTAAAGTTTCAGATTATTTGTGATAGACATAGCCCACAAGGGCCCAGCCTATGGCCCAAGCAGGTCCAATCCACCATTGTCCCAAGCTTTCTAGGTAGTCACACGGTTAAAGCCCAGTAACTTTGGAAAGCTAAGGCTGGGTCAGATCCAATAGCTTTTAGACACTTGTCGGAAGGGAAGTTAGCCACATAAACAGACAAAGATCTTGCAGAGTTATTGAGCCCACACATCAGCCATTAAATGAGGCCATCATAGCATTAAATGCAACAGGACCTTTTACGCCAGAGTATGCATAATCACCGTGAATGATGACAACTAGGCTATAGACTTTCGGCCAATAAGACAAGTTGGAATGGACAAGAAAATGATGGGCAAGCGGTATAAGTAAGCTTTTCAAAGTATGTTTAGTAATATAAGATACTCTCTCCCCTCTTCTTCCTCTCTCTATAATCTTCTCGCTCTCTTCTTCTTGATCACTCCCAATCTAACTTGATCGTCGGAGTGTCCATAGGAAGGAACCACTCCGATCCTCTCCACCGGACCTTTTTGCAAGCAGGCATTAAGGAAACAAAAACCAACAGGCCCGTTAAATGCGTGGATCAGTCCAATCCATCCTCCATTAACCATATTGCATTATCAGTTGGCGTCGTTTGTGGGAATCACCTCTGGTTGATAGTTGTGTTCATTGTCACCGGAGGAAATTTCGCTATCACCCACCTTCTACGTCAAGGTGGATGGTTACGACGAGATCCATAGCTTCACAACGCAATGCTAGTAACCCCGAAGTAGAGTCCTTCAACCCAAACAACCCACCTTCGTATTTCGCAAAATTCACTAACAGCAATAACCGACTAACCGAGCAAAACCAAGCCCTAGTTAATACTCTACTCCAGCGTGACTTACCTATACCTCCTTCACCACCATAAGCAACCCCCCTAAACTTGGAACAAACCCATCATCATCACTCCTTCCCACCACATGCGTCCCAAGGAATGTTTCTTCCTTTTGTCCCACAACCTCAACAATCGAATCTTGAAGATTTGCGCGCCCCTCCTCCAGACTCGCAGCTCTACCAAGAGGGACCACTGCTCTTTCACAATCACCCTCCACAACAGCATACTGCTATCCACAAAGGAGAAGCTAGCAGTGTTCAGCCCCCAATTCATGTTAGAGGGGTCAGTGCTCCCATTTGGGACGCAGAGCTATGGGCCATGACGCTCCAGCTCCAAGGGGTCATGCAGAACATGCTGAATAAACCTTCTTCCGCTGTTAACTCCCCCTTCACCACTTCTATCAGAGACAAACCTCTACCGCCCAAGTTCAAAATGTCGTCAATTGACACCTTCGACGGTACCACCGATCTGGTCGACCACATGGAAGCATATCAGACACTCATGATCCTTCATGCCTCTTCAGACGAAATCATGTGTCGCGTTTTCCCTGTCACGCGGAAGGAGTCGGCGTGACTGTGGTATAGTCAGCTTCCACCAGACTTTGTCACTTCCTTTCATTAGCTCAGTGATTCTTTCGTAAGCCATTTCATTGGCACCTAGCTACAGCGACATCCGACATCCGACAACCCAACAACTAAATATCCAGTAGACAAAAGGGGAATCCCTAAGCAGCTTTGTCACCCGTTTCAATGCAGAAGCTTTGCAAGCGGAGGAGAACGATGACAAGGTCATTCTCACAGCCTTCATGGCCAGCTTGCACCCGTCGAATTTTCTCTTTTCCCTTTCTAAAAACCCTCTAACCACCATGACCACCCTCCTTGCCAAAGCCCAAAAGTACATGAATGCTAATGACTCTCTAGCTGCTCGCCAAGACTCCATATCTAAAACCACACAATCTAAGGAAAATAGAAAAGAACCTGAGCCTAGGCACCCACAATATACTCACTGACCTCCTCAATACATAGACTGACCCCCACGTTTTGACAGACTGGCTCCTACATGTTCGCCTAGTCGGTTTGAATGGTACACACCTCTCAACTCACCTATGGAGTAGGTCTTGAACCAAATTCAACGTGACTATAACCTCAAATGGCCCCAACTATCAAGATCTCCTTCCAACTGGCGGGACAAATCCAAGTATTGTTGTTTCCATCGTGATCACTGCCATAACACTGAAGAATGTGTTAACCTTAAAGACCAGGTCAAGGATTTGATCCGCCAAGGGCGCCTTAATCGATTCACCACAACCCGTCCCCACCAAAGGGCTAGGGTTGACCCTCTACGGCACAATGACAGACGTACTCCTCCCAGGCGGCCTGAACAACCTAGACAGAATGATGACATGGATCAACAACAACCCCAAGCACAAGGTGGACCTGCACCCCCTTTGGACGAGATTAGGGTTATCGCGGAAGGACTCGCGTGTGGCAAACCATCTCGATCGGCACAGCGAGCCGAGCTTAGAAAAAACAGACAAGGCTTGGATAAGGAAGTGACGACAATGGACTGACCCGACAAGCAACCCAAATAATGGTCGGAGCCGATCACCTTCAAGGACATGGATTGCACAGGAGTCCACTACCCCCATGACGACCCCTTGGTCATTTCTACTCTCCTGTTGAACTACAAGGTCAGGCGAGTACTTGTCGATAATGGCAATTCATCAGACATCATTTTCCTTAATGCCTTCCGAAAACTCAAAGTCGAGGAAGAAAAGTTATCGCCCCTACAAACCCCTCTGGTGGGATTCACTGGGGATCGGGTGACCTCCATAGGCTCCATAGAACTTCCAATCATCATTAGAGAATATCTACGGCATTCCACCAAACTTCTAACTTTCCTTGTAGTCGATTGTCCTTCCGCTTACAGCATTATCCTTCAACGCACGACTTTCAATGCCCTTCAAGCTGTAACATCCACTTACTATTTGGCCATAAAGTTTCCGACTGATCAGGGACTTGGCAAAGAATAAACGGTAGCCAGAGAATGCTACGTCACCTCGATAAAGGAGCTCAAAATGAACGAGGCTATGATCATCAAAGGCCTTGACGTTAGGGACGAGGAGGAACTAATCAAGGGGGAACCAGTGGAAGAACTAGTCGAAGTACCCATCGATTCTGCTGACCCAACAAAGACGGCTAAGATTGGCAACCTGCTTTCCTCAAAGGCCAAGGTTGCCCTCACGGCTTTCTTAACTGAGCATAGCGATGTCTTTGTTTGGACTTATTCAGACATGCTAGGTATCGATCATTCCTTTATCACTCATCGCCTCAGTATTGAGTCCCAATTCCAACCGTTCCAGCAAAAATAGCACATTTTCCACCCAGAGCGCAATAATCTTATCGCTGCTGAGGTAGATAAGTTGTTGAAGGCCCAATTCATAAAAAATGTGGACTATCCCAAGTGGTTATCCAATGTAGTCTTGGTCCGCATAAATAACGGCAAAGACTTTGCGTCGACTACTCTGACCTCAACTGAGCTTGCCCCAAAGATAGCTATCCACTAGCCAGGATAGATCTACTGGTTGATGCAATAGCAGGACATCAAATGCTTAGTTTCATGGACGCATTTTTGGGCTATAACCAAATCTTAATGCATGCAGCTGATCAGGAGCACACATCTTTCATTACTGACAAAGGGGCTTCCCATTATCGTATAATGTCATTCGGTTTGGAAAATGCAAGAGCCACTTACCAATGATTGGTTAATGTCGTTTTCAAAAACCAGATAGGTAGGAACATGGAGGTCTACGTTAACAACATGCTCGTCAAAAGCAAACTCTCCTCAAATCACTTAATTGACCTGCGGGAAACCTTCTTGGCCTTGCGCAAGTACAAAATGAAGCTAAATCCAGAAAAATGTGCCTTTGGCATCGGGTCTAGTAAATTCTTAGGGTTCATGGTTAGTCACAGGGGCATTGAGGCCAATCTAGAATAGATCAAGGCCTTAATAGAAATGCAATCTCCCAGAACCATAAAAGAGGTTCAACGACTCACTGGCAGGGTAGCTACCCTCAATCGCTTCATCTCACGAGCAATCGACAAGTGCCTTCCATTCTTCAAGGTGATTAGGAAGGCCTTTGACTGGAATACCGCGTCCGATGAGGCATTCCAACAGCTGAAACAGTGCATGGCCAACCCCCCACTCTTTTCTCAAGCAATTCCAGGGGAGACCCTCTTCCTCAACTTAGCTATTTCTAATACTGCGATCAGTGCCACCTTAATCAAAGAGGAAGATTCAATCCAGCCCCAATTTACTGCATCAGCCGCGCACTTCGAAAGGCAAAACAGAACTATCCCCTGTTGGAGAAGATGGCTCTAGCTCTGGTCATCGCCTCTGGACGCCTCCGACCCTATTATCAAGCCCACTCCATAATAGTCCTCACTAACTAGCCTTTGAAAAAATTTATGCAATAACCAAAATCGTTAGGTAGGCTCATGTAGTGGTTTGTTGAATTAAACTAGTACAAGATCTCCTACCGACCTCAAATAGCTATCAAAGGCCAGGCTATTGCAGACTTTATCCTAGAGTTCATACCTCTTTCACCGACATGCGTCGTTCCCAATGCGGATGACCCCCACTCCTGGACTCTTAGCGTTGATGACTCAGCCAGAAAAGTGGGTAGTGAAGCTGGCTTAATCCTCACCACCCCAAAGGGTAAGTACTTGAAGTGTGCCCTCCGATTCCTATTTGTCACAAGTAACAACGAGGCTGAGTATGAGGCTCTGATAGTAGGTCTTCGACTGGCCAAAGACATTAGGGTAGACCATCTCCGAGTGTCTAGTGATTGCCGATTGGTTGTTAGACAAATAACTAGCGAGTTTGATGCAAAGGAGGAAACAATGCGCTTATAAAGGGATATCGCTCTTCCCCTCACCCGCCTCTTTACTAATTTTCACATCAAGCATGTCCCTAGGTTAGAGAACTCCCAAGCAGATGAAATGGCCTAATTAGCCTCGGCAAACCAATCAAATCTCAGCCACGGCGTTCGAATTAAATACCTGACCCACCCAGCAGTTTCACCAGATCAACAAGAGGTTCACTTGCTCCAGGACGAGCCTATCCTTGGGTCCAAGACATCATCATGTGTTTAGAACAAGGAGTGCTACCAGAAAATAAGGAGGCTGACAAGACCAGGGCCCGGTCACCTAATTACGTCATTATCGATGGCACCTTGTACAAGCGGGGGTTCTCACGGCCATACCTTAGATGTCTAAATGCTGAACAAGCTACCTACGTAATGAGCGAAATACATGAAGGAGTTTGTGGAAATCACTGAATGGGACTCTCTTTGGCTTATAAAATTCTCCTCACGGGCTATTTCTGGCCCATACTCAGTCAAGACGCCAATGGTTTTGAGCTGAAATATGACAAATGCCAATTTTTCGCCAACATACCTCATGTCCCTCCAACAGAGCTGATCACACTCAGTAGCCCGTATCCCTTCGCCAAGTGGGGGATCGACCTAATAGGCCCCTTACCGACCTAGGGGCCCAGTAAAGTTTGTCGTGATCGCCATCGATTACTTCACTAAATGGATGGAAGCAGAGCCCCATGCCAAGATTACCGAGCATAACACCACTAGATTCATTTGGCAGTCTATCGTGTGCCGATTCGGGGTCCCTCAGGCCATCGTCTTTGACAACGGCAAACAATTTGACAATGCCAAATTTAGAGAATTCTGTGAAGAGCTCAACATCAAGGCCTGTTTTTCATCCCCTGGTTAACATCAAGTGAATGGCCAAGTGGAAGTCACCAACTGTTCTCTGTTAAAGATCATCAAAACCAAATTGGAGGCCACTAAGGGACTCTGGGCAAAAGAGTTACCGAATGTACTTTGGGCCTATCGGACGACGACAAGAACTACCACTAGGGAGAACCCTTTTTGCTTAATATATGGCATTGAGGCGATCATCCCCGTGGAAGTTGGCCTCCCGACTCCTAAGGTCACTCATCCTAATCCAGAATTGAATGAAGAATTTTGAAGGGTTGATTTAGACCTGATTGAAGAACTACAAGAATTAGCCACTATCAGACTGGCTTCATACTATTAAAAAGTGAAGCGACACTATAATCGCAGAATAAGAGCCAGAGAATTTGCAGTGGGGGACCTAGTCTTATGAGAAGCCACTCTCATCGTCAAAAACTTGACCGAAGGCAAACTAGCAGCTAAGTGGGAAGGACCTTACATTGTCAAATCTAGGTTGCGTCCAGGCACTTACCGTCTGCAAGATATGGAAGGCAAAGACCTCCCTCATCCATGGCATGGTAAACACTTGAAGTGGTATTTCTAGTAAAATGGATTCTTTTCCTATTTAATTGTTACATTTTATGTTTAGACCACTTGTTTGTTTTTGTCATTTCAATACGATGTATAAGATTACAATCATAGGAATGAGCATCAATGACACAGATATTCAACCCCCATTATTTGTGTTGTATATTTTACAAGCATTACGTCGCGCCGAGCATAACAAGCCTCAACCAAACTAAGCATACAAAGCTCAGCTAGACTGAGTCAAGCAAGCCTCAGCCAAACTGGGCATGTAGAGCTCAGCCAAACTGAGTTAAGCAAGCCTCAGCTAGACTGGGCACGTAGAGCTCAGCCAGACTGAGTCAAGCAAGCCTCAGCCAGACTGGGCCTAAAGAGCTCACCTAGACTGAGTCAAGCATGCGTTAGCCAGACTGAGTATAACAAGCCTCAACTAGACTGGGCATAAAGAGCTCAGCTAGGCTGAGCATAACAAGCCTCAGCTAGACTAAGCATGAAGAGCTCAGCCAAACTGAGTCAAACAAGCCTCATCCAGACTGAGCATAAAGAGCTCAGCTAGACTGAGTCCTCTAAGCCACCAATTCACCTTTTTTGTTTTTAAACAAGTCTAGTTTTTATCCAATCACATGTTTAGTGGGGCTGGTTAGTGGGGCCAGTTCATCATTCATCATACAACAGTCAACAACGCAAAAATGAACAAGAGTTTATTATTCCACAACTTTCTTACAAACTGTAAACAATTCTTTACAAATTAAAATAAAACAAATTTCTTCAAAGTACTCATCTATAACACAAACTTCTTTACAAAGAAAAATTCAAATAAAACAACAAAATAACCAAATACTACACCCCCAATAGTTCAACTCGCCCTATCTTCATCTTCTTCCTCTCCACTGGATAACAGGTCTCCTTTCTCAATACCCTCATCCAGGGGGGTCTGGGCGATATCTCAATCTCCTGGTTTTAGGAGGGTGACGTTGATGTCTGGAAAGAGCTCTGCTACTCTACGTTGGAAACTCACCCATCCACTATCCAAGTACATGCTCATCTAATGCTTGTAATAATCAGACTGCTAAAAGTTCTGGATTATTTTTGCCTTGGTCTGCCCTTCCACCAATTCAGCAGCAGCCACAATTGAAGGCCCAGCATTGTCTTCCCCCTCCACAGCCAAGCTCCTGGCCACATCTATGTCGACTACTATCTGTAACACGATCAACTGTTTGAACTGTTCAACCGCCTAAGTATACAAATCTGGGTAGGCAGCCCTCTCAAAGGCCATCATTATGACTAATTCTGCCGTTTTGGCTTTCTCCTCTTCCAAGGCCTTCCTCTCCCCCGCCAAGACACTCATCAACTCTGCTATTCGTGTATTCACCTCTTCCTTTTCCTTCAGAGACAATTCACGCAGCTTTTCATTATTGGCGAGTGCTTCTTCCAATCTCTCATTTGTAGTGTCACAGGCCACCTGGATTTCTTGGGCTCTTCTCTCTGCTGCCTTCTTAGCCAATTGGACCCTGGCCTCTGCTAGCTGAGCCTTGGTTTCCCTCTCCGCTACCTTGGTTCACTCTACTATGAAGCCCTGAACCTCCATCTTTTTGGCATTTTGCGTATGCTTCAAGCCTTAGCAGCAGACGCTTCATGCCGTCTTTCGCCAGCGCGCACTTTCCACCCTTGCCCTCTCCAGCTCTATTTAGGTTTTCTCCAGCTGGGCTTTGAGTGGGCCTATCTTCATCTTTGCTCCCACCAGCTTGCCCACCAACACTGCCACCAGTGTTAGAGATTCCATTTTGGACAGAACAGAAGGCTCTCATCAGGTCAGCCTCCCTAAACCTGGAGATGTCCTTGACTGATGTATCCTCTATGGTTCCTAGTAAGCATTTCGCAGCCGCTCGCGCATTAATCAGCACACTGGCAGCCTCTCTCCTACCCGTCAGTGGGAGACCAACTACTGCACCTAGATAGTGAGCAACAGTACTCTTGGCTCCAAAAGTTGTGCTTGCTTGGGCAGGACTTTCTCCTCCTGCCTTCATGTCTTCCACACTCTCTTTCTCTCTCATTTACTTTTGGGGGGAAAGTTGACAGCCTGTTCTTTCCTCTGCCCCTTTCTCCGTCCCCACCACCTCTACCATTGATAGCCTCAAACCCTCACAAAACACCTTTTCATATAGAGCAAACTCCTAGGGCCTCGCATCCGATGCTCTCTCTGTTGCCGAAGGCAACCTCAACTCCATATTTGCAGGGATCTGGTATTTAATATGCAACCCCTCCAAATCCTCCGCTGACAATGTCGACTTGTCCATTTTGGTATGACAATGATCGGGGGCCATTTGGCTCAGTGGTTGGCTGATATCATCATTGTCGGAATAGACCATGGTGGCCTCTCCCCCTTTCTTTCTACTAACCTCTCCACCCTGTACCTCTCAGCTAAGGCAATCCCATCATCATCACCCAGGCCATCTGTAGACACCCCATTTTTGACGGCCCTTATGACTTGGACGTCCTCGCATGCACACCCGATGATGAATTTATATGCTCGCCAAGTGCTCGAAGTCCTCAGCGGAATGCCACAACTTTGAGCCTTTCAAACCCTACACCCTTGTTGTCCTAGTTTTGGACCAAGCCTAGATTTTCCAACTTGCAGCCTCTTGTGGCCTGCCGGCGACCCTTTTTGGGCTACTAGCCATCACTTTTGGGCTACTGGCCACTGATATGGCTTGTCGGCCACTAGTGATGGCCAGCCGGCCACTAGTGTATTTTGCAGATATTTTATGCCAGCTGTTTGCACAGATGCATGCATCTATCCACACATGTAGGGCTGGACCTCCTTGAGGGAATTTTATGTTTTCTATATATAGGAGTTCTCTCTCTCATGTTTGAGGGTTAGAAAATTTTGAGCTCAAAATTTTTTATCTCTCTACCTAACTCTACACTTTTGCCTACAATTCCTTAACCTTTGCCTATACACCCCTAAGCAAATCTCACCATCTTTGAGCTGAGGTGTCTTTGAGCTTGGTTTGAGCTCTAGGGGGTGTTGTTTGCTTGGTTTTGTTCCTTGAATTGTTTCTTCTCTTCAAAAGGTATAAGGCTTTACCTATTTGCTTGCTTTCTCTATTATTTTTCCTTACTATTTTTCCATTGTTTTGGGCTGTCAAAACTCTGTTTTTTTTTTTTTTGGCTGAAGCTTGGGTTTAAGGCCATTAAAGGTTGAGTAGTTGATAGCCCTTCTTTGTGCCTTGTTTTAGATTGTGTTTCCCACCCTTTTACTATCTTTTTTAAAGCTTTTAAACACTTATTTTCAGAGCTTTTTCAATGGCCAAAATCATGTTTTGAAGTTCAAATTTGAAGGAGTTAGCCTTCCCTCCTTGTGTCTTGTTTACTAGCCTAGCTTGCTCTATGTATTAGCTTATTTTTCTAGCATTTTTTGTCTTGATTCCTGCATGTTTTAGGCTTTGTTTAGGACTATTTTAGACCCGTTTTTGGTTGTTTCAATCCTTTAAGCTTTGTATAGCCTGCTTGTAGTGTAATTGTCCTCATAAGCTTGATGTTTTAGGTCTTAGACATCACTTATTTGAGTTGATAGCACTTATTTTTGGCTTTTCATACTTCATTTCAACACTAATAATCTCTTTAACCTCCCTCCATTCTTGGCTTGCTTTTATTTTGCTTTGAAACTGGTTTCAAGTCACTTGTTTGCCCAAGTATGAAATTGAGGTTTCATACTTAATGGCTTAATCCCTTTGGAGGTTCATTACCAACAGTATGGTGCTTCTTTCATGCCCAAAGCAACTTGTGTCTTGAGCCATCTTTCCATTAGAGGACTTTAACTCACCATTGGACTTAAGTGACTAAGGAATTGCAAGGTAATTAAAATGGAGTAACTAAAAGTGGAACTAAAATGGTGCAAGATGATAATTTGGTTATGTTCAATCAGACGTTAATTGAACACATGGATGCTTGAACCATTCCATACTTACTAGTGATGAAATGATTCAAGTCTCCAAGGTCAACTTCTTCCCTTGATCATTCACGAAAGGGAGGAGGTTTGTGTCTTGTTTTAAATTAATTGAATTTGCATACTTGGTTTCACAAGCCATCATGCAATGAAATTGCATCTATTGGTGGTTTGTGAACCAAACTTGCTACTCCTTGGATTTGCTCATGAAAATGAGGGGTCAGTTGTGCAAACAAATCTTTGAAATACCTTGTATATGCTCTATTTGTCCTCTGTTGCAACAAGATGAACCTATGCAGCAGTGGCTAGCAGGCCACTTTCCATGGCTGGCAGGTGGTCGGCAGACCACCTTTGATGGTTGCCCGGCTATCACTGGTGGCCGTCAACCTTCATCACTAGCCGGCCGGCCACTAATGCAAAATTGAGCAGTGTGTTGGTAAGGTAGAGTAGAGTGGGCAACAGCGTTGGTGTTCAACTGTGCAAACAGAGGCGTTCAAAAGCAAAACAGTGGCTTTTCGGGTGGAAATCGAGCATGAGCATTCTTTGCATATCAAGCCTATTTAGCTTAAATATTTTTTGTTTTTGATTAGTTGTAGCTAATTAAGTGTTGTATTTAATTAGTTAGCTCAACTAGCTATTCAATTTTGTTTTGCAATTAGTTAGTTAACTAGTTAGTTAGTTAATTCAAGTGTTGTAATAATTAGTTAAGTAGCTTAGCTAATTTATTTCATTTGTTTTGTAATAATTAGCTTAGCTTTAATTAGCTAGTTAGTTCATTCGGACTCTCCTTCGTGAGAGTGCAAACTTGTAATAATGTGTATGTCTTCTAACCCCACGTCTTTCTCCCTTTTATTTACTAGATTATGATGGTTAGTTTAGGGACATCATGTTTTGTTTAGCATACTTCATGTTTGCATCCACTTGTATTGCATGTACCGAGGCTCGATTCATCATTCTAACTGCATTGTTAGTTCAATACTTCTTTAAATACGTGCTTCGACCGCATGTTATCAAAATTGTCTCATATGCCATATTAGTAGCCGAGCCGAGTAATTGCATATTGCATGTGTTGCATTAGTCATCTTGCATAAGTTAGGAATCATGCATTTTTTCTAACTCTTTTGTTCATTTTGGCTTGGAGTACTAGGTGATCCTTTACTCGCTTTAGCATATTGCATAGTATGTTAGTGTTGCCATGCTTGCCATGAGGCTAAGTGCTTAAGTGCTATAACTACTTGAATGCCTATGGATGAAGGCTTGTTGCTTGAATTGGAATAATTTGAGTAATATTTATATGCGATCACTTTTTCAAGTGGTACACATTTCGAAACAACTTTCAAAACAACATGACTCGAAGTGTTCCAATTCTTACAAGTTAGTCTATACTTGTGTATGTATGCATCACATAGTAATGCTAGCCTAATAAACCGGAACAAGAGCATATAATGTACATAAGATTCATATCATGATTAGTAGAGGTCGATCTTTGATCGGGCGAGTAGGGGTGCTCAAATATATTCATGACCTTCCCCTCTCGTACCTAAATTCCCGAGCCGAGACAATCTTGGTGATGACGGACACGTGGCCTTTGGCATGAGTCATGGGTTTTCTAAATTTCCACAAAACAAAATATTTTGGTGGCAACTCTGTATCTAGCAATACAGTCCATTTTTGGCAATTTGATTCAAAATCAATTTTCCAAAAGATTTACCAGATTTGGACTCTTTAGTGTTTATCAATTTCACATTGCACTTGTAAGATTAGATTCAGAACTGCGGGAGTCCGAACTATAGGACTTATATTTTCGAACTTCTGAAAGGGAGTGCGAAAAAGCCGAGCTACAGTTTCTGGCGACTCTATTGGGGAAATTAGAGAACTTTACTTGAAATTCATGATATGAAATTTTATCTACACTTATATGTTTCTTTGCATTGCATTTGCATTGGTGCGTTTAAGTCACTGTGTTTGCCATCTGCTATTCTTGGACGGTTTGCTGGAGGCTTGCCCAAAAAAGCTTGCCAAAAGGCTGACCGGTCACGGGCTCTACATGATGGGAACACAACCCTTGGATCTAGACTACCGCTGTACCGTTTGATCCTCCTTTCACTTCTCGGTGTTAGGTGTGAGAGATATATTAGGTAGTCTTGCCAAGGTACCCTTTTGACCATTTGGCCTAATCGTATATCGAAAGTCATAAAGACTGTTCTGAACTAGGACAAGATGCTTACCCAAATGCAGGATTGTATGAAATCGCTTTGTTTGAATTAGTGAACCTTAGTTCCTAACAAAACTAGGACAGGGTAACCCTACCCCCTCATAGGGGTGTTTTGGTTCTCACTTAACTAGTATGTGCTTTACAGTGAAACTGTACAGGAATGTGTGTATCAGTTGCAAATTAGGTATCAGTTTTGATGATAGAATTCAGTGTTGAGTGCAGTCCTACAGTTTTGATTACATCTGTGTGTTGTTAACATTTGAGCTAAGGTGCTCTGCGGTTTCTGATTATTGCATTCTTTTTGCTTTATTTCTTTTTGATAGGTAGTATAACATCATAGCTTCGGACAGTTTAGATATCCCCCAAGCGCTCTGGACCCATGTCAAGAGGCTTTACAAATCCGGAGATCTTGTTAGGGGACAACCTATTTTTGCTCTGCTCCCACCGGTTACTAGACATAAAAGAGTTAGGCACAATTCACCA
The DNA here is from genome assembly GCA_030407325.1 of Camellia japonica. Taxonomy (NCBI): domain Eukaryota; kingdom Viridiplantae; phylum Streptophyta; class Magnoliopsida; order Ericales; family Theaceae; genus Camellia; species Camellia japonica. The sequence goes on along the minus strand of JAPPVO010000017.1, from coordinate 125,265,651 downwards.
GTCCAACAATCACCTGCATCTAGTCCAATATGAGATCACTTGCCAATTCTGATGGCACAATATCCCCCGGTTAGCATGGAGGACCTAATGCACCACCTTCAGCAAACAGTTGAAACCATGCAACAAGACGTTGCTTGTTAGGACGAGATCACAGCACATCAAGCTGAGGTCATAAATAGTTTGCAACAACAATAGCCACAACTGGCAGCGGCTTCTATATCTCATGCACCTCCTACGGGTATCCCAACACTCGGAGACTCAGTCCATACTGCTAATACCCAGGCTGAGAATCAGGGCAACCCAATAGAGCTGATCCCACCACAAGCCTCCAAAGCGCCTGTGTATCAAACCGATGCTCCATTTGAGTTTGAAGTTAACCCGACTGTACTTAAGGTCAACAAGCTTGAGAAGCTATTCAAAAGGGCATAGGGTGTTAACTCTATTCCCGATATAGAAGACGAGTATACCGACTCTGTGGTGACATTGCCAGACCGGTTCAAAATGCCGCATATCGATAGATTCGATGGCTCTGGAGACCCTATGGTTCATCTTCGGCTATTTTTAGACATTCTGCGGCTGATGGGCTTGACCAGATTGCAGAAGCTCTCACTTTTTAGCTGGACCCTGTCAAGTATAGCTGCAATATGGTATGCAAAGTTGGAGGATTCTGTGAAGCAGAGTTGGGAAGAAATGGCTGAGGCCTTTATTGCATAGTACTCCTACAACACACAAATCGAGGTCACAACCCGTGATCTCGAAGCAACGCGCAAGGAGCCAAAAGAGGGCTTTTTAGAATTCATGACAAGGTAGAGGGCCAAGGCGTTAGTGATGACCACACAACCTTCTGAAAAAGATCAGATAAGAATGGTAGTCCGCAATCTACATAGGAAGTTGTTGTAGAAAATGATAGTCCTACCCTTGTTCACGTTCACCGAGCTCCATGAAATAAGAGTTCAGATTGAAGACGCCTTGAAACAGGGGCTGATAACTGATGAAAAAGAGCAGGCCAAGAGACTTTTTGCACGCAATTCCAATGCAACCACTAGTGGTAACATAGCTGCACGACCATCTGATGTGAGTGTTGTTACCACCACAACCAAGACCGCCAATCCCTCTGCCAGCATAACTCCACAATCTTCAAACAACCAGGCCCAATCCCAGAGGACCTTTACCCCACTCTACATGCCTTTTTCCCAAGCCATGAGGGTGTTGATCAAAAAGGGGCACCTTAAGCCATTAGAGCCTCGTCCACTACCCGATCCTCTCCTACCGAAACACAACTCAGCCAAGTACTATGCATTTCACCAGCAGCATGGTCACGACACTGACCAATGCTTCAGGCTACGTCATGAGATTCAAGACTTCATCGACAACAAGGTGGTCACACCACCCCAAAACCCAAATGTGACTACAAACCCTCTCTCGACCCACAATCAAGTTCCCCCACCTCACAATCTAAACCTAATCCATACATTAGCCCTCCTTTACAACCCCAATGTATATATTACCCCTTCCCACCTACCTAGACCGACAGTGTTCATTCCTGAATGCACAGACTTGTGCATGATGGACATGTCCATACTTCAACCTAAACCTGTGGTGATGACAGTTGCAGTGGAAGCGAGGCCGATCATGAAGGAAAGTATGAGTCTGCTGCCTGAGTGCTCTAAGGACTTGTCTGGGGGGGAGTATGATCCAAGCTGCTAAATTGTGCTGATTGACCAAGTCAAGTCGGAAGTGATATTACCAACTATGGCAGAGGTCAATGTGGTTAGAGAGGATAGCCCGAGTCAAGGTTTGGATGATCTGGCAGAGCTTGAGGAGGACTTAGGCAATCTGCAGTTCTTTGATGAATATGATCAAGGGAATGTGCAGATTGATTGGTTTGATTTGAATGGGTCGACGAACAACTCTGGGTGGTTGAGTGATGAACCAGAAAGGGATGAAGAAACTAAAACAAAACCCGAGGAAAGAAAAGCAGGAATTGCTAAGGTGGTTGAAATGGTCGATGAAAAGGGAAAACTGACGAAGAACATCGGCGTGAATGATTCAGCTCAGGAACTGGGCACTGTGAGTACCGTGGGCATAGAACAAAAAGCTGTGTTGAAGTAGTTTGAACAACAGAAGGTTGAAGACAACCAGAAAGATGGAAAAGCCCAACACCTTGCAGGGGATACTTCTGATGTGAGAATGATCAGAACGAAACCAGACAATTGTTTGTCAGTCACCGAAGGTGTATGGTAGGAGGATAATGATCTACATCTGGCCCACACTGATGAGGACTGAGATGAGTCCCTGCCAGACAATACATGGTACGCTGAAGAGATAGATCATATGACAAGAAGTGGGCGGTATTTCAAGCCACTGCACTTGGACCAAGCTGAGGCCTTTGAGAAAGATAGGGAGGTTGAGAAACAGAAAGAGAAGCAGTTGGAGAAAGAAGCAGTGTTGAAGCAACTGAAGAAAATCCAAGCCGACATCTCAATATGGGGTCTCCTTATAGCCTCCTCAGTGCATCGACAGGCTATACTGTTAGCAATGGACAAAGCTAAGCTATCCATTGACACTACCCCTGAACAACTTGTGGGATTGGTTTTCCCAGGTGGCGCCGGGCCAACCCTAACCTTTTCTGATAAAGAACTACTGCCGGAAGGCTCAGCTCACAACAAACCCCTGTACATATCTGTTCAGTGCAGAGAAAAATTGTTGCCAGTGGTGTTGGTTGACATCGGGTCAACTATCAATGTCTGTCATTCTCGCATAGCTTATGCCATCAACCTGAAACCAACAGACTTCGTGCCCACAGCCCAAGTGATTCGAACATATGATAATACTAGCAGGGAGGTTATGGGCATAGTGCAGATCAAAGTTTAAGTGGGCCCAGCTCAGCAGGATATCAAGTTCTATGTCCTAGATGTGCCGGCCATTTTCAACTTACTGCTAAGGAGACCTTGGCTACACCTGGTGAAAGCAGTCTCTTCTACCCTCCACCAAATGCTGAAATACCCTCACGGGAAAGGGGTGGCAATTTTTTCGAGAATTCGTCCATACATCCTCTGCCAGAAGTAACTACACTAGTGTTAGAAATCATACACGACGAAGAGGATGTTTTCCTCTCAGGGTTTACGCTAGGTGAGGCCCAAGCAGTACAAACCATCTTGGCAGCAGATGAGGGCATGTATGTCAGCGCCCAATCAATTTATTTCATGAACAAACTCCAGCACGTGCCAGGAATGGGACTGGGAAGAAGTGGCTGGAAAGGCATCACAGCCTTGGCCGATGTGCCACATAATTCGCATACCTTTGGTCTAGGCTATATGCCCACCAAAGAGGATTGGGTCAGGAAAAGAGAAGAGATGACAGGCAAAGCTAGAGCCAAGTAAGCTAGGAAACGCTATGAGCTCATTCACAGGCCAATCCAAGGAACGCTAAATGGTCACTTTGTTAGAGAGGGAGAAGATTTTCCCTTTTGCGGCTTTCCCGAGCCCTGGATGAATTCTATGAAGCAACGTGTGCCTGGCTTCAAAATTTTCTTCGACCTGTATTTGCAAGACAGTGACGCCGAGGAACAAGCTGAACCAAGTGCTAAAGTTGAACAGAGCATGGAAAGTGACTCAGATAACAGCGAGCTTAGGGTAGGGGCAGCACTGGCATGTCTCCTTTTAGATCCTCCAGTCAACTCAAAGAGCTTGGAGGATAACCTGACCATCTCCATGATTGGGGACCAACCGGGTGTGAAACCATCTAGCAGCATTTCATATGCATCTAAAGCACCATCTCTTGTCTGGCAGCTGGAGGAGGGCTACTTGTCTAGTTCCGAGTCGAGTAGTGAGCCAAAATCTGATTGCACAGAGTCTGTAGAGTCAGAATCAGATTTCGGTTCTTCTGAGTCTGAGTTTGGCATTCCTGGGGTGATAACCTAATGCCAAGGTCTTGTCCAGGTCCTCTTTTTCTTTTGCTTTTGAGTCGGTTGTAACCGAAGAGCTCGATGAGTTGGGCTTTATGAATGAGAACACTACTGATTCTGAGAATTTCTCTGTGCCGCTTGTTTATTGCATTGACCAAGATTTTCAAGATTTTCATGAAAACGAAGAGGAAGAAATTCCTCTAGTTTTGAAAAACTTGATTAATCGAGAGGCGGAGAGGTTTGCAAAACCCCTTGCTGATGAAGTCATTGCTTTTAACGTGGGTACTTAGAATGATCCGCGTCTGGTCCAGATCGGGTCCACATTGTCTTCGAAGGAGCGCGATCGCTTAGTCGCTTTATTAAAAGATTTCAAAGATATTTTTGCGTGGTTCTACGAAGACATGCCTTAAATCGATCCCAAGATTATACAGCATCGGATCCCTCTTGAACTCGAGGCCTGGCCCGTCAAGCAGAAGTTGCGGAGAATACGTTCGGATTGGGTTTTGAAAATCAAAGAAAAAGTCACCAAGCAGATCGAAGCAGGTTTCTTGTTAGTATCTGAATATTCGACTTGGTTGGCTAATATCATCCCAGTGCCAAAAAAGGATGGTAGAATCTGAGTGTGTGTGGACTTCAGAGATTTAAACAGAGCCAGTTTGAAGGACGACTTTTCCCTGCCGTACATTGATGAGTTGGCTGACTTCACTGCGGGTCATGCATTGCTCTCCTTCATGGATGGATTTTTAAAGTATAACCAGATTCTGATGGCGCCCGAGGACAGAGAGAAAATTGCATTTGCTACACCATGGGGAACCTACTACTATTGGGTTATGTCGTTTGGCTTGAAAAATGCCGGGGCAACCTATCAAAGGGCTGCAACCACTATTCTGCATGATATGATCCACAAAGAGGTTGAGGTGTACGTGGATGACATGATTGTGAAGTCCAGAGAAAGAGAGGGCCACTACACCGCCTTGAAGAAATTCTTTCAACAAATCAGAGAATACAGACTGAGGTTGAATCTGCAAAAGTGTACTTTCGGCGTAACAGCAAGGAAAATGCTGGGTTTCTTGATCACACAGCATCAAGGTAGATCCTTCCAAAATCAAGGCCATCCTAAAAATGCCACCACCAAGGACTGAAAAGGAGGTGCGAGGCTTTCTGGGTAAAGTGCAATTCATAAGACGGTTTATTTCTAAATTAACCTTGACTTGTGAACCATTTTTTGGTCTCCTGAAGAAAGAAAAGAAATTCTGATGGGATGATCGATGTCAATTCGCTTTTGAGCAGATTAAGCAATATCTTCATAATCCACCTATGTTATCACCGCCAGAGCCGGGAAAGCCTTTGATTCTATACCTGTCAGTGACAAACACAACAATGGGATGTATGCTTGCTCAAGAATCCGAGGATATGGTAGAGAAAGTCATCTATTATTTGAGCAACAAAATAGTGGATTATGAGGCCCACTACACTCCATTAGAGAAAGTTTGCTTAGCCTTGGTATAGGCTACCAGGAAGTTGAGGCACTACTTGTTAGCTCATTGCGTAATTCTGGTTTCGAGATTAGATCCCATCAAATATCTCTTTGAGAAACTAGCACTTACGGGAAGGCTAGCCCGTTGGTTGCTTCTTCTCTCCGAATTTGACCTTAAGTATGTCATCCACAAGTCGGTCAAGGGGAGAGCTATAGCGGAGTTTCTGACAGATCACCTAGTAAAAGGGGATGAAGCAGTGGAATACCTGTTCCCAGATAAAGCCATTCTGCAAGTTAAGAAGGAGACTTGGACAATGTACTTTGATGGAGCTTCCAATCAATATGGTTATGGGATAGGTGTGTTGTTGATAGCACCCAGTAAATCTCAAATACCTTTAGCCTTCAAACTCCGGTTCAAGGTATTCAATAACGAAGCAGAATATAAGGCGTGTATTGCAGGTTTGGAAGCCGCCCTGGAACTAGGGGCAAAAAGGTTAGATGTTATCGGGGACTCGAACCTAGTTGTTTCTCAAGAAAATGGAGACTGGAAAGTTAAAGAAAAAAAGATGAAGGTTTATCACCAGACCCTAGACGTTTTGATTCCTAAGTTTGAAAAGTTGACTTTCAGACACTACTGAGAGAGAACAACAGGTTCGCTGATGCTTTATCAACTCCATCATCCATGATAGACATCCCACATGGAGTCCAGATGCGTCCGATCATCATTGAGCAGAGATGCATTCCGATCGATGAAACTATCGCCACAATAGATGAAGTGCAAGATCAAAACTTGTGGTACTATAATATCTGGAACTTCTTGGAAAAGGGGCTTTATCCACCAAGGGCAAATGCCAAGGATAAACGGGCAATACGGTGGATGGCGGTTCAATTTATCATTTGTGGAGGTAAACTATACAAGAGAGGTCATCTAGGAAATTACAAGTTGTGTGTTAAAGAAGAGGAGTCAAAGCGCCTAATAGAGGCTATCCATGGGGAAGAGTGCGGAGCGCACATGAACGGAGTAATGTTAGCCCGAAAGATTCTCAGGCAAGGTTACTACTGGTCTACCATGGAGGAGGATTGTATTGGTTTTGTTCGGCGATGCCACAAATGCCAAATTCATGCTAATTGCATGAATATCCCTCCGTAAAAACTGTATAACATGACTTCGCCATGGCCTTTCTCAGTCTGAAAAATCGACGTCATCGACGCAGTCACACCAAATGGGTCGAATGGGCATGAATATATCCTGGTGTCAATTGATTATTTCACGAAGTGGGTGGAAGCTCAGTCTTACACAGTGTTGAAAGCAACGCATGTGGCTAAGTTCATTAGAAACAACATTATTTGCCGTTATGGGGTCCCAAACGAGATCATTTCAAATAATGGCTCCAACTTCAAGAAAGAAATGATAGACTTGTTGGAGAAATACAATATGGCTTTTCATAAGTCGTCTACATACCGGCCGCAAAACGAACGGAGCTGTTGAGGCCACCAACAAGAACATTAAGCATATTTTACAGAAGATGGTTGAGACCTATAGGGACTAGCCAGATAAATTTCCATTCGCACTCTGGGGTTATAGGACTTCAATCTGGACGTCTATAGGGGCAACTCCTTATTCTCTCGTCTATGGAATGGAAGTCGTTCTGCCGATTGAAATAGAAGTCCCGTCGCTGCGAGTTATGGCTGAGTGTCAGATAGCAAAGGCGAACTGGCAACAGAGCAGGTTTGAAGAACTGATGTTGTTTGATGAGAGAAGGCTGAAAGCATTGTATCACGTTCAGGGCTACCAGTGCAGGATTGCCAGGGCTTTTAACAAGAAGATTAAGTCCCGAAATCTCAAAGAAGGGGATTTGGTGTTGAAAGACAACTGAGCTCCCATCCATGACCCTAGGGGCAAATTCAGAGCCAATTGGACTGGTCCTTACATCATCAAAACTATCTAGTCGGGTGGAGCTATTATTCTCATAGACCTGGATGGCCTAGAATTTTTCCAACCAATCAACATAGACAAGTTAAAGAATACTATCCCTGAGAGGCTCGTTAGGCTGAAAACTCGGAAGGGCGACCTAAGCAAAAGTTAGAGCACAAAAATGAGAAATAAAGAAAAACTGAGCTCGCAAGATTGAAAACCCTAAAAGGCGGCCTTGGCAAAAGTTAGAGCACAAAAGGAGAGAGTTAATACTCGAGTGAACCTGAACTGAACTATGTAAGGCTTGATTCCCATCTTTGGGATACGTAGGCAACTTCATCCTAAAGTTCGGCTGTAAACACCTCTAACTCAATTGTCCTGTCCATGTATCTGATGAGGTCATTTTTGTTTGATTACCTGGGGGTTCGGTTGTGATCTTTACTCTGAGAGAAGAGCTAGTTATAGTGCTGAGTAGTGGTGTCCAAACAAGGGGCAATTTATGATCTTTGGATTCGAGGTTGTACATCTTGTGGATTGATTCTGTGCGTGTCAAGTGGTGATCCTTTTCGAAAATGGTTTTGGAAAGTTTTCATAAAAGTTGATTTTGTTCAAATTTTACCTTTTACAACTTAGACCATTTTTGAACCAAAAGGAAAATTTTCAGTTCTCACAACTTTAATTTCATTGATTTCAACTTAAAGTTCTCCAACTCTCTGATACAAATCAAAGTTGCTTTTATTACATCGAAAAAAAAAAAAAAAACTTGGAAGGAAAGATCGAAGCAATAAACTAGGGGCATAGATGAATCAGGTGCTCCTGCGTCTCCCGCTCACGCTTGTGGAAGCTTCTGAAGCTAAAGTGGGCTCGATTTGTGCCTCATCCTCAAGCCAAGCTAAACACTCACTAGAAAGGGTGCAACTGAAACTAGGGGCAGGTGCCAGAAGCTCTCTCGTCCTCCAAGTAGTGAGGTACCTAGCCAAGTGTGAACCTCGGATGGGGAATGAAATCGAGTACTCTCCCCCTCCTCCAGGCGGATCTGATCATGCCTAAATTGACGTCTGAACCAAAATGGAAAGTAGAACACACAGTGTGTAAGGCCAATCAATTGTATGCTAGATTGTCGAGCCATGCTGTAACTCATCTCGGTCAGGTTAAGCCATGGATAGCGCCAAGCTATGTCAGCAGCAGACCTATTGCACATCTAATGGCACCACAATCCCTCATCCGGGAAATCCAGTAGTCGGTGGCGGAAGAAATAGCCTTGGGCTAAGTACTCAGGGCAAGAGTTCGCTACCTTCAGCTTATCCATAAGCCACACCTGGGAAGGGATGAAATAAAAGAGAGATGTATGTTGAGAGAAAAGTGAGAAAAGAGCTTTAAGACAAAAACCAAGCATGAGTGCCGAGCAATGTGAGAAATACATATGAGAAAGGGTGGGAAACATTACCTGAAGAAGTAGTGGACTTCCTGCGAATCTAGTAGTGTCTCGCTGATTGAAGGCGTCTAAGCCCATTAAAGTCTCGCCGAGCACCAAACCAATACAACGTTTTCCTTCTTTCAAACCTTGGGCCACTTCGATTAATCGGATGCTGAACCCGCCAAAACTAAGGGCAAGAAGGAAATGAGCCAGCATACATAAGTAGAGGGAATGTTGTCGAAAACCCTACCAAAGATGGTCGCCACGGTCACCAACATCGAAAAATTGATGAATCAGACTGGGAAGGGCCAGTTCTCCGTTGTGGGCCAGAGATCGAGCCTCGTGCAGAGTGAGCCCACACATTCGTCCCAAAGCTTGGGCGTGGCCAAAACGGGGCTAAGGCATAATTTCCTCATAACTCTGGGATTCCATTAATGCCTGAAATTCTTCAATTGTTGGGCACATTTCTTGTCCCCCGAAGCTAAAGACGTGCGTAATTGGGTCCCAACACCTAGCCGCAGCATGAAGGAACGGAAAACAAAGTGGAGTTCGAGTTAACGAAAAAAGCGCATTTATGTCGAAACCCCAAAAATTCACCTTTTCTGAGCCATCTAAAGTCGCTATCCAATCCGAGAGTCGATCGGCAAAAAATGGCTATATTTGTGAAGAATTTACAGCAGAAATAAACAATTCACGAAGCTCAACCTTTTATAGAAAATAAGGCAGTGAGTGGAAGCCAGCTGTCAACAATCTGGAGGTTCTGCACATTGATGGCCAGCAGGCCATCTCTTGTGGCCGGCAGGTGGCTGACAATTTCCTCTTGTAGTCGACAGCCTTTCTTTTCAGGCCCGTTGTCCACCTTTGTGCTGAACAATGCTGAAAGCATGTGTTTTGTTCTACTCTTTGTGTGATTTTAAGGTCTTGTTTTGAGTCTTTTTGGTTTTAGCAAGTTTGTTAATTTAGTTGTTTTGTTTTGTTTATCGAGTTGTTGTGTTTTGTTTATCGAGTTGTATATTGCATTTTGTATTTTGGTTGTTGGTCGGTTCATTACCCGATTAAGAATTTTGTTTCAATCAAGTGCTCTTGGCCATTTCAATTCCATGTCCATTTCATGTCAATATGGTGCTCATGATGCAAAAATGATAACACACTTTTCATAAAAACTGTGAGGTTTTATTCCGATCATGGCTTTTTACAAAAGAGGAGTACAAGTTTTAAAGCAAATAAAACTTCCTAAAGCTATACATCTGCTAATGCTACTAAACAAAAAGAAACTAAGCAAGAACTCAGAAAATTAGCACCCGTCGCCTTATGCCCAATAGGCCCTCTTCGTCCTCTTTCTCGAAGGAGAAGACTCAAGGGTACTATCTCCATCGACGCTGCTATCTGAATTTGCCTCTGAGCTGGAACTAAAGCCGACATCGTCTCCGCTCTCTACCATGGATCCCTCCTCAGCATCGTCGCCTCCGTTCTTGGAACCCAAGCTAGCGTCATCATCTTCGCTCTCAGATAACCCTGAGTGCTGACTCATCGCCTCCTCTGAGCCATTGGTCTCAACATTGTCGTCCCTCAAGATAGGCTCGGGAGGACTGCGCCGAGCTCGGGTACTCTTTTCTTTGTCTCTCTACCCTATTGCTGGAGGAGGTACTGCCGGTCCTGGTGCTCCCGCCACCGGAACAGTCGATATAGCTGGGATCTAAAAAGGACAATTGTCGCGTATCAGTTTCAGTGTATGTATTAGATACACGCATAGTGTGCAGTGTGCGTATCAGATGCAAACGTAGTATGAAGAATGAGTGTATACAAGAGTCAGATGCAGTGTGTAAATGCAGTGTGCCAATGTAGTGTATCAGTGCAGTTTGGAAAGGTTATAGTTGAAATGTCAGTTTTAGTGTATCAATGGAAATTTGATGATGCCAAGAGTGCAAACTGAGGAAATTACAGGGATGCCGTGGAGACCAAGTAGCGTCTCCCTCCTATGTATCATACCCATGAAGGAGGCTATCAGCTCAAGAGCGCCAATGGATGCCTGCATATACATTTGGATTACCAAAGTTCGTAGTGAATATATCTGAAATGAAATGTGGGGTGCAAGTGGTAAAGAGTGGTCCATACCTTAGTCAGGCCTCTAACCTCGACAAGCTCGTGCCCGGCCGTTGCAGGCTCAATCGAGACCTGGTAAGCATCCTCGGTATGCTGCCAGCATGTCAGTGCGGTGGGAAGCTCAGGCCAACCGGTCTTCTACCTCGCTCGGGAGGCCCCTCTAGCATGGGCCCTGGTTGCCCTGGTCACTCTAGGCGTCTCTCTCACAGCAGGAGCTCTCGCTCCCTCACCTCCACGAACACTGGTCAAAGGTGGCATGAGGTATGTCTGGATAAAGGTCGCATAGTCGCCCTCTGCTCAAAAGTAGTTAGCCTCTAAGCCCACCATAAACTGAGTGACCTCATCAATGGATAAGCTGTCTGCTGATCGCATAGACTCTGGCGGTGCCATCGGAATGATCAGGTCAGGCAGGCCCATAGTCTGGCGTACGAACCGCTCGCTCAGGAACCAAGCCTGGAAGATTGGGCCCTTAAGTGGAATGCAGAAGCGAGAAGTGGCCCAGGCCCTAGCATACTGGTCTCGAATCTCGGCTGGCATCATGGCCCATGGCTGCCACATGATCTACAAATAGAGGTTGTATGAATTATTAGTTGCTATCAGTTGCTAAATGTGAATCAGAACAAGTGTAAAACAAAAATGACTGTGTTTCGGGTTACCTCATGAGCGGCCACAGTATCGAAGTAATGCTGAAAGAATGTGAAGGTCTCCCAGGTTCGGCGCTGGTGCCAGCCGTCATACCTCCATGAGTAAAGGACTGCCAGTGCGAACTCTTCTATGGGCTCTGGGGCCAAAGTCGGAAAATATGCATACACCCACAGCTGCAAAGAAAATGCAATGATATGTGATCAATACAGTAAGAACAGATGCTGAAAGTGCAAAGTAGAAAGAACAATGTATGAACAAATGCAGAAAGAGCAAAACAGAAAGCATAGGTGTTGAACAGATGTAAAGCAGAAAATATAAAGTGCAAAGAGGGAATTGAGATGCATACCTCCCAGGCTCGCCAGTAGCCTCCAATCAAGTCTCTCCTCAGACGGGAGGTAGAGCTTATGTATCCATATAGGGTGGCAAGGCTGGTTCCGCCCCAATCATAGAAGCGCACCTGAGGAAGGGTCACCAGGGCGCTTAGCAAATATAGGCCTATGGTGTTCCACCTGTTTGAAAACAAGGTGGTACCGAAGACGAACATCAGAAAGCCTCAGGCATACTGCTCCATCTCCTCTACAGTCTCGGGCTTGCTCCATCTGAACTGATCGGCGAACCAAGTATATTTGACCATACCTGCTCGGTATATGAGTGGACGAGCTCCTAATAACTCAACCCAAGCAGCCTCCCACTCCCCCATGTCTGAATCGAAAGGGATCGAATCACCCCCTACATCTAAGCCGGTGAGCATGGCAAAGTCGTAGAGAGTCATCGTCATTTTCCCTATAGTAGAAAAGTGAAAGGAGTTGGTGGTGTCCCACCACTTCTCCACAAGTGCACCCAGAAGAAGACAACTTGTGATAACCCGCATCAAGCCAGAGTAGAATAGGCCGAAACCGATCTCGTCTACGATATCACGAACTCCTATGGGGAGCTCGTCGTACCAGTCTCGCGCAGTCGTGGCTTTATATCCTCTAAAGGCACGGGACTCTCCCTGTGGCAAAGAATAAATGCATCAGATAAGGCGGTAACGAAAATGCAATCAAAAAATGCAGTGCAAGAAATGCAAGTAAAGAAAGGCAAGAATTTATGAAAACAGAGCTCATACCTCAACTACGACGGATGAAAGGTGAGAAGTCGGCTCCCTCAGCAAGAGATCCTCCGGCGCACCAAAAATGAAGTCGCTAAAGCGCCTAATGCCACCGGCTGACGAGATATGTGTGCGAGGATAATACCTCTCCGGATCAAATGGCCATACTCTCACTGGTAGTGGCTCTGGCTTAGGCTCAGGCTCGAACTCTGCCTCGAGGTCAGCCTCAATACCTCCAGCCGTCTCGACAACAACCGGCTCATCTGCCTCGGGAATAGGTAGAAATGCGGAGGGAACCTCCAGAGGAGTCCCGTCATGTGGTGAACCATCCACCATCTGGAAAATGGGTGAAAAATGAAGAAAAATGGAGAAAATAGGATAAACTTGAAAAAAGTCAACCCTGGGAGAGAGAAAATGGAAGAAAAAGTCAAAGTCGGGAAAAGTTCACAGAACTTGGGAGAAACTCGAGAGGAACAAACCCTGAAGGGTGAAAATGAGGAAATAAGTGTCGAAATCAAATTCCAATCAGGTGTATCCTTTTTAAACATATTTTAACTCTTCCGAGAGGTAAATCAGAAGTTGCTACTGAATTCGTTTTTGTCAAATTACACTTTTGTTCCTTACGTAGAATATATATTTCACTTTGTTGCATAGAATATGCATTTCACATTGTTGCTTAGAATATGCATTTCACTTCACATATATATTACACACGCATCTTACATCAGTCTTGTTTCACGCATAGAATATGCATCTCATCTAATGCATAGAACATGCATTCACTTAACTTTATATTTCGGTTGTTTATCTTGCATAGAACATGCATTGTCATTGTATCTCATACTAACTAACAAACGATATTGTATGTATGGTTCATTCAGAGGAGTTCCGGCTAAGTCATTTGTGTCTCGGTAGGAGAACTCGCACTTATTCACTTTGTGAATCTATCGCACCTGTTCACTTTGTGCATCTATCGCACTTGTTCACTTTGTGCATCTATTGCACTTGTTTACCTTCGTGCATCTATCACACACCACTCTCCTATTTCTCAGGACGTGTGAAACACGACCCCGAGCGATTTTTGTTTCTCAGGACGCGTGAAACGCGGCCCTGGGCAGGTTTTAACTCGGGAACATGCGAAGCACGACCCTAAGCAGGGTTGTTTCTCGAGACGTGTGAAACATGACCTCAAGCGGTTTTCTTGTTTCTCAAGACGCGTGAAACACGGCCCTGGGCGGGTTTCATCGCAGGACGTGTGAAACACGAGCCCGAGCAATTTTCTTGTTATCTCAGGGCGCGTGAAACGCGGCCCAGGGCCGGTTTTACCTCGGGAACGTGCGACGCACGATCCCGAGCGGGATTGTTTCTCGGGATGTGTGAAGCATGATCTCGAGTGGTTTTCTTGTTTCTCAGGACGCGTGACGCGCGACCCTAGGTGAGTTGCATCTTGAGAGTGTGCGAAGCACGACCACGAGCAGTTTTCTTATTTCTCAAGACACGTGAAACGCGGCCCTGGGCGAGTTTCATCTCGGGACATGCGAAACACGAGCCCGAGCAGTTTTCTTGTTATCTTGAGACGCATGAAGCGCTGACCCGAGCGATCTTCCTTGTTTCTCAAGGTGTGCGAAACGCGACCTTGGGTGGTTTTTGTTCTTTAGTTTCTCAGGGCGTGTGAAACACGACCCCGAGCAGTTTTTGTTCTTACTTTCTCAAGATGTGTGAAATGTAATTCTGAGTGGTGTTTTCTTTCCTTGTCTCTTGTTTTGGCGTGGTAAGAGCGTGTTTTATGTTCTTTTTGCATGGAACTTATGTTAGTTTGCTTGAAGTTGTTTATTCATATGTTATTATCTCGTTATCTTGCTTATCACTTTGTTATTGCCTATTGCATCATCTTGCATGATCATAAGTTATTTTTCCTGCATATCATTTGCATTTTGCTCCAGAATTACGCTGGTTTGATTCCTTGCAAAGGGATACATAGGCAGCTTACGAGCGCAACCATTTGTTTCTGTCTTGATTGTTTGTCCAAGCCTTACGGCCTTGTCAAAATAGGTTATCTCTGGGCTTTGAAATTCACTGACGTCATTTCATGACTTCGAGTTCTGTCAAAGAGGGGCAACTGTGCACACCCCATTTTTTACGTCCCTTACGACTTGGATGTCCTCGCATGCACATCCGATTATGAATTTATATGCTCGCCAAGTGCTCAAAGTCCTCAGCGGAATGCCACAACTTTGAGCCTTTCAAACCCTACACCCTTGTTGTCCAGTTTTGGACCAAGCCTAGATTTTCTAGCCTGCAGCCTCTGGTGGGCTACCAACCATCACTTTTGGCTCGCCGGCCACTAGTGATGGCCGGCCGGCCACTAGTGTATTTTGCAGATATTTTATGCCAGCTGTTTGTACAGATGCATACGTCCAACACACATGTAGGGCTAGATCTCCTTGAGGGAATTTCATGTTTTCTATATATAGAAGGTCTCTTTCTCATGTTTGAGGGTTAGAAAATTTTGAGCTCAAAAATTTTTCTCTCTCTCTCTACCCAATCTCTACACTTTTGCCTACAATTCCTTAATCTTTGCCTATACACCCCTAACCAAATCTTACCATATTTGAGTTGAGGTGTCTTTGAGCTTGGTTTGAGCTCTAGAGGGCGTTGTTTGCTTGGTTTTGTTGCTTGAATTGTTTCTTCTCTTCAAAAGGTATAAGGCTTTACCTATTTGTTTGCTTTCTCTATTATTTTCCTTACTATTTTTCCATTGTTTTGGGCTATCAAAACTCTGTGTTTTTTTGGCTGAAGCTTGGGTTTAAGGCCATTAAAGGTTGAGGAGTTGATAGCCCTTCTTTGTGCCTTGTTTTGGAGGCCTTTGCCCTTGTGCTTCCCACCCTTTTACTATCTTTTTCCAAGCTTTTAAACACTGATTTTCAGAGCTTTTTCAGTGGCCAAAATCATGTTTTGAAGTTCAAATTTGGAGGGGTTAGCCTCCCCTCCTTGTGTCTTGTTTACTAGCCTAGCTTTCTTTATGTATTAGCTTATTTTTCTAGCCTTTTTTGTCTTGATTCCAGCATGTTTTAGGTTTTGTTTAGGACTATTTTAGACCCGTTTTTGGTTGTTTCAATCCTTTAAGCTTTGTATAGCATGTTTCTAGTGTAATTGTCCTCATAAGTTTGATGTTTTAGGTCTTAGACATCACTTATTTGAGTTGATAGCACTTATTTTTGGCTTTTCATACTTCATTTCTGCACTAATAATCTCTGCAACCTCCCTCCATTCTTGGCTTGTTTTTATTTTGCTTTGAAACTGGTTTCAAGTCACTTGTTTGCCCAAGTATGAAATTGAGGTTTCATACTTAATGGTTTAATCACTTTAGGGGTTTATTACCAACGGTATGATGCTTCTTTCATGCCCAAAATAACTTGTGTTTTGAGCCATCTTTCCATTAGAGGACTTTAACTCACCATTGGACTTAAGTGACTAAGGAATTCCAAGGTAATTAAAATGGAGTAACTAAAAGTGGAACTAAAATGGTGCAAGATGATAATTTGGTTGTGTTCAATCAGACGTTAATTGAATACATGGATGCTTGAACCATTTCATACTTACTAGTGATGAAATGATTCAAGTCTCCAAGGTCAACTTCTTCCCTTGATCATTCATGAAAGGGAAGAGGTTTTGTCTTGTTTTAAATTAATTGAACTTGCACACTTGGTTTCACAAGCCATCATGCAATGAAATTGCATCTATTGGTGGTTTGTGAACCGAACTTGTTACTCCTTGGATTTGCTCATGAAAATGAGGGGTGAGTTGTGCAAACAAACCTTTGAAATACCCTATATATGCTCTATTTGTCCTCTGTTACAGCAAGATAAACGTGTGCAGCAGTGGCCAGCAGGCCACTTTCCATGGCCGGCAGGTGGCCGGCAGACCACCTTTGATGGCTGGCCGGCCATCACTGGTGGCCGGCAACCTTCATCACTGGTTGGCCGGCCACTGATGCAAAATTGAGTAGTGTGTTGGTAAGGTAGAGCAGAGTGGGCAACAGCGTTGGTGTTCAACTGTGCAAACAGAGGCGTTCAGAAGCAAAATAGTGGCTTTTCAGGTGGAAACCGAGCATGAGCATTCTTCGCATATTGAGCCTGTTTAGCTTAAATATTTAGATTAAATATTTTTTGTTTTTGATTAGTTGTAGCTAATTAAGTGTTGTATTTAATTAGTTAGTTCAACTAGCTATTCAATTTCGTTTTGCAATTAGTTAGTTAACTAGTTAGTTAGTTAATTTAAGTGTTGTAATAATTAGTTAAGTAGCTTAGCTAATTTATTTCATTCGTTTTGTAATAATTAGCTTAGCTTTAATTATCTGGTTAGTTCATTCAGACTCTCCTTCGTGAAAGCGCAAACTTGTAATAATGTGTATATCTTTCAACCCCACGTCTTTCTCGTTTTTATTTACTAGCTTATGATGGTTAGTTTAGGGACATCATGTTTTGTTTAGCATACTTCATGTTTGCATCCACTTGTATTGCATGCACTGAGGCTCGATTCATCATTCTAACTACATTGTTAGTTTAATACTTCTGTGCATACGTGCTTAGACCGCATGTCATCAAAATTGTCTCATATGCCATATTAGTAGCCGAGCCGAGTAATTGCATATCGCATGTGTTGCATTAGTCATCTTGCATAAGTTAGGAATCATGCATTTTTTCTAACTCTTTTGTTCATTTTGGCTTGGAGTACTAGGTAAGCCTTTACTCGCTTTAGCATATTGCATAGTATGTTAGTGTTACCATGTTTAGCATGCTTGTCATGAGGCTAAGTGCTTAAGTGCTATAACTACTTGAATGCCTGTGGATGAAGGCTTATTGCTTGAATTGGAATAATTTGAGTAATGTTTATATGCAATCACTTTTTCAAGTGGTACACATTTTGAAACAACTTTTAAAACAACATGACTCAAAGTGTTCCAATTCTTGCAAGTTAGTCTATACTTGTGTGTGTGCGCATCACACAGTAATGCTAGCCTAATAAACCAAAACAAGAGCATATAATGTACACAAGATTCATATCATGATTAGTAGAGGCCGATCTTTGATCGGACGAGCGGGAGTGCTCAAATGTATTCATGACCTTCCCCTCTCGTACCTAAGTTCTAGAGCCGAGACAATCTTGGTGGCGACTCTGTATCTGGCAAAGCAGTCCATTTTGGCAATTTGATTCAAAATTGATTTTTTAAAAGATTTGCTGGATTTGGACTCTTTGGTGTTTATCAATTTCACATTATACTTGTGAGATTAGATTCAAAACCACGGGAGTCTGAACTGTATGAGTTATATTTTCGAACTTCAGAAAAAGGGTGCGAAAAAGCCGAGCTACAGCGTCTGGCGTCATAGCAGGGGCTCTCTTTTGTGTCATCTCTCTCACATTTCTGTAAATCGCCTCGATTGCGGGGTGAAGGAAGTTTGAGATGTGAAATATGGGAGACTCACACAAGACGAAAGCAGTAAAGTCTAGGATCTGTCAGATTCTCGCAATAAGATACAAAAATCACACAAGACCAAATACCCATGGTTTGCCTGTGTTCCAAGGGTCATGGTTAAATTTTGCTAGTTTGAAACCCAACAACCAAGTTAAAACCCCCACCTTTTCAAAATCCTCCGCTATAAACCCTTTCACTTTTCATCAACGGTACAACATCTTAATCAAAGGCCCAAATTACCCCGCTTCATCCTCACAGCTGTTAACTCTCTTTCCTTTCCCGTCTTTTTTGCCTATGTTCCAAGGGTCATGGTTAAATTTCACCAGTTTGAAACCCAACAACCAAGTTAAAACCCCTACATTTTCAAAATCCCCCGTTATAAACCCTTTCACTTTTCATCAACGGTACAACATCTTAATCAATGGCCCAGATTACCCCGCTTCATCCTCACCACTATTAACTCTCTTTCCTTCCCCGTCTTTTCCACTTCACATCATTACGTGCGTTTCTGCCCCTCGAGCCCTGTGCACAATCAAAGCCACCCTTGACGGCCGACTGTCCTTCACACTTATCGATCTTTATGGTCAACCACCTTTACGATCGGTCCCCTCGTTGGTCGGCCACCTCCATGGTCAACCACCTTCACGGTTGGTCCCCTTGTCGGTCAGCCACCCTTGACGGTTGACCGTCTTTCACGATCGACCATCTTCATGGTCAACCACCTTCATGATCAACCACCCTTACGGTTGGTCCCCTTATCGGTCAGCCACCTCTACGGTCAACCACCCTCATGGTTGGTCCCCTCGTCGGTCGGGTACCTCCACGGTCGACCACCCTCGTGGTTGACCACCTTACCGGTCGACCCTAAAGACAACTTCCCACCCTCTACAGTTGAACTTACCTGCCCACCTTACTCATCCTTTCCCGACTTGGGGGACTACCTCTACCTTTCTTATTTCCTTGTTGGACTGAAGCCGCACTTGGAAATAGGAGACTATTGATGGACATAGCCCATGAGGGCCCAAACCGTGGCCTAGGTAGGCCTAATCCACCCTTGTCTTAAGCCTTCCAGGCAATCACACGGTTAAAGCCCAGTAGCTTTGGAAAGCTAAGGTTGGGCCAAGTCCAATAGTGTTTAAACACCCGTCAAAAGGAAGTTAGCCACATAAACAGACAAAGATCTTGTAGAGTTATTGAGCCCACACATCCGCCATTAAATGAGGCCATCATAGCATTAAATGTAGCAGGACCTTTCACGCCGGAGTATGTAAAATCACCGTGAACGGTGGCAACTAGACTATAGACTTTCGGCCAATAAGACAGCTTGGAATAGACAAGGAAATGATGGGCAAGCAGTATAAGGAAGCTTCCGAAGTACGTTTGGTAATATAAGATACTTTCTTCCCTCTCTCTAATCTTCTCACTCTCTTCTTCTTGATCACTCCCAATCTAACTTGATCGTCTTAGTGTCCACGAGGAGGAACCACTCCGACCTTGGTATCTCTCCATCAGATCTTTTTGCAGGTAGGCATTAAGGAAACGAAGACCTGCAGGCCCGTTAAATACGTGGATCAGTCCAACCCATCCTCCATTGACCATATTGCATTATCAATTTGTACACAAAATCACATTAACTTCCTTCATTTCAACATTAAATTAGTGAGGTACATATTTTGATGTTTGATTAAAAATAAAGTATGAGAAAGTAAAGGAAAACAACAATTCGATGGAACTTGTGTAAGCTTAGTTTAGAATTGATTCAAGATATAAATTCACTCCTAAGTCTTTATTCTTCACTTTAATTTGAAAATAACTCCATTTATATCACTTTTGATTCTTTTGAATGAGGAATTCATGAATTGAAATGTAGGTTATGTTGTGAGAAACTTTAATTTGGATTGTTGTTGAGATTGAAGGTGATTCCCTTATCTTTATGATCCTTAAGTATTAGTTTTTGATGTATTTGGATCTTGGGAAGAGTTTGGTACGCTTAGAATGAGGATTAAACCGATTATATGTTCTAGTTTGTATGTGTTGACAACATCAACATCATAGAGGAAAAGTGCCATATCTCTCTCTAGGAAACTCAAACTAACACATCATTTTTTTTTTTGGTTGGAAACTAGTAATCTATCTTCTAAAGTAGTATAGGTCTTGCCATTTGGATCTTCCTCAATTAATATAGATCTCTCCCACACACACCCTTGTTAGTATAGTAACAAGCTGTTAAAAAGTGTTAAGTACACAATTACTTATGCTATGACTAACTGATTAATATTAACCACCTTGATTATGGATAATCAATCATACATATATTTTCTTAATCACACTTATGTTTATTAATCATTTTTTTTTTTTTTTGACATAACAACAAATTGAGAACAAGATGGCAACTAGTGCCTCTCACATGAAATGTTAACCATGTTTGCAACAAACAGACTTACAAGTTGATTAGGAGGGTTTTAAAAAACAACCAAACGGTCTTGGTTAATTACATCCATGTTGACAAGAGTGTCAGCACATACATTTCTTTTGCACTAGACGTGGTTGAAAGAGTAATCACAACGTTCCATGAGGAACTTAGTGTCTTCAAGCAAAGCTCGTTGGGGAAAGTTGAGATAAGTCTCTCCTTTGATTAAATTAATCAACTGTTCCGAATCAGATTCGATGATGACTTTCTTCATGCCTTTCTCGAAGATGATGGCAGACCTCTATATACATCCTATAATTCTGCCTACTCACTAGTTGCTGTTCCTAGGTTGCCATGAAGACCAATCATGTTGATGTTGATGAATCACAATTATCCAAATTAGCCATATTCAACTATAATTAGTAAAGATCAATTTTCATCCATGGGTTAATATAAATCAATTAAGCATCTAAATTAAGTAATTAGAATGAGTTGGAGGCAGAGGTGTAGATGGGGTGGTGAGGGCTAGTAGTGACAGTTGGTGATATGCAAACAAGTGGAGGAAATGAGGGAGGTAGTAGTGGAGTGGGTGAGGCGAAAGGACTGTGAGAGGGGTTGTAATGACTTAGGCCTCATTTAGGAACAAGTTATTTTAGTAATTTTTTATTTTTTGCAAAAAGATGTACAAAAAAGTAAAGAGAGTGATGTGATAACTTATAGTTACTTTTTGACTTTTTGGCTAAAATAGCTAGTCCCAAAACAAGGCCTTAGTTAGGTACATGTAAGTTGACACGAATACCCTGAATTACCAAATAAAAAAAGGGTGAAATACTAATAAATCCCAAAATGTGATCTTCTGAACTATTTAGTCGTCTATTTTTTCTTATAAACTCAAAGGTTCCATTAAAATAGAAATTACACAAAAGAGTAATCACTTACACGTTTGGGTTTAGTTTTTGAGAGATAAAAGTGAGTTTATCTAAATATGAAATTACACATTTGGGCAATCCGCATTATAGAGGTTTTGGATTTTTTCTCCTTCTTGAACAAATCCCACATTACGAATAAGAACATAACACTCCAATGTAACACACTAAAACACTCATTAGTGCACTTTTCCTAAATGTAACAACGTAACACTCTAAACTTTTCTCAAACATAATACTCTAACGTAACACACTCTAATGTAACACACAAAAAAATTTCTTAGTGTATTTTTCCCAAACATAACATTGTAATTAATGTAATCTCAAATGTAACACTCCAATGTAACATATACAAAAACACTAAAAAAACTACTTAGTGTACTTTTTCCAAACGTAACACTCACAGTTTGAAATTATACATTTACCAAAAGTTTACTAAGGAATTTTGTACTCCTTTTGGAATAGTTTGAAGAATCTCACATCCTTTTTTTGGAGTGTTACATTGGAATATTACATTTGAAAAAATTACACTAAAGATTTTTTTTCCTGTATTACATTGGAGTGTTACAATAAGGAGTTTTTTTGGAGTGTTACATTTGTAAAAAGTATAATAAGGAAATGTTATATTAGAGTGTTAGGTTTAAATGTTACATTGGAGTGTTAAAGATTTAAATTATACATTTGCTCAAAACTTACCAAGGAGTTTTTATACTCCTTTTGCAATATTTGAAGAATCTCACATCCTTTTTAGAATGTTTGAAGAATCTCATATTTCAAATCATTCCAAATAAAAAAGATTCTCATATAAAAATTCATCCCAAATTTGATTATATTAGGCTGTGTATTTTACTTTTCTATCACAAAAGACGAAAAGGAAGATAATATAATTCAAACAAGGGTATAATCGTAAGTTTAATTTTTAAATAATAAATTAAATCTATGAGGGCTACCATTTGCCCCTACCTTTTTACTTTGGGCCCCCAACTTCTTTGAACTCCCATCCAAAAAATGAATTTTCTCATTTTCTCTTTGAACCCCTGCCTTAATACTAACTATACCCCTAACTCCAAACCAAACAGAAACCCTAGTCCTAACCGTAATCTCATCCCCACCAACAATGCCCGACAGTCCTACCTCTCTAACGACCCATCACCACCACCATTGCCACGGGGCTTCCCTCATCTCTTTCTCTCTCGCCACCACCGCATAACCACCATCGTCGGTCACTGCTCATCCCAATTCCGGTGATTTTTCCCAACACATCCTTTCCAGAATCGGACCTCCATGGAAGCTCCTCTCACAAATTCAAGCCTTGCTACAGTGAAAAACACAGTATCAATATTCAACACCGAACTACACAAAGCTTGGCACCTCCTGTAGACACCCCATTTTTGACCGACCTTAAGACTCAGACGTCGCCGATTGAGCGCTCGGTGATGTTGCATATCGTGCTCGTTCAGAAGTTTCAGAGTCGCGGCCGTGCGCCCCGCCTCCGAACTTCCGAATCCTCTTCTGTGCCTCGTCTCGGTGTGCGAACCAGACTCGGTTTTCTCTGTTTTCTTTCCTGAGGGAAGGGAGTAGTCCTGTAGACTATCTCTCGGTGGCCGTGCGCTACTTTTCGTGGCCGTAGGTCATTTTGCCCATTTCGGAGCCCGGTTCCCGGTTTTCGGGGCCGTCAGGCCGTGCGCCTCGGCTCGGGACCGCCCAACCATCTCCGATTTCTCCGGTTCTTGGCTAGTACCTCTGTTTTATTATTTTGAGGAACACTGGGGCCCCCGATGCCCACTTCGCGGCCGTATGCCATTTCCGGCACCTGCAGCCGGTTTTCGGGACCCCGAACTGCGTGATTTGGGCCCCGAGCTTTCATTTTGCATCGGTTTTCTCCGGTTCTTGGCATGTACCTCTGTTTCATCATAACAAGGCACACTGGGGCCCCTGATGCCCACTTCGTGGCCGTATGCCACTTTCAGTGCTTATAGCCGGTTTTCGGGCCCCGAACCTCGCGGTTTGGCCCCCGAGCTTTCATTTCGCATCGGATTTCTCCGGTTTTTGGCAGGTACCTCTGTTTTGTCATTTTAAGAAACCCTGGGGCCCCTGGTACCCACTTCGCTGCTGAACACCACTTCCGGTGCCTACAGCCCATTTTCGGGACCCCGAACTGCGCGGTTTGGGCCCCGAGCGTTCATTTCTCATTTGTTTTTGTTCAATTTTGGCAGGTACCTCTGTTTCAGCATTAGGAAGATCACTGGAGGGTAAGAGGCCAGCAATTATCCCAGATAACCAGTTTCGCTCCTCCGGCGCCCGTTTTGCTCACTTCCGGGCCAATGTTGAACACCCTAGGCCCATCTTCTTCCAACCAAAGCTACATATTTGTGATGAGGGCACATGGGAGGACCCTAAGGAGTGATGGTCGGCCAGAAATTCCAGGTTTCATTTTTGAGCCCCTCCTTCCAGCTCTATGTTGTGGCTCCTGCTTCAGTGTTGCCAACTTCCGACCTTGGAACCTTGTTCTACACATCTGGGAGGACCCTAAAAGTTGGTGGTCGGCCAGCAATTGTTACATTCATTTTTTAGCCTCTCCTTCAAGTCCTATGTTGTGACTCCTGCTTCAGAGTTGCCAGATTCCGATCTTGGGGCCTTATTCTACACACATGGGAGGACACTACTGCATGGTGGTCGGCCCGAAAATTTCAACTTCATTTTTTGGGGTGGCCGGCCGGCCAGGGGGAGTGGCTGGCCGACCAGGTGGGGTGGCCGGCCGGCCACCTTGCAGAAAACCACCTGGCCGGCCAGCTTTCTGCTTTCCAGCCCATTCCAGCTGTCCAGCTACTTTTTGAAATATCTCCCCCATCCGGGGGATATTTTGGGAGGGAATGCTTGGATGCAATTCCCTCCCCTTTTACATCCCTTTTGGCCTATTTAAAGGGCTGCCCTCCTCCTTTGCTAGGGTTACAAAAATTTGCTTCAAGAGCCCCTCTTCCATAGCCTCAATTTCCATAGCCAAAACCTTGAAAAAGTTTAAAGTCTCTAGTCCATTCCTTCATCAACCCTAAGCATCACTATCACCACCTCCATTCCAGCAGCAAGGGAGTGATTTCCAGTGGCCAAGGATCAACAAATTCAAGCCAAGAGGTAGCAACACTTGAATCTTCAAGGGTAAGTCTCTAAATCCATTTTTGTAGCATAATTTTCCATCAACTTTTTACCCTATTTCCTTTTGTTTTTTGGGCTTTGACCCCTACTGGTTTTGTACTTATTTTGAGCCCCTCTACAACATTGTAGAAGGGCTCAACCTCATTTGGTGTCTCCATGATATACTTCCTTCAATATCACTCTTTAGGCCATTAATTTGCATGCTTTATTTGCCTTATGAGTGATCTGATTTCGAGACTGATGTAAACTGTTAGTAGGCTTGTATTGAGCCCCTCTTCAACATTGAAGAAGGGCTCCATCATGTTTGGTGACTCTAGCATGCACTTCCTTTGAAATCCTTCCATTTTACCGTAAAATTGCATGGTTGTTTTGGCTTATTTGTGATCTGAGTTGGAGCATGAAACATATTGTGATTGTGCTTATTTTGAGCCCCTCTTCAACATTGAAGAAGGGCTCAACCTGTTTTTCTTGCTCTACATATCACTTGCTTTGGATTCTTGTTCCACTCCCATTTTGCATGCATTTTTAGGCTCACCATGCTTCGGATTTCAGCCTTCATCAGGCTTAGAGAGTGCCTTATTTTGGTCCATTATTCATTCTTTGTTAAGGGTCTTAGGCCATTTGATGATTGTTTTTAGTACTTGCTTTGAAATTCTTCAAATTTACCGTAAAATTGCATGTTTGTTTAGGCCATTCTAGCTTCTGTTTCTGGCCTTAATCAGGCTTGTGAAGTGTCCTATTTTGGTCCATTCTTCAAGTTTTATTAAGGGTCTTAAGTTGTTTGGTCATTGCTTATGATACCTCTCTTTATAAACCTCTTTTGACCCTTATTTTGCATGCTATGTATTGTATATCTACACACTGATTTTGAGGTTGTCATCTTCTGTAAAAATGCATTTTTTTAGTCCCTCTCTAATGTTGTAAAACTGAGTTTTTGGGTTTAAGCATTGTAGATACCACTTGCTTTGTAATTCCTCTCTTTTTCCGTATTTTTGCAAGCTATTGTTGCCATACTTGTGATCATAATTTAGCTTTGCTTTGTACTGGAAAAATGCCATATTTGGGGCTGCCTTGCTACTGTTTTTGCTTCCATGTGTCAATTTTGCATGTATAGCATAGTTGTAGGCCATTTCGGGGGCTAAACATCACATTTTGGGAGCATTCTGGGCATCGGGTGCATTTTTATTACTATTTTGGGGCTGTTTTCCCTTCATTTAGTTGCTGGAATTTGTTTTGCATGCTTGCATATCATTTCCCATGTCATTTCATGCCTTATTGCATTGCCTCGGTTTGCGTGCCCGTGGGCGCGCACTTCGAGGCACTCCGTTCTCGCCATCGGCAGCTGATGTGAATGTGGCTGAGGCCCTCTCATGTTAGCATAAGCCCATTTTGCATTCCGTATGCTGTTTTGTGCCTTTGGGCCATGCCTCGGTTTGCGTGCCCGTGTGCACGCTTTTCGAGGCACTTCTTTTTTATCATTCCGGCATCTGATGTGAGTGTGGCTGAGGTCCACTCATGTCAGTATAAGCCCAATTTGCATTTCCATCTCATTTTATCATCGCCTCGGTGTGCGTGCCTGTGGGCACACATTTCGAGGCACTTCGGTTTTATCCGATTTTCTCATTTCATCATCGCCTCGGTGTGCGTGCCTGTGGGCACACATTTCGAGGCACTTCGGTTTTATCCGATTTTCTCATTTTATCATCGCCTCGGTGTGCGTGCCTGTGGGCACACATTTCGAGGCACTTCGGTTTTATCCGATTTCCATTTTGTCATCGCCTCGGCGTGCGTGCCTGTGGGCACACATTTCGAGGCACTTCGGTTTTATCCGATTCTCATTTCATCGCCTCGGTGTGCGTGCCCGCGTGCACGCTTTTCGAGGCGTCTCATTTTCATCTCATTTTCATAGCATTGTGCATGCTAGAACTGTATCTTAGTTGCATTTCATGCATATCATGCATATCGCATCATGTTCGGGATAGGAGTTAGCCCGGGCACGGGAAACGAGGCACGTTTCGTACTCCGAGTGACGGAACGGGTCTCAATTCCCCAGTCACCGACACTCCGGATAACCCATGATGGAGTTAGGTTTTCATTGTAGCATTCATGCATTCATTCTATAGTGAGTTGTGCAATCCGATTCCTCGGCCATCATGCATCGGTATGCGTGATTGGTGGCACGAGAATCGAGGCATGCATATATTTGTGAAATACATTGCTGTGCCCTTTCCTGCTCTCTGTTGCAGCAAAATAAGGAATCAGTAACTTTTCGGAGTCGGGCGCGTATTTCAAGAAACACTGCAAACAGAGGCTAAATTGGGCATCCCAGTGGATTTCCACGCAAGGCAGCCCAGCATACATCACTCCATTATCCGAAACGAAGCAAGGCAGCCCCTGGCTTGCACGCCAGTTTACCGCTTTCTAGTTTAAATTGTTTAAATACTTAGAAAATATGTATATTTATCCGGACATTCGGACTGTATTATTCTTTATTCGGACCCTCTGCGCGAGGGCAATGTTGTAATAAGGGTGTGTGAGTGTGATGTATGTCTTCCAACCCCCATTTCTTTCTCCCTTTTATTTATCCGCTTACGATGGTTAGATATAGGGCATATTTCAATTAGCATACAGTATGATAGCATGTTTGCATTCATTCATCTGTTTTGCACGCACCGGGCTCGGCGCATCATACAAACTGCATTTGTATTTCAAATTCCAAATTGAATACATGTTAGTTGTAGCATTCCATATGCCATCTTAGAATAGCCGAGCCTACTATAGTTTGCATCTTTGCATGTGTTGCATTAGGCAATTCAGTATAATTAGGATCATGCATGATTTCTAATCGGTTTCCTGTTTTGGCTTGGAGTACTAGGTGAGTTTTTATGCTTTAGCATCCTTGCATACGTGTGAGTGTTGCCATGACAGCATGCTTGCCATGAGGCTATATGCTTATGTGATATAACTGCCTTGAATGCCTGTGGGTGGAGGTTGAGTTATCTGAATTGGGACAATTCATCAAAATCATGTTTTCTAAAGCCCACCTGAGGGTGGCAAATCCGCGTTTTAGCCTACCTGCGGGTAGCACCATCAAACCATTTTCAAACAAACAAACCTGAAATGTTTTGTTCCAATTCAGGCGGCCCAGTCTATACTTGTTTGCTGCGAGCATCACATAGTAACCTAGGCTAATAACCGGAATAAGAGCATACAAGGTTTTCAAAATAAGATATCATGGTTAGTAGAGGCCGGTCTTTGACCGGGCGAGCGGGGGTGCTCACGATGTGACCTTCCCCAATCGTACCCAAGTTCCCGCGCCAACTTTGGTGATGACGGACACGTGGCCTTTGGCACCGAGTCAGGGTTTCCTAAATTTCCCATTTTAAAAATATTTAGGTGGCGACTCTGTTATCTGGCAAAGCAGTCCATGTTTGGCACTTCTTTCAAAAAATCAGTTTTCTCAAAACGATTTGCCGGATTTGGACTCTTTGGTTCAGGATTAAGAACCGTGACATTTGAGTCCTTGAATTGTAGTGACCCCAATATGAACAGAACGGGACTTAACACCTCCCGGGGCGTTTGGGGACGTCTACATGGGAACACAAACCCCGGTTTTACCGGGGCACCCTTTTTGACCATTCGACCTAGTGCATATTCGGATCCATAGTGACCATTCCAAACTAGGACAGGTTGCTTACCCGTTTATAGGTTGTTTGAAGCCGCTGTGTGCGTAGTGAAACCCTAGTTCCTGACAAAATAGGACAGGGAAACCCTACCCCAACATAGGGGTGTTTTGGCTCTCACTTATCTGTTATGTGCTTGTTAGAGTGTGCCTCTACAAGGAATGCATATATCAGCTATGAGTTTGGGCATCAGGCCTGCGGGCATCAGTTTGTGAGTTTGGACATCAGGCCTGCGGGCAACAGTTCATCAGTTTTGAGCAGTAGGCCTGCGGGCATCACGCCTGCGGGCATCACGCCTGCGGGCATCAGTCAGTTATTTGAGAAATCAGGTATCTGAGGGTATCAAAATTCAGTTTTGAGGACAGTGATACAGGGATATTGACCAGTGTTTGAGGACAGTATATAGCCAGCTTACCAACTGTGTGTTGTTGTATACCCGACTGTGTGTGGTGTATTCAATTTAAGCTGTTATGCTGCCCGTTTTTCTGGTAATTTATTTCCTTTTTTGTTTTATTATCTTTTTGCTAGGGCAGTTTGTGGCACGATTGCTTCCGAACCCGTAGATCTCCCCAAGCACTTTGGACACGAGGTCGCCGACTCAGCCGATCCGAGGATCTCGTTGACGGACATCCAGTGTTCCACTCTCTACCCCCAATTGTTAGAAGAAAGAGGAGAAAGCCCAGGGAACGTAGTGTATCAGAACAGAGGCTGTCAGAACCGTGGGTTACTGCATCAGAAGACATACCAGTTATTCAGATGGAACCACAGAATACATCAGCTATGGAGGCGATGGTCCGCCAGATGAATGAGAGCATGAAGCAAATGCAAGACGATGCTATCCGCCAGGCGGAATTTTCTAAACAGCAGGCTGCTGTCATGGCCCAACAGTCTGAGCTGATCACCAGATTACAACAGCAGAATGCTGCATCTGCTTCACACCAGGTCCCTCCTCCACTAGGGGCGCATCAGGTTCCTCCTCCGCCAGGGGCTCCACTACCTGAACAGATACCCACTGGCCAAAATGCTCCTCCACATCCCCAGAATGCCCAGAACACCCAGAACACCCTCCCAAATCTACAGAACGCTCCGCCAAACTTCCAAAACACTCAGGACGACACAGGTCTTCCAACGGGGCTGGCTCCGCCCCCGCTTCTACCACAACTGTCTAAAAATCTTACACCCAACCATCCGGACTCTCCATTTGAGTTCGAAGTGGACCAGACAGCTCTGAAATTGAGCAAGTTGGAAAAACTCTTCAAGAAATCTCAAGGGGTGAAGGCCATCCCAGATATTGAAGACGGCTATACTGATGTGGCCGTAACACTGCCGGACAGATTTAAGATGCCCCAGATCGATCGCTTTGATGGATCCGGGGACCCCATGGTCCACCTCCGGCTATTTTCCGACATCTTGAGACCAATGGGCCTGACCCGACCGCAAAAGCTTTCTCTGTTCGGTCGAACTTTATCGGGTGTGGCATCCACTTGGTACGCAAAGCTGGAAGATGATGTGAAAACAAACTGGGATGAGATGGCTGAGGCCTTCCTTGCACAATATTCGTACAACACGCAAATCGAGGTCACAACTCGTGATCTCGAGACAACAAGGCAGGAACAGAAAGAGACCTTCTCTGATTTTGTCACCCGGTGGAGAGCCAAGGCATCGATGATGACCTTGAGGCCGACTGATAAAGATCAAATTCGGATGATTGTGCGCAATCTCCAACCAAGGCTTATGCAGAAGATGATTGTGGTTCCCTTCCCCACCTTCGCAGATTTACATGATATGGGGGTGCAAATAGAGGATGCTATGAAGCAAGGGTTGATTGATCAGGACCGGGAGCAGCCCCGGAGAACGTTCAACCGAAATAACAATGCGGGCCCGAGTGGCTCTGCCAATACAAGGACTCCAGAGGTCGGTATGGTCACCACCACTCCCCCTCCCCAACCAAGGCCCGCAGCGGCCACACCTTTTTCTAATGCATCTGGGAGCAGTAACCAAGCTCAAGATACCAACCCAGAGGCCAACGAAACTTCTCCCCACTATATATGCCTTTGTCTAAAGTCCTCGGGGTTCTAGTCAGAAAGGGGCATCTGAAACCCCTGGAACCGAGGCCCCTACCAAACCCACTTCCCCCTTCCCACAACCCAGCCAAATATTGCACATACCATCAGCAGCATGGTCATGACACAGACCAGTGTTATCGGCTGCGTCATGAGATTCAGGACCTCATTGACAAAAATATCATTCTACCCCCGAGGGACCCAATGTCACAAACAACCCACTCCCCAAACACAACCAAGATCCACCCAAAAGAGTCAACCTCATCCAAACTGGGGGCGTGTCTTACGACCCTAGTATCTATATAACTCCCTCCCACCTACCTAAGCCGGAGGTGGTCCTTCCTGACAGCACTGACTTGTGCGTGTTGGACACCTTCACAACCCCATCCGAGCCAAAGGTGGTGACCACCGAAAATGGAATGGGGCAGGCTTCCGAGGAGAGCAAAATGGTTGAGTCTGGGATGGAACAGTCTGGGAGTCTTGCTGAAGGCGCTATGACCCAGTGAATACATTTTGCCAATGGGCCAGCCTAAACTGAGTGTGGGGTTGTCAGAGAAGACTGAACTGTGCATGATCCGGGGGGACAGGTCTGAAAAGGGGCAGATGATCTGACTACAGTGGAGGAGGACTTCGCCAACCTTCAGTTTTTCAACGAGCAAGAACCAGCAGATGCTGCAATCAACTGGTATGACTATGAGGAGACGGCAGAGGTCACCGGGTGGTTAGATGATCAGCCGGACATTGTAGAATTTCAACAGGGCCCGGAAGGGGCGAGAGTATCATTGATGGCCGGAAGGGCCGAGGATCAGAATCAACCGCCGGAGAGCGCCGGCGTTAATAATTTCGTTCAGAATCCGGGGATTGTGAATACAGGGAACGTTGAACAACCGGCTGTACTGATGCAGTCGGAACAACAGAAGTTTGACGATTCCGAGAGAATTCGAAAAGCGAAGGCCCATGTAGGGGTCGAAGTGCTGCGTGCACAGGAACGGGAGATGCTGCGGGCATCAAAGTTGAAAGTGCTGTGAGCACGAAGACTGAACATGTTGTGAGCATGTGGGAAGATAGTACCGAGAGTACGAATTTGCCGGAACCAGACAGGTGCCTGTTAGATGCTAATGGGATGTGGTGGGAAGATGACGATTTGTATCTCGCCCACACAGATGAAGACTGGGCAGGTGGCCAACCAGACAGCACCTGGTACCTCGAAGAGGTGGATCATATGACTAGAAGCGGGCGTTATTTCAAGCCCCCACACCTTGATCAACCCGAAGCATCAGGGAAAGATGCATCAGGGAAAGATAAAGAGGCAGAGAAACAGAGAGAGAAGCAAATTGAAGAAGAGGCTGTACTGAGGCAGTTAAAGAAAATACAAGCAGACATCTCCATCTGGGGACTGCTTATGGCTTCAAGGGTGCACAGGCAGGCTGTCCTTTCTGCTATGGACAAAGCCAAACTCTCCATCGAAACTACTCCAGAACAACTAGTTGGGCTGGTCTTTCCGGGAGGAGGTTCCCCGGCATTGACCTTTTCGGATAAGGAATTGCCGCCTGAGGGCGTGGATCATAACAGACCCCTCTACATCTCTGTAGAATGCAGGGACAAATGGATTCCGGTGGTACTAGTGGATACCGGGTCCGCTATCAATGTCTGCCCAGCCAGAACGGCGTATGCCATTGGGTTGAAGCCTGCAGACTTTACATCGACCTCTCAAGTAATCAGAGCCTACGACAATACAAGCAGAGATGTCCTGGGGACAGTAAAAATCCAAACCAAGGTCGGGCCCGGACAACAGGAAATAGATTTTCATGTCTTGGAGGTCCCTGCATCCTTCAACATGCTTTTGGGGCGACCTTGGTTGCATCAAGTAAAGGCTGTCTCATCTACTTTACATCAAATGGTGAAATACCCCTACGGAAAGGGAGTAGCCACTGTATTTGGGAATTCATCAATCCATCCCCCTCCAGAGGTATCTACGCCGGTTCTGGAGATTGAACACGGCATGGAAGATATGTTCATATCGGGATTTACTTTGGCAGAGGCCCGGGTGGTGCAAAATATTATGGCTGTGAATGAAGGTGTGTACGTCAGTGCCCAATCAGTCTACCTCATGAACAAGCTACAACATATTCCCGGGATGGGATTGGGAAGAAGCGGCAGGAAAGGAGTCGCAGCATTGGCCGAAGTGCCACACAACCCGCATACCTTTGGACTGGGTTATCTGCCCACCAAAGAGGACTGGGTGAGGAAAGGAAAGGAAATGGCCGGCAGAGCCAGGGCGAAGCAGGCTGGGAAGCCGTTTGACTTAATGCACAGGCCCATTTGGGGTACCCTGAACGGACGCTTTGTCCGGGAGGGGGAAGATTTTCCATTTTGCGGCTTCCCAGAGCCTTGGATAAACGCGGAGAGGAAGCGCGTACCAGGCTTTGAAATCTTCTTCGATTTGCAACTATCTGGGGATGACGTTGCCACAGAGCAGACAGACCCAACAACTGAGGCTGAGCAGAATAAAGCAGGGGATCCGGAGGTCACAGATTTTGAAATGGGGGTAGCACTGGCATGTCTCCTCTCTGATCCTCCGATCGACCAAGAGTGCTTGGGGGATAACTCCGTGGTTTCCATGATTGGGAATGAAATGGCTGCGAGCCAACCAGCAGCTATCTTGGATGCATCAATCGCACCCTCTCTCACTTGGCAGTACGAGGAGGGATTTCTATCCAGCAGTTCCGGGTCAGGTAGTGAGCCGGAGTCTGATTCCACCGAGTCTTGTGAGTCGGAATCAGGTTCCAGCTCGACTGAGTCTGAGTCTGGTACTCCTGGGGATGTTAACCCGGATGCCACAGTCCTGTCCAGGTCGTCTTTTTCCTTTTCTTTTGAGTCTGTTGTAACAGAAGAATTGGACGATTTGGATGAACTTAATGAGAATGAACTATCTGTGGTTTCCGATTACTTTTCTGTGCCCCTAATTTATTGCATTGATTCAGACTTTCAAAATTTTGATCAAAACGACGAGGACGAAGTTCCTCCGGTTTTACAACGTTTAATTGAGCATGAGCAAGAGAGATTTGTTAAGCCCTTAACGGACGAAATCATTTCCGTGAATATTGGTACTGAGGAGGACCCGCGGCTGGTCCAGATCGGGTCCACGTTGTCTTCTGAGGAACGCGAGCGCTTAGTCGCTTTATTAAAAGATTTCAAAGATGTTTTCGCGTGGTCCTACGAAGACATGCCTGGAATCGATCCTGAGATTGTACAGCATCGGATCCCCCTTGACCCCGAGGCCCGACCTGTCAAGCAGAAACTCAGAAGGATCCGCCCGGACTGGGCTCTCAAGATTAAAGAAGAGGTCACCAAGCAAATTGATGCAGGCTTCCTGCTGGTATCTGAATATCCAACTTGGTTGGCCAATATTGTTCCGGTGCCGAAGAAAGACGGCAGGATCCGGGTGTGTGTAGACTTCAGGGATTTGAACAAAGCTAGTCCGAAGGACGACTTCCCCCTACCGCACATCGATGAGTTGGTAGACTTCACAGCAGGGCATGCATTGCTCTCGTTCATGGATGGCTTCTCGGGCTACAATCAGATAGTAATGGCACCAGAAGACAGAGAAAAGACTGCATTCACCACCCCGTGGGGGACATACTGCTACCGGGTAATGCCGTTTGGGTTGAAGAATGCTGGAGCTACTTATCAACGGGCCGCGACCACAATACTACATGATATGATCCACAAAGAGGTTGAGGTGTATGTGGACGACATGATTGTCAAGTCCAAGGAAAGAGAGGGCCACTACACCGCCTTGCACAAGTTTTTCCAAAGGATCAGGGAATTCCGGTTGCGGCTAAACCCTCAGAAATGTACATTTGGTGTTACAGCGGGAAAAATGCTGGGGTTTCTGATTACACAAAGAGGCATCGAGGTCGATCCTTCCAAAATCAAGGCCATCTTAGAAATGCCACCACCAAGGACTGAAAAGGAGGTGCGAGGCTTTCTGGGTAAAGTGCAATTCATAAGACGGTTTATCTCAAAATTAACCTTGACTTGTGAACCACTCTTTGGTCTCCTGAAGAAAGGCAAGAAGTTCCAATGGGACGGCCGATGCCAAGCTGCATTTGAACAGATTAAAGAATATCTACAGAACCCACCCGTTTGTCACCACCAGAACCAGGGAAACCGTTGATTTTGTATCTATCAGTGACTGAGACCACAATGGGCTGCATGCTCGCGCAGGAATCAGAAGATAAGGTGGAGAGAGCCATCTACTATCTCAGCAAGAAGATGCTGGAGTATGAGACCCGGTATACACCGCTGGAAAAGGCTTGTCTAGCTTTGGTATGGGCTACCAGGAAGCTGCGGCACTACCTGTTAGCTCACTCTGTAATGCTGGTTTCACGTCTCGATCCCATCAAATATCTTTTCGAGAAACCAGCACTTACGGGTAGGCTAGCTCGTTGGTTGCTGTTGCTCTCCGAATTTGATCTCACATACGTGACGCGCAAGTCAGTGAAGGGCAGAGCAGTGGCAGAGTTCCTTGCCGACCACCCGGTTGAGGGGGATGAAGCAGTTGAGTACCTATTCCCAGATGAATCAATTCTGCACATCGACGATGAAGCTTGGACGATGTACTTTGACGGAGCGTCAAATCAACATGGGTATGGGATCGGAGTGTTGCTGATAGCACCCGATGATTCCCGTATCCCTCTAGCCTTCAAACTCCGATTCAGAGTCTCGAACAACGAAGCAGAATACGAGGCGTGTATCGCTGGCTTAGAAGCAGCTCTGGAACTAGGGGCAAGACGGTTGGACGTCATTGGGGACTCGAACCTTGTTGTGTCTCAAGCTAAAGGAGACTGGAAAGTAAAGAGGAAAAGATGATGATGTATCACCAAACCTTGGATTTGCTGATTCCTCGGTTTGAGAAGCTAAGTTTTACTCATCTACAAAGAGAGAACAACAGGTTTGCAGATTCTTTAGCAACTCTATCTTCTATGATAGACATCCGCGCGGAGTCCGAATGCGTCCAGTCATCATTGACCAGAAATTGTACCCGCCTATGAGTCGATTGCAGCCATAGATGAAGTTCAGGATGAACACCCCTGGTACTACGACGTCTGGAATTTCTTGGAGAAAGAAGCATACCCGCCAGGGGTAAATGCCAAAGACAAAAGGGCAATCAGAAGAATGGCAATTCAGTTCATCATCTGCGGGGTAAACTGTATAAA